>OX401907.1:600000-962500 GCA_947859195.1 Drymonia ruficornis | reverse complement strand
GTTTTTATAAAAAAACATAATTATGATTCACTTTGTTTTATTCTATTTGATAGAACCCAAAATTCGCCTCAATATTTTGGTAGAACTAATAAACGTTGCCTATTAATTTTCTTTCTCGAGATTTCACAATAGATGGCGTTAAGAGTTAGAAATGTACCTACATTTAATTGTATCCTCCTATCTTTCTAAGCATCATTTCAGCCAACTCTGATAGAAGTTTCCACAGTCGTCCACTACTGGACATTGATCTATAAGGCTTTCCACAACGACCGCGGTCATGTTGCTCGCATCCAGCTTTTTCCCGCAATCTTAACGTCGTGGGGATGGGGGCTTTGCCCACGCTGCGTCCTATATACCTATACAAAGTACTCTGTGGCTGCATCTCTGTTATATCTACCCTATAGGTATGTGGTCGCCACTCAAAAACCATTAGTTAGCTAAGTATCATTAAACTACCTATGTACCGTATATAATTTAATTAATGAGACTAGGCCTACTAAATTACATTATTTTCGACCCATCGCGCTACCCACTAGTATTTTTTTCTCGTCTTCCAGGGGAATCACAAGACGCTTAGCGGTCAACAAAAGGAATAACTCGATTTTTTATGAATAAGGCTGTTGACTTCGAGTGGGTAGCTTCATAAAAAATCGCTCGAGATTTAATAATACAGGGTTGTAGAGAGGTACCTAATCTATGCCTGGTAAGCATGTAGGTATCTAATGCATAATGCATAAGCAGCAGCAAAGGTAGCCGTGCCAAGCCAAAACGCGAGATTAATTGATAGGTATTACCTTATTGGGCGTTTTTCCACTAGCCGGCACGGCACCGGCACCGGCACGGCGATGGCGTTTTGCGCAGTTGTCATTGGTCAGTGATCAATTCAGTCAGTCAGTGACCAAAAAGTGAGGGAAAAACGGCAATTCTCTTCCCACGTTTTGTCTTGTCATAGCCGGCTACAGAGGTATCTACTACATATGTAAGTTGAGGTTGAAATGAAAAATCGCAACGACACTACACGTAACACCATTTATTACAAATAGGTATTCAGACAGATTACATAAAGAAAAGCGTGGTACACAATACAACTAGTAAGTAATAAAATCGAAAAATTTACGCTAACAATACCTACAGTTACCATGGCTGTACTCTTAGTTACCATTTGAATTGGTAAGTACCTACCAGTAACATAATAATATTTTTAATAAAAATAAAATAAAATATCCTCGGTGGAGATAATCTCCTCCATGTGGGTACGTCGCTATGAGTTCCCTAAGCGCGATATCGCACGAAGCAACCATGGTGGCGCCACCAGTGGGAGATTCGGTAGCCGACACCGAATTGGTTGCGCTACCAAGCGGACACCAGATGCGATATCCTCCATACAGCTCTATACATTTTTTTGGTGGAGCGACTGGTTGCGCTACTACTGGTGTCCTCGTGCCTTATAGCCCTAATTCCAACGGTTTGGCTACGCAGATGAGGCTGGCGTCAAATAATCGTAATGTCTCTCTGAATTTTATTATTCATACCTACATTCATATTATCATCATCATCATCATTTCAGCCAAAAGACGTCCACTGTTGGCATAGGCCTACAGTGTCAATGTGCTGTTGGAAATATTTTTTTAAAGTGTCGAATTTTCACATGTCATTGATAATCTCGAACGACGAGAAATAAGACACTTGCTTTATTTTGAAATAAAATTGTTCTATTCTCTTCTTAACACAATCGTGCAGCCGGTTGCCAAGAAAAATAAATTAAGAAATATCATTCCTATAACTATAACTAAGTATAACTTGACTAACAAATTATCGCGTTACTTAGGACGATTGAAACAAAATTACTGGCATTGGTACCCATCAGATATTATTATAGTCTCGTAACTTTTAGAAATACGATAATAATAAATACATATTTTATTTTACTAGGTCCTCACAGAGTACAACCATGCCACGAAAGGAAGCCAGCTGAGAGTTGAGTTACAGTACACTTTCATTGAAAAGTTAACATCGAGATAATTGCACTAATATGGAAAATATAATGGGCAAATAGATTACTTTTTTGACTGCACCTAAAGCCTCAAACACACGTAACCATATAATTGCGCAAGTCTAGACTTGCACAAGTATATCGTTAGGTGTGTGGCGGTTATTAAGACGGATCGAAGATATTCCTATATGATCACTAGGTAGACTTGCAAAATAGGTAGGTATTAAGAATGTGGAGGGCCTTTGCCCAGCAGTGAAACATAGCAAGCACATAAATAATAATTTAAAGAACATTATAAAGTTACCTGTAACATAACTCTAAGCCTTCTCCATCTTAGTACCGTTGAAAACATTAAGATATTACAGACGAAGCTAAAGTTATGTAAATCATCGATCAGTTACTATATCAGGCCGCTCACGGTATACCACAGAAACCTACATGTAGTATTGTATAATGAACGCGGGTAGGTAACCTACATTATTATGCCTCATGGAAATTAATAGACCCCTTAGGCCCTTATGAGTCCTTTTTTGGTATTGTAAAGGGAGATTAGCGGTTTTCATAATTATTTTTGTAAACAGATGATATTATAAAACTTTGGCAGTTAAGGTAATTTTTTTCCAATAAGGGCATTCGAATAACCTGAGACAATTTTATTTATATTCAAACTATGTACTACTGAATTTATTGTGCAAATATTTTTAGATTTGTTGTCCTATTATCGAAAAGAGTCTATTCCTATAATCGTTATACAAATCTGTGGGAGAATAGATGTTAGATTCTCAAATTACCTGTGTTTATAGCTCACAAACAAAAAACCTAGTCTTTAGGTCATAATCGGGATCAATAGGTAGTAGGTAAGTAAATTAATAACAATGTCTTAGTATTAAAATAATAAATGCAAGCTGGTACGCATGGGTCGGGTTGTTATGAGGTGTTACTGTTGTATATCGTTATGTGAGCGACCCTCAGGTTAGGCCTCCAGCAATTTAACATTATTAGCTCGTATAATTTATGTATACAAATACTAATTCTATGTAAAAAATATAAACATTTAAGTACAAAACATAAGTATTGTGAAACGTATGTAATATTATATAAGTACAATGTAATGATGACAGTCGTAACAATGTTCAATAGACATACAGAAGCTAAGGATCTGAATCTAAACGAGTAAATCGAGAATGCACCACTAATATGCGTATAATTTGACAACAATAATTAACAAATAGGCTATAATAATGATTACCTGATCACCTAATTACTATACGTGATCGTGTGAACAAGACGGGAGCACTTCGGTTACTACATTCAACAAACCAGCCGGTGACAAGCATATTTCACTCCGTCGACTAGACCAGAGAGCGGCGACCCATTCACATTGCACGCCACAAAAGCATTTAAAGAATATCAATTACTATTATTAAAATACATTAGCATCCGCCTTAACACAAGTAAGATTCTTCTCATAACAGCAATCGAAAAGCAATTTGAAATCGCGCCCAGAGTAGGTAGGTGCCTGATACTCGGCTACGCCATGAACCGCGAGTGGCGTCCCAACGGGGAGTGTTCCTATCCTGTACTATCAGTTCGGTTCACAAAGTCAACGAAACTTATTCGAGAAGTATACAAGCCATTATAATTATTACCTCTATTACTTACTTTACGATTTTAGATATATGTCTTATATCTAAAGGGGCTCAACGAGATGACTCAATAGGGGACGATACGAGTTGTTGGTGTTTGCTGTAGCAACGAGTGTCAAGTGATGGTCAAGTGCAAAACCCCAGTGCAGTACATGGAACGTAGCTTGCACACTGTGTGCAAGTGTGGGATTTCTTTGATCACAGTTTTAGGCCTAGGCCGCACAGCGGTTATATCCGCGCTGTTAAAACCGCGTCCTATGGAATCATAATATAAACCGCAAGTGCGGATAGATTCATGATTCCATAGGACACAGATTTAACGCGGTTTTAACAGCGCGTATATAACCGCTGTGCGGCCTAGGCCTTAGGATGGGGTGTCAATATCACACTGCAGAAAGTAGGATTGTATTTAAAAGGAGAACTTTCTACCCTTTCTTAACTTTCTTCGAGAACTTTCGCATAACGCCCATTTTTCCACGGAATCCACTTTAAATATTCCTTTTCCACAACGCCCACTTTGTCACAACGTCCACTATTATTAGGTACGCGATCGGATCATACGTCACGTGGCCGTCGCTGATAAACGTGATCCCCAAATTTACACACAGTGCTCAAGTTACGTGACACGTAAATATATGTTAGGAACTACTGCGGGGGGAGCGGCCGCCCCTCCCCGCGTTTACTGCGGAGTATTGCTAGGCACAAGGATCCAACTTGGAAATTAATCAATACATAAGGTAAGGTATTAAGAAATATCTACATTTAGGAAACAATATATACAAAGTCTCGTCTAATCCGTAGTGCACCCACCCAAATATAACGGAGTTGTGTCGCCAAGTTAAAATTATTAGACTTTGGAGCTGGTCTTAATTAAACGGAGTCTCTTTGAATTTGGAGACGGAATTCATACGATTTCAGATAGGCCAGGATGCTTCAACGCACGCTTCTGCTTTTTTCAAATTGTATTTGAATTACATAGGGATGTGCATTTTAAATTAAGATATGAATTCCACCTCCAAATTCAAAGAGGACAATTAATTTAAAGGAGTCTCGTGTAGGTGCACTGTCAGACTGAGGAATTAGATGCGGCCACTATGTTCGTGCCTTTTGCGAATGTAGAGAACGAACGTAAGCTATTCAGGCGGATAATATGTTGCATCATGATGACAAAAGTAGTTCTAAGACCAAATTGCGAACACAGCCTAGTACGACAGGTAATTTAGAAGGATTACAGTCAGTGGTCCTAGATTTGACCTTGAGTAGATTTGATCAGTTTGGCCAACTGGGATTACAACATTCAAACGCTACCGGATCTTGGCCAATTCCGGGATATTTTGGTCAAAATATCTGCATGTTGCGATAGTACAATGGAAAAAGGAAATGCGAAACTAACAAGCGAAGACGGAGAACTAATAATACAGGTAAGTACTAAAGATTAAATAGCTGTGGCGAGTCTTTTGGGTTACATTCAGAAATTTAGATTTACTATAACGTCGATGGGATGAACAACAAGTGATTGATAATACGCGGTTTTATTACTTATGAAGTGTGGAAAAGTCGAAATGATAAAACCTACTGCTTAATGTACTTAACGTTAACATTGCGACTTAAAAAATAAGTTATAGGTAACTCGACTAATAGGAATACAGAAATATTTCAGTTTTAATAATTAATGTGTAGAACATCAATGTATGTATGTACAGGGATGTAATATTGCACAATAATACTGTTGGTAGGCGAAAGTTCGGTCAAGGTTGGCACAAATATCTAATTTCATATTAAAAATAATATACGACATCGAAAAATACTTTAAATTTCATTTTATGTCTACTTACATTTAAAATAAGAGAGTTCTTATTGAACGGTTGCCCTAAATTTTAAAACGGTTTTTTTTTGTAAATAGACAAATCGGTTGGTAAATATGTATAAGTATTACGGAGGGATGGTTTCCAAAGACCATTGCAACAATATGGAATATCTGCTATGGAATATAGCTTTTGGACTTGACTTTTGACGGCGGAAAATAGGTATACTTATCAATCATAATATTAGTTTTGGAATATTTAATGAATATCATAATAGGTACTATTTAAAAGAAAAAGAACATTATTGTGGCTCCTCCGTGAGGACCTATAATAAATAAATTAATTGCAAATAAGTAGGTAGGTACCTACCTCATAACATAAAATTATTAAAGGAATTATTTTGGATCTTAATTCCGTGGGTATAAAATTACGTAAGTAATAATTTATTTTTGATCACTCAATTTGTTAATAAATAAAGTAATTAGGTAAGTAATAGTAATTATTTTATATAAATCTATACTAACATATTTATAAAGGTACGTTTGGACCCGGGAGTTTGGTCATAGTGAAAGCGTCAACTTGGCCAGAGGTCGGCATCAAGGATGAGGTCAAAGAGGGAGGGGTTCACTTGTGACCTGTAACCTTCAGAGGTCAGGAGGACTGTTCAATTAATGTGCAACACAATTCCTTGCCGATTGAACTCTCAATTTTGTCTAACCAATTGTAATTCAGATCACCTGTTAACCCTCCAATAAAAAAATCGAATTGACCGAAAGACCAAACTATTATTAACATGTAAGTACAGACGATAAAACCTGAATCGTGACCCACCCACACGATATTGTTTCTGTCAGCATAAATACTTTGACTTCTGAATTGTTATCCAAAACTACCTAGCCGTATGTGGGTAACGATTCCATGGGATTGACTACGTATTAATTGACTATTATCTAAGTGGATTAATATTCCTCTTCATTTACTTACAGGCATAACTGATGAACTGGAATATTTCTGTTAAATAGTGCTAAAGTGCTCTGCACTTGTTCAATGTAGGACATTTATGTAAATATTGTTCGTATACGTATTATGTCGATATTTGGCTACTATATTTGGTTGTGATGTTTTACCCGTATTGTGTAATGTCCGCGCTTTCTTTCAGATTAATTAACTGGCAACACTGTCATTACCACATTATTATTTTTATCTGGCAACACTTGTTTTACTGTCACATGTTTAAGTTAAGAATGACAGTTTGAGCGTGATCAATGATGGTGATGAGTTTAGATGTTCAAATGTTGAAGACGTAGGAAACGGTAAGTACTGCAATCATTCTGATTTAATTAATATTTCATGAACATTGTCGCGAACATAACAAGTTGCTCGAATAACCCGCGAACTACGAAAAAATTGCAGGCATACATTTTATTTTTCACGTTTACAGCAATTGTTTAGTGAATATTCTGTCTTCAACTACAGATCTCTTGGCAGTTAGGCGTAAAATGTCACCAGAAATAAATAGGTAGGTACACCGAATGTACCTACAGGTACCTACTAATCGTTTAAACAACAAGGTGCCTGAAATCAGGGTATAATATCATTCTACCTATGTAAAACTATGTACAACTGAACGATAACTATTTACAAGTAACAATTAATCAGTTCTTATCTATCATTGAGATTGTTCGTATGGCGGCGCGCGCGCCGGCGGCCGGCCTTGCGGGACCCCCGAGCTCAACTACACTATGCCTAGCATGCGCCCGATTGGGCCCCCCATTGTACTCATAAAGGTCCCACATATACTGGTTTTTAACCCTCTACAAAGCACCATATCCAGATGAAGTAATATTAAGTTCTAAGTGATCACATTGTTCGTCAGTACCCTGTCAACATCTAGCATAATGTAGTTAATACCTGCCTGTCTCGGGCTTAATACCTCCACAATGTGGTGGTGTATGGCCACTCAAGCCTCTGACTACCCCCCGAATGGGGATAAAAGTCGTGACGTTATATCTATCTATCTATCTATCTGTCTCGGGCTTGACTACACGCGATATTTGATAACTTCGTGTACCTCATTCGAAACTAAACAAAAACACGCATACACACCTATTTACTATTCTACAATGAGTTTACAATAAGCTCGTTATTTTTAAACAATAAATGTATAGTACGTTTTTTATACTTGTCCTATTTGGTAAGCAAAGATGGCGTCCAGCGGGGCGATTGCGTAACTTTCTTATCAATATTTCAATTGGTTTCGTTCATCCTGTGTCAATTAAATACGAAACCAATTGAAACATTGACAAAAAGATACGCAATCGCCCCGCTGGACGCCATCTTTGCTTACCAAATAGGACAAGTATAAAAAATGTACTATAGGTTAAAGTGAATGAATTTGGGAACTATCTATCATCGGTCAGATGGCAAAAACTATGAATTTGACAAATTTGGAACGTTTTTACAAACTTGTAAACGAGTAATTTGTGGGAAACCTAAACAAATAGCATGATTGTGGAGAGTCTCCTGATTGCTAAGAATTGTATGGATTATAGACAAATATAATACTATTTACATAACCTTCAGCGGTTTTATTCCAGTGTCAGTCCTGGGAACGAGGGTGACGGCGCGGCGGGCCACAGAACACGAGGCTAGGCCACTAGGTCAGGCCACCAGGCCAGGCCACCAGGCCACGCCTTGGCTCCCCATTCCCAACCTATCTAACTATTTACACGACCGCAAATCTTAACTTATTACCTTTAATTCACTCTATGTGGCTTGTTCAAATATTTAGCGCACTGGGCTGAGTTCACCAACATACTAACGGTCCATCAAACAGTCAGTTACTGCACTAACGGCTCATTAGTTTCTTGATGAACTTGGCCCTCAAATGAATCACAAGGCGAACCGTTATGAAACCACACGACGTGCAACTAAATACATGATCAAATATCAATAAATTCGTAAGCGTATTTGGTTCGCCTTCATACCTTAGATTTACTTGGGGTTCGATCATTAACAGTTATCCAACAAAGTCTTAAGTGTCGAAATGGCAAGTCACACTGTCAATAATGGCCTGGAGATACCGAGCGACTCAATGGAACACTTGAAGTGCTCGCTAGAGCTACGATATCGGCTGTACAGTCCTTGGGGCGTCATATCCGAGAAGTCTACTCTCCGACACTATAGTGCATCAATAAAGGAAACGCACAAAATGTACATTTAGTCTACTGAGTCAGCACAACAGTATTGTCGTTTGTCTGGAAAGAGACTGAATCAAATCCGAGGTGAAGTCATGTCCGGGGTTTCTTGTCCGTGGTTCCTTTAGCCAGGGTCAATTTGACTTTAGCCAGGGTCCATTTTAGCTATGGTCCTTTCAATTTTAGCTAACTTTAGGTCAGTTTAGCCAGTGATCGCGCTCTCCTCAGCGCCTGCGCAGTCGTAGTGCGCGTGCATCGGGTTCTCGATGATGTTGACGACGGCGGCGCTCAGCTTGGCCTGCTTGCGCCGGAACAGGAAGTCGGCGAAGCTGACGGCGCGCCGCGGGCCCCTCTCCTCCACCAGGAAATCAATCTCGCTGCTGCTGCTAGCCTCCGCTACAGACTTCTTGACATCGCCGAGCGAGTAGTTCTTCTTCGTCTCGCTCGAGTAGAAGATGTCGTCGAAGTCCGTGGAGTAGGCTTTTGAGTTGATGAGGGAGATGATGGTGGGCATGCCGGTACCGTCGGCGAGCGACAGCGGCCGCTCCAGCCGGCGCAGCACGCGCGCGCGCACCGCGCTCGCGATGCTCTCCCGCGACGACGACCCGCCGTTCGACAGCTTCGGGCTCGCTGATCCGTTCTGGCTCTCTGCAATAACAAATGAAAATAGCAACTTACAGAAGAAATCGATTAATAAATGATTCGACGGGCCCGTTAGCGTGGTTGGCGCGGAGGCGCCTTTCACGTTGCAGGTCGTAGGTTCGATTCCTACCCGGGACATGCATTTGTGTGCACGAACATGTCTGTATGTCCGGAGTCTGGGTGTATATGTATATTAAGTATGTATTTACAAATTAAACAGTAGTATATGTAGTAATATCAGTTATCTGGTTTCCATAGTACAAGCTCTGCTTAGTTTGGGATCAGGTAACCGTGTGTACAAAAAATGTCTCAGGATATTATTATGTTATTGACATTCCACCCTTACGCACGAAATGATTTGTGAAACATCAAGGAATTGCGTTCGAATGGAATTCAGCCCTACCGTCTGTTTCCGAAGAGGTATAACTTGGACTTGGGTCTTTTCAAATCTAGAGTAAACTAGCTGTTAATAGAGTCAGCAAGCTCCATTTCCGGTCTTATCGTCCCTTGCCACCTGGCCAATCACTGATCAGTTCTAAGTAAAAAAAAGGTATTCAGGGAGTTACCGCGTGGGATGGATGCCCTGGGCGATGGTCCGCCATCCTCATCGGTGTGGCCCTCCGAGAGGGTCTCGAGAGGGCGGTGCTCGGGGCGTCCGCTGTTTCCGACGTGATCATGGTCAGTGCTCCTGCCGCTCTCCCCCGACGTCGACGGCGTTGGGTTCTAAACCATACACGAAAGTAACTCTTCAGGTCAGACTTGATTCTTGAAAGCTGGGATATTGGTGGTGGGTATACTCACGTCGTAGAGATCTCTGATGCCGAGAGCGGGGGTCTCTCCCAGTCCCTCGAGGAAGAAAGTCACCATATTGCCCTTGCCTTTGACGTCGATGGTGCCGCGGCACCGCAGCCGGTACCCCCGGGTCGACAGAATGTCATAGACCTCCTGCGTCACCTGCGCATAACACATCGCTTCCCAATATATCAGCCGCACAAGGGATAATCAAATTACTGTCATATCATACACACGCAGCAAGATACAATTTCGCAGAGCATAACAGCATTCCTAACTGAAATTATTGCGACGGGTTTCAAGTTATTGTGGTACCACAATCGCAAAGCAAGACAATTCCAAATTCCAATTAAATTCTATCCTGTATTATCCCGAACTAATTACAAACTTGCAATTGCTACCGAATCGGACAGAGATTAACAAATGAATAACGAAACAAGTACACAGAGCACAAGATGATTTTAAAAAACTTTTGCAATAGCATATTTTTTAAAGAATGGACACGCGTAAAGCGCGAGCGCACCTGGATATGGTCTAAAAGTCCGGTGGAGTCCATCCGCGAGGCGACGTTGACCGCGTTGCCCCAGATGTCGTACTGCGGCTTGCGGGCGCCGATCACGCCAGCCACCACAGGCCCGATGTTGATGCCTGCCCACACCATACTCATACAAATCTTCACTCATAGAAATTGATGACCAATCGCCTGGTAGCAGCTTCAAAAGTCCACATTAAGGGTACAATGGAGCGCATAAGCTTAGGCATATTACGGTGTGATAAATCAGAAGTGGGTAGTGAGTCGTAATCAGTGAGAAAGTTCAACGGGGTAGGTTCAAAAGGGAGATAGTGGGCTAACTGAAAACTGGCAAGGAAAACCTTTGCGGTCTACAATTCGCAACAGCATAAAATAACCGATTCAATCGCATCGCCCGCGCCGACCGTAGAGTCGCTAGCTTACCAATTCTGATCCGGAAGCTGTTGAAGGAGTGCTCGTTGACATACTGCAGCTGTTCACGGAGACGGAGCGCGTAGTCCGCCATGGCGGTCACGTGGCGGTAGCCTTGGAGGTCACGAGTGGACGTTGTCAGACCTAAAGGAGATTTTTCAAGTCTACAAGCCAAGTTTGGTAAGTCAAAGTAAAAAAACTTGAGAACTTCCGAATTTGATCAGCTGGAGTAACCAGTTATCTCTGCAGTCAGTCACTCTATCATACACAACGGACACAACCAGTCCTCCATTTGTGGATCATCATCATCATTATTTCAGTCAAAAGACGTCCACTGTAGGGCATAGGCCTCCCCCGTGGTTTTCCACAACGACCGGTCCTATGCCACTTACATCCAGCGGTTCCCGGACCTTCACTAGGTCATCGGTCCACCTTGTGAGGGGGCCTACCCACGCTGCGTCCTCCAGTACGTGGTCGCCACTCAAGAACCTTTCTGCCCCACCGGCCATCAGATCTTCGGGATGTGCCCCGATTTGTGGATACCACTTGCAGAAGAATTTGATGAGTTTCGCTTACCCGACGCAGCCATGTACGTGGCCCCAGTACTCTTGATCTTCTCGATGTACTTGAACTGCTCCTCAGCGAGGATCTCGTCGAAGTCGGCGATGATCTCGTTGAGGAGGCGCAGGCACTCCACGCCCTCATTGTTGCCCTCAAGCTCCACGTAGAACTCAGAGAAGTTCGGGATCGAAGCAAACATCACGCAGACTGAATCGCATTGCTCGTGGTATAGCTCCTGTATCATAATTTTACGCTAGAATTGCATAGCGGAGCGCTCTGTATCTCACGGCCGCCGTCATACAAAACATGACAACGACGACGCTTGAAATAGCTTAAGTAGCGTTTTTTATAGCCAAGGATGGCACACTGGCAGACGGTCCACCTGTGTAAGTGGAATCCGCCGCCCAGGATATCGGCAACTAAGGGGAACAGACGCGGCGCCGACCTTTTAGGGACCGTAGACATGCCTTTTGAAGAACCCCACGATTCAGTAATAATTTAAAATGGAAATAAACAAAGTTTGAATTAGCACGCAAAAACTCCTCAACGGATTTGAAAGAAATTTAGAATAGAGGTAAGTATGCTCTGGAATAACATAAAAACTACTTTTCATCACTCATACGCGGAAAGTAGGTAGAAAGGTGCCTGAAGAGCCGACAGAAGGTGATACTTTTCTGATCGGGCAAAATCGTGTTTCCAGAAACACGATTTTGCCTGATCTGTCAAAATTTCGACGATTCTGGAAACACGATTTTGCCCGATCAGAAAAGTATCACCTTCCGTCGGCTCTTCAGGCACCTTTCGACCTACTTTCCGCGTATCAGTGATGAAAAGTAGTTTTTATGAGCCGGGTGAGTTGGTAAACTGTATTTGTACTCACATCAATGTTCTTCTCGCTGCAGAGGAAGTGTGCCGCAACGTGTTCGGGCAGGATGTTGGCGAGCAGCTTGCGGTTGTACGCCTCCAGGTGTTCCATCTCCTCCTTCTCATCTGTCCACAAAACAATAGACAATACTCCTCGAAGCTATAACCTTGGAACTTTAGAAACAAATGACTGCTAGTGTAACCCATTCCTACTTCGGGCCGAAATAACTTTCACGCCCTTCAAATGATGGGATAGTTCGCCAACCAGCACTAACCCAGTGTATGTTTTAAGGTCTGCATCCCCGTCGCATTGAAAAAGTAAGCCGGGTAAAATAGCAATAAGATATCTCCCAAGTATTGGGGCCAAATTTCGTCGATCAAATACGGTCACATTATCTATACTCCCGGGAAATGTCCGTGTAAAGTTATGGGTTCCACCAAAACGGTGGCGTCATATATAACGGCCGCACTAGAACATTGGCTATGTAAACTATGGCGCGGTTGCCTAGAGACCGGTATTGGACACCGCTTTTTGTTCTAGTGCGGCCGTTATATGACGGTACCTTTTTACTACGAATCCAGCGCTTAACGGTGTATGGCTTACCGTTGGCCTGCAGTTTCCAGATGAAGTCCAGTCTGTACGTGCTCTCGGTTTGCTGTGAATGCAGCATCAGGGCCACAGTTGCACCGAGGGCAATGACCATGTTGGTCCACTGTTGGTTCCAGTCCAAGCCACACCGGTGTCTGGACGAAATATAGAACGAATAGAAACGAATGACGTGTTGTCGATATATCATCGCTGGACGTAATCCGGCTGATGGGTGGTAAAGTGGCAATGTCTTGCGAAAGATTACACCTAGCTTGGATGGATTTTGGACGATGGTAGAACCAAGCTGTGGCCAATTGACTGCAGCTCATTTACTGGCTCGACCGGAGTATAACTACCCTCTCACAGAAGACCTGCGTAAAGTACTATTACAGCTGCGTTTCTTACGATTAGTGAAATAGCTGTAAGTCCAACTCTCCCTCCCTCACTCTCCCTCGGTCCCACTCATGAACCTAAGACTAAAGAAGGACTGGGTCTAAGCTACTTGGCCGCGTTGCTTAGACATCGCACAGCTCGACCGCTGACGTCATCACAGTATGCGTGGCTTAAGTCAGTGTGCTATTGGCGTTCGTCCTGTGCAGACGTCTTGCCAACGTTCGCATCCCAAATATAATTATATTCGACACGAGATGGCGTCCGGCGCATAGATTGGCGGCAATACGCGACCGATAACTTTGAATTGCAAGCATCTATTAACGGATACTGCTGGTGGGTCAAACGCCTGAAAGCCACCTTAGCCTTATAAAAAATATAGCATATCTTGATAAAGAAGTCCTAGCCGTGAAGAAAAACTCACTGGAAGTCGTGGAAGTGGTACTGGTAGAAGAGGTGTTCTTGCGTAGTGATGGCCACATACGTGACGCACATCACCATCAGCAGCACCGTCTTCACCATCGTGATCAGGATCTGGTGCACCGCGCACAGGCACATCGTCATCAAGGTCAGCTGCAGGTAATACTGGAGACCATACCATCTCCGTTAACACACCAAGTCAATGAGACTTTAAATTAGAATTCGTAACGAATTTAGTTGAGAATGCAGATTTATAGAGCTAAGAAGTCTATAATATACAGTGCACAAATTTTTGTTCTACGACAATAGTTGACGAAGTTATGACCAAATTACTAGCGAAGTTCGCGCGCGGTTACTGTGACGTCACAAGGCCCGCTCGCGCTTTGATGTGAATGGCGGCACGGGCCCAGCGCGCTTTCAAGCCGATCGGGCCGTGCGACGTCTCAGGTACAGGCCGCACATAATATAAAATCGCAACGGATGGTCTGATTTCGATGATTTCAAAATTATATTGATGAGAAAGCTTAATGTTAACTACTTATAGTATTGGTTTAGAGTTGATTTGTCGACCTAGTAATGATTCCCATTGCTTTTGCAGAATTGCTGCAATGTTGCATAGTGTCGCTATTAGCCCCGCTGGTCTTACGACCCTTTAAAGTAATAAGAATTCATGATTGGTACTGCTTCCATTTATGTGAGCCTAGTACAAGAAGCTACTTTAGATGTGGATACGTAGGTAAATAGAAGATGAAAGATGATTGGCCACCATAGAAGGAAAGGAAGGATGGAAAGCGATGAAGAGGAACACCAATAATAAGCTACATAAGCCAGATTAAGGTCCTTCTCGATGGCGTTAGCCGACAGGATTAGCCGCCCGCGCACTGACTCGGCCCAATTTTTACGTAAATCGGGATGATAAATAATAATAATAATATCCTGGGACATTTATTACACACGGCTATCTGATCCCAAACTAAGCAGAGCTTGTACTATAGAAACCAGATAACTGATATTACTACATATACTACTTTTTTATTTGTATTTGTACTTAATATACATATACACCCAGACTCCGGACATACAGACACGTTCATGCACACAAATGCATGTCACGGGTAGGAATCGAACCTACGACCTGCAGCGTGAAAGTCGCCTCCGCGCCAACCACGCTAACGGGCCCGTCTAAATGGATGATGTCATGATGGATGAATGGAACGGTGGTATCCAGCAAGAAGCCGGCGTATGCCTACGATTTTTGTCTTAATGAAGCACAATAATCATGTTACCTCATTCAGATCGTACGGGCACAAGTGGGGGTCATCATCGAGAGGTTCGCCGGGGTATCTCTTGTTATTGTATACGCTTTGCACCTGTAACACATAATAATATTATTATTTTCATCCTTTCCGTTCCGTTTTGAGGAGAAACTATAGGGTCATCAGATTTTTTTAATATCACCGGACTGACACACCACCAGTAGTATGGTCACAAACTAAGCAGCGCTTGCACTATAGCTACCATACAATGGACTGGGGGCGATCACAGTGATACCCAGACCAGAGCAAATTACAAAAAGGCTGTTCCCGAAATTTGTCTCCGGCGGGAATCTAACCCGCAACAGTCCGATGCAGTGAGCCGAGCTGCCTACGCTCGAACCACTGCGCCAAGCATTTAAACGACATGTTGGTTTGGTTTGAAGAACTTTTATAATATCAACGGCTCGCCCTGTCTCGGTCGCGACGCGGCAACGTCTTTTAAGCTCTTATCCACATGATATAAGGACTTTGTCAAGCCGATTTTGCGTCGATCAATGTACTACTCCGCCAAGCCAACTAGGAACTCGGATGGAATGAGGTTTCCCGACCGCCACACCTCCCGCACACCGGCCACCGCCTTTTTGTGCGGGTGACGTCACATTTGACAGGTTCCTAGTTGGCTTCGTGGAGTAGCGGGGTACATACCATGACGACCTGGATCTGCAAGATGAGAGCGACGACAACAATGAAAGACATCATCTGCGCCAGCGATCGGTTGTTGTGGATCCGCTGCGAAGCCCGCCGCAGACCCTCGCTGGCATGCTGAGACAACATATGCAATAACATGACATGACATGACATGACATGACATGACATGACATGACATGACATGACATGACATGACATGACATGACATGACATGACATGACATGACATGACATATACGTCAAGACTTTTATCCCCATTCGGGGTAGTCAGAGGCTTGAGTGACCATACACCACCACATTGTGGAGGTATTAAGCCTACTCCGAAGCCCATGTTTCACCAGATAGTCAGAACCCAACGTGACATACGAAATATTAACGGGATAAAAGGAAAAAGTATAGGGTCATTCGTTCACGGTGATACTCAAAAGAAACTGGGGGCTTACCACCACCTCTTATAGCAGTTTTGTTTTAACGTTTCAGCTGCTTTTTGTGCAATGACGTTTCTTATTGTCATGACAATAAGGTACGTCATTGCACAAAAAGTAGCTGAAACGTTAAAACGTTCCTGTAATTGAATTGCGATAAGAGTTCGTGGTAAGCCCCCTGGTTACTAACTTAAATTACTAATGAGTTGCTAGAATGTAATAGCACTAGTATTTCTATGGCGACTCGTACACGACGCTATTCGAAAGAAACTGGCTGGTAATTTATTAGTAACTAGCTGTCCCGGCGAACTTCGTACCGCCTCAGAATTAATGTTGTCCGAAAAAGAACTACCACCCCCCCCCCCGTTTCCCCGTTCGTCGTCTGTTCTTCTCCTTTCCCGCAAATAAAGGGTTCCGTACCACCGTAGAATAAAAACGTCAAAATTATCAAGTTTCTTGTATGGAGACCCCCCTTGTTTTCAATTTTTATTTTATTTTTAGTAAGTATTTGTTGTTGTAGCGGCAACAAAATACACTTTCTGTGAAAATTTTAACTCTCTACCTCGGTACCTCGGTTCGCCACACAGCCCGATGACAGACGGACGGACAGTGTAGGCTTAGTAATAGAGTCCCCCTCCCCCTTAATTTTATATTTATTTTTTATTGTTAGTATTTGTTGTTGTAGCGCCAACAAAAATATACGTTCGGTGAAAATTTCAACTATAGCTATTACGGTTCGTGAGATACAGCCCGCTAACAGACATTGATGACGGATGGACAGCGTAGGCTTAGTAGTAGAGTCCATCATGAAGGGCAACCTTCCACTGACCCATCGACATGTGTATCCTGCCCGTTCTTACTTACGGTGCCCAAACATGGTCAGTAATCGAGGCTCATAAGTCCAAACTGAAGATTTGCCATAGAGTATTGGAGCGCAGCATTTTGGGTGTAAAACACACTGATAGGGTGCGGAACACCTTGCTGCGTTCCATAACTCTTATCGCGGATGTAGGAGCGAAAACAGCTACACTTAAGCGGACCTGGGCGGGTCACCTGAGCCGAATGTGCTCAGAAAGGTGGGCCAAAGCAATCACCGAGTGCGGTCCCAAAGCACGACCGTCATCGCCGACGTAGACCCAAAAACGGTGGCACGATGACCTCGACGCTCATCTAGACGGGTGGTATGAAAGAGCCCATGACCGCGATGGATAGAAGAAGATGGGAGAGACCTTTGCCCAGCAGTGGGAAACAGTAGGTTATTAAGAAAATAATAGTCCAGCCGTTCTCGAGTTTTGCGCTTAGCAACAAATTTAGCGATTCATCCCTTTATTTTTCGACACTGAACTGTTAAGCCGGAAGCCCACCTCGGTGCACGGAGAGGCCACGCACACGGCCACGGCTACGTTCTGCAAGAAAATGTATGGATGACGTCATTCTCCGTGCGCCGCGGTGGACACGGTGACATACATTTTCGTGCAAAGCGAAGCTTGACCCACGTGCGTAGCGTGTGCGTGGCCTCTCCGTGCGCCGCGGTGGGTTTTCGGCTTTATGTGTACTCAACGCGAATCTATTTCTTGTGATGAATTGCCCATGAAATAAATTTGCAAGAATTTATAGTCGCCATCCGCCATCTGACACCGGCGTTCATTACGCCATCTATTGAAAGTAATTTGAATCATACGTAAAATATGGGTTTTTAGCGCTTTCCGGGCAATTTTTCCATTTTTTTAAATGTATGAACCTTCTTAGTACTACACGGAATAATCTAAAAATAAAATCATCTAAATTGGTCCAGCCGTTCTCGCGTCAAGTAATGACATGAAATAGGGATTCATTTTTATATATATAGATTAGTAACGCGACTAGACATGCTAGTCACGATACTAATCGCGACTGGCTTCGAGAAACTTCTTTGCACCGCATACTAAAGTGATTGTGTTTTATTTATGGAGCTTGGGGAGTAACTAACCGGTTGTGTTTCTTTGAGTAGTCGTCGACGAATCGTGCGCGGCTATAGCGTTACTAACTAGTTAGTCAGTATAATTACTAACCAGTTTCGTTTCTTTTGAGTAGCGCCATGGACAAATAGCCTAAGAGTGAACGCCTTACCTTGAAGTCAATGCTGAGGATCAGGTACGTCACCCAGGTGATGATCAAGCCGGACATAACAATGGTCGCGATCCCGAGAGCCGACCTGACGCACAACAAACAAAATTATAAAAACAATTTCTATTCATAGCTAAACTTTTATCTCGAGTTAAAAAGTCCTGCTTGTTATCTGATAAACCCACTGAATAATAACATGTTGGTGAGTACTTTCAGATAATATTATGCTTGATCGGCCGGAACGAATCGGTTCAATGGTTCAGAAGACTGCATCGATCTTTATAAAAGTGAAACACTTTAAACAGCAAATAGACGGTAACGCTTTGAAAAAAAAACCTACTGTAAATTTTACATGATAATACCACGTAAAAATTATTTTGTAAAGGTCATAGGGCGAAATAAGATCAGCAGGGCAATTGTCTAACTTGAGTTACAATCATTTTTTGACTGACACATAAAATTCGGCGATTTTAGTTGTCAAATTGCTTCAAATTGGCGATTTTGACAACTAAATTTATATGTCAGTCCAAAAATGATTGCAACTCAAGTTAGACAATCGCCCTGCTGGTGAAGGATATAAATTAATAAAAAAATTATGAATACAAGAGTATAGTCCTATACATTATAATATTTAAGTTAATAATAAATTTTCGACGAAACATTTAAAATGTTGAACAAAGAAAGTATTTTTTCTAGTAATACCGCTCTGTGAAAGGCTGTGGTGCGTCACGGTGTTTGCGCATTCAGGTTCTGAGTGAATAGAGACACAATATTCCACAAGAATGCGATGCGACCCATATCATCCTAAACTAAAGTAATTTATCCGTGTATACTGCTCTATTGCGATTCTGTCCGCGGGCATTATTCCATACAATTTGCCCTTTGACCTTTTAAACCTATAAAAGTTATACAGCGTGTAACGGAAAGGGTATATCTATCCGAAAGGGGTGAAAAGTGTATCTGCTATAGAAACGATATGCAAGATTTCAGCTCAAAATATTTTTTCAAAAAGTTCATACCAAAATATTAAATTTGGTAAGTTTATTGAATTCCCATAATAATAAACGTGTAACCGCACTACGAGTGTCATTATCCTTTTCACGTCACTTGGTGCTAGTGATGTCGAAATGTAAATTTGACATGTTTGGTATTTTGTTTTCATGTATTGGAATGTCTCATATCTCTGTAACGTGTAGATATAGGATTTTAAAACCGTTGCCGTCTTGTTCGTTATCATCCAAAGAAGCCGTGCACTTCGTATGTATATAACCTTTCCGTTACACCCTGTAGTTATAAAAGATTTTTAAGAGTGTACAGTAGTGTCTAATAAAGTCTAAAATATCCAGCCGTATCTTGCTACAAAAGCAGTTGTAATCTCGACACGTATTAATAAATCGATCTCAAAGTTGAGATCGATCTTAAGATGCAGTTTTGACGTTTAATGTACTTATGAAACATCTGGCAAAAACAGCATCTCAAGTTCGATCTCAATCTTGAGATCGATTTATTAATACAGGGGGCTTACCACGACCTCTTATCGCGATTCAATTATAGGAACGTTTTAACGTTTCAGCGACTTTTTGTGCAAGAAACGTCATTGCACAAAAAGTCGCTGAAACGTTAAAACAATACTGCTATAAGAGGTGGTGGTAGGGCCCCAGGCCTTAGTACTGATACTAACACATCGAAAGCGAGGAACTGCACGATGACCACGGCGATGTAGACCACCAGCGAGCAGATGAAGTATATCTTCAGCATGTGGTCGCGCTCGACGGTGTACTGCGGACGAAGGATGCGTCAGTATGCGCAGGACTACACCAACTTAGCTACGTACATGATAATCTATCTCGAAGTTGGAAGACGTCCAGTGCTGGACATAGGCCTCGGTGACTTCCGCACATCACGGTCATCTGCCATCCACATCCACTGGCTTCATGCGACGCGTGTTGGTCCACCTAGTGGGCATTAGGCCGTGCTCACTTTGGATGCGTATTCATCCGAATTTTAACTCGTGCGTACACGTGCGAACACGCACGAATGATCCCGACCTTCCGAGTACTACGGGAGTGCGCACACTGGGTGCGAATTGGTCGTACGTGTACGTACGTATAGTTCCGACGTCCGAAATCAATCCGAACCTGCTGGGATTTGAAACACGTTCGTGCGTTACCGCTCATCTCGGGTTGAGACCGCGCGGTTCTGCAACCTATTTGACGGAAGAAAACGTATCCAATGTGAGCACTAAATTCGTACGTCGACGATCATACGTCGACGTACGATGACAATTCGTGCCCAAACTGAGCACGGCCTTAGTATCGCTCGTACGAACAATTCGTACGAACTCCATACATATCTAGTTCGTACGAACTACTAATTAGGGCGAGGCCTTATAGGTACTCATGGTCACCATTCTAGAACCTTTCTGCCTCAACTAAGAACAATTCTGCGCGCTTTATATTTTAAACAAAATAATAACGTTCAGTTATTGACAGGAGCAATTGTTTTTGCTGAAGTGGATACTCGGCTTTGTGTACCCACACCACAGTCCGCAATTCCGTCGGCAAATATTTTCAAACGCACTCTGTCCGCGCCGAAATAAACAGGGTCACAACAGAAATCGCCTCCCACTTAAAACGACCGCTCTCACCGCAAAATTCATAATAACAAACAAAAAACGACAAATATAATTCTTAATCAAACAACTTTTATAAGCCCTAGTTCTGGAACAAAGTTTCGTTATTTATTTTTGGCGGTGGCGGCCCTATTCCGCCCCCATTCCGTCCCCGCCGCCGCCGCGCTCACCTGGGGGCGAAGCGACATTTTTAAATATTCACTGCGGTGCGCGAAACAAATTGGGATTGCGGCTTAGAACTGTTGTTTTAATGTTTTCAAAGTATGCGAGCGCGGATCCTGTGATTTTCGTGGACGAAGTAAACATTTTTTTGTTGTTGCTTTATTATGGAGTTTGAAAACTCCTCCTGGCCCTTTTATCGGATTCGGATTTGACGTGAACCTGATTTGGCTGGGCCGCGTTCAGAGGCTACGCACGGAACGCAACTATTGCGGTGTCAAAGTGAATAGATGCACTCGGAGCGTAGCCTCTGCCCTACTAGACAAGTGGCATGAACGCTAATCGAATAGAATAGAATAGACTTCACAATGTATGGAAATGTCAAACGTCGGTATGTAGATCAACAACAAGTTGCTATGTAGATTTATTTAATTTTTGGAAAGCTTACAGACTATCAAACAAAATAATGTATAATAGAAAGTGAAACATGAAAATAGCTAATAATAAGCTTCCACATATTGCGCTACAATGTGTGCACAAGTAAGCTTTGACGATCACGAGATCACGTGACTTATGTCATTTCCATACATGAAGCGTAGCGATTTGAAGGAACGCTCGTAGACGTCAGCCAATTGTCTAGCCCTTCAGAATCGCGGACCTATAAACAATATTTACACGAAGCGTTCGCTGATTTGCCCTCCGAGACCTAATTAGCTCGACTATCAAGAATGCAGATTACAGAGTAAAAGTTTCTTCTACGAGTTTCGTAAAAAAGATTTCTCTATTTTTACGAGTATAAACAGAACTAGCTGTGCCCGCGACTTCGTGCGCGTGGAATTTACCAAAATGTTTGTTAAGTTATGCCAAAGTAGGCCTAGGTTACACTTTATAACATCAGCAATCTGCCAGTGAAATTCCCATCAACATTGCTACAGCCGTTTCGGAAATTAGCCGGAACAAACAGGCATACAATAATGTTTAAATTTCTTTTTTGTGTACCGTATATAGTTCAATGAACAATTCAATTATCAATTTTGTTTATTTGTATAGAGGGACACTAGGTGGGGAGCCGTAGAAGGGGTCTCTGGATTTACACGAGCGCGTCGAATTAAGATAAGGGAGATTCATTACTAGCTAAGAAGTGTGAATTTGATCGTCAGTCTAAGAAATGGGAGCATCTGGAAGTTTCACTTTTTCACCCCCTCAGATTGTTTTTTTTTAATATAGGACTGCGGTGACAAAAAAGCGTACGGCCCGCCTGATTTTAAGCAGTTACCGTAGCCTGTAGATGCTTACAAAATCTGGCGCAGTCGATTTTTTTTTTCAATTTGTCATGTTGGAGCATGAAAAGTATCAATATCTGACACGCTTGAGTATTTTTATGTCATTGCTTTTTATAAAAAAATAATTAAAATTGTCATGTATACACTTCCCCCACCGCTGAAAGTGGAAACATCTAGAACAATGTATTCTTCCTATCATGTCATCTACCGAATCTACTAGGTTTGGACGACGCTCGTGCAAATCCACGATTTGCACGCTGGCCTCCCCATCTACACTGCAATGCAAATCTTCCTATCCCTTACAGGTAAAACAGACGTGATGATGTTGAAAGCGTTGGATTTAGTTGCATTTTAATATAGCATGAGCTGTCAGCGCGACTTAAACAGGCTTTTGCATTCTCTTTGTGTCCGGCGCATCGGTTATCACCCATTTTCCTGCGACCCGCTGATATTAGGCCTGGCATGACAGCGTAATCCCGTTGAGAGAAATGTTTTAAGCCTCTATCCCGTTGATCTTTGCTTTGAATTGCATTAATTCTAAATTTATGACAAGGTAGTGTTGTCACCCCGGTCTTGCAGCGGAGTCCTTTAAGGTGGGAGTTGATTGCGGGCGGCACGACGGCCGACGGCAGTTGTCGCCGTCGGTTTCATAGAAATTGGTGCCGTCGTGCCGTCGCGGCACATGTCATTAACCGGCCGTCGTGCCGCCGGCAACCAACTCCCACCTGTAGGGGCTACACATCTCGCTACATATTATACATTTACGACGCCGCCAACAGATGGCGCTAAGCACAACCTTAACTTCAACATGCGATTCTGTATACGAATCCTGAATCACGATATCAAGATTCAGGAGTCACATCGCTATATACCCCGGCGACAACCATAGGCGAGTAGCGGGCGCACCCGCACCCGCTTAGCGGAAAAGATCCTCCCCTTTCCGCTAAAGTAGGTAAGTACTCTTTTTTTTTTTGAGAAATTAATAAGTGCTGAATACACAGCTGATGGTAAACACCAAATAAAATTAAACCATGTATCAAAGAATCCGGTCTGCTCTAATGAGTTCACAACCTAACACGCAGTTCTTGCCTCTGATTTTGGTAAACGGAACGGCGTATGTTCCAAATGTGTTCAATGATTTGGAATGTCTCCGACCATCCCTAAAATAAGCTGTGATGTAATGAATGATCTTTGAAAGGCTAGGCCAATTATATCAACCAGAGGTGAGTTAAAGATACCTACCTACTAATACTTCTCCAAGTTCCTATTAAATTAACTCACTAACCTTGGTTTATTATCATAAACTCAACTGTATTATACCAAGTGTTTCCAAAGCACGAAATAATATTTAAACAACATATATGGTAGCTAGGGTTACCAACCATACTTTATAATAAAGTATCCTACTTTATTTTTATATAATATACTTATACTATAATTTGGTGTAACTGGTCACGTACCGTACCATTATTATAAATAAATAAATAAATAAATAAATACTTAATAATAAATAATAATAAAATAATAAAAATAATAAGGTAAAGGTAATAATAAAGGTAATAGTCAGTTCCTGTATACACGGCGACAAGGTTCACCACCTGTCACGTTGGGTTCTGACTATCTGGTGAAACGTGGGCTTTGAGTTGGCTTAATACCTCCACAATGTGGTGGTGTATGGCCACTCAAGCCTCTGACTACCCCCCGAATGGGGATAAAAGTCGTGACGTTATATATTAAAATATACTTTATACTTTAACATAAAAATAAAGAATGTGAAAATACTTTATTTCCAATCATTACCTACTGTGATGCATAAAATGAAACACTTATATTATGGATAATTACTGAACTATTATCGATATAAGTACATATTTCATTTTATACATCACAATAAAGATTGAAAATATAGTATTTTCACATACTTTATTTTTATGTAAAAGTATAAACAGAACGCAATAGTGAACAATTAAAATATTTTTTAAAATAATATTATTAATTATTGAACAAAACTACTAATTAATATTATAAGTCACCTGTTTCTGAACATTCTCTTTGTCACCGACGTCACCGTTACTATCGGCGAAATTGTATGAAAATATCTAGGTTTTGTTTGTTTATTTCATTTCATTTAAAGAATTATTTTTAAAGTAAATCTAAAAATGACGAGTAACTCTGATAGTGATACACCAATTACCTCAAAACAAAAAATATGTCTTCAAGATAAATAAAAAATAAAATTTTGAAAAATACTTATTTATTCTTCCAAATACTTTATTTTTGCCGTACTTAAAGACAATATACTTTATTTTTCTCAAAAATAGTTGGCAACCCTAACGGTAGCTGATATTTAGATGCTTAGTAGACGAGACTATCATCATCATCAGCCTTACCTTTTCCCATTATCTGGACTCGGCGCAGTATGTCTCATTCTTCCATTCATCGCGCTTTGCTGTCATACTTACATCCACTCCAACCTCATTCATATCACTCTTAGTAGACAGACTATTATGTGACTGTAATCGTTTCTGAGTTATGGGCCTTTGAATATTCCTGACAACTTTCGTGATGAGGCCTTAGAACACATCAAATGGTGTAGAAACCAGTGTAAACTGCATTTAGGAGTAGCAACCACTAATAAATAATAAAGAAATAGGTACTTAGTTTATGGAAATTTAACATACATTTTGAGATAATAAAATTTTTCAACTAAATTGAAAAAAATGGAGATGTACAAGAGGCGTCACGCTATGGGTGCCTGAAAACGGGCGTCGTCGCCGAGGCAGGGCCAGTAAACGTTGGCGTGACGACCTGGATGCATTTTGTGGCAACTGGCCGGAAGTGGCCAATGACAGAGAAAATTGGAAAGTTGTGGGGGAGACCTTTGCCCAGCAGTAGGACGATGAGGGTTAAAACAAAAAAAAAATAAAAAAAAAAATTAATAAAAGTGTTGGAATATCAATAAAAAAATACTTATACCATTCCCGATACTCATACAAACCCCCGAGTATTATTCCGTACTTTTGAAATATCCTGTCAAAGTCAAAAAGTCAAAGTCAAAAGGTTTTTATTCATGTAAGCTCATTAGAGCATTTATAAATAGTCAATATAAACAATATTTTAGCGTTACCATATGTATAAAAGTATCTCAGTAAGTATAATGCCATTTTTATGACGACAAACGGTACTGTTTATGAAAATACGGCAGGTGGAAGCAATTAAAGCCAGCAGCAGCGACGCCGGCACCCCGAGGAGACCGGTCCGGTGCCGGCGCGGTGGCGGGGAGGAAGCGACAATAAAACCGAATAATGGATCCGACAAAAAAGCCTTCCCGGATGTCACTTGCCGAAATAAAACGGTTTGATTAGCTTTCGACTTCCCGCCGCCAATTTACCACGAGCTTAGGACCTCTACTCACTGCGTGCGATGCGCGATACGATCTCAACCCCCCTTCTCCTCCCTCCGTCCCACTCCCCTTCAGGTCGGCAACGTTTGAACAATGCTTTTGGTATGGCAAGTTCACAATCTATACCATAGAGCCTATAGATTCTATAGGCTACGGTAACTCCTTAACATCAGGCGGGCCGTACGCTTATTTGCCACCTTAGTCACATAAAAAACCTACATTATATCCTCCCAATGTGCAATTGGATTACCTCCACACAGAGTTCCTACACAGTCGGATCGGAGAAGGCACTTTCTTTGTGTCTCATTTTATCTTATAACTCCATTTCTCTCTTGTGGGTTGGTAAATCCGACCGAGTTGACGTTTTAGATCGCACGCGTCCCAGCCTTGCTCTTGAGTCAGAGGCTATATCGCACGCCGCCGTGACAGAGATAGCATGTGATATATCGCGCGCAGTAAGCCTCGGCCGATATATCGCGCGCAGTAAGCCTCGGCCTTTAAACGGACTTCTCTGTGAGTAATGTTGGAAAAATGAATCAGTGGTAATACTCGTGTCCCGTCGGCCGCCGCCTGCCACGGCGTGCTCGCCGCCCTGAGCAATCACCTCATTACATTCATAAACACATACATACATACATATAATCACGCCTGTTTCCCGTAGGGGTAGGCAGAGACCACTTCTTTCCACTTGCTACGATCCTTACACACTTGTTTCGCTTCGTCCACCTTCATTATTCCCTTCATACATGCTCTGTCATAAACCACCTACGCAAGAATTATGAAAAATATTGGAGCATTCATTTTCATGAATTGGCATACCGCATTCCTTGCAAAGCTGCTTGAAATTAAGAAGCTTAGCACGACAGCTTGTGGTAATTCCAAGGCGCATTCAGTTTCACCTTCCTTTGATACCATTTGACGTACTTTTAGCAGCTTTTGTAACTAAATTAAAACTGCGCTTTAGAAAATGGAGTAAGTCCTAATTAAAAACGGCGCTTGTCGTAGCTCAGTCTACCTGAGAATGCAAAAAACAGCCTTTTCGCCGAACAAAATCAAAAGAAAGGATAGGAAACGTTAGAACAAGATTATTACTATTACTAGCAGGTAGTTAAGATATTCTTTCACACTTATGCAAACTAGTTTGTGCAGTTAAGCGCGTCACTGCACAAATTGATTTGCACAAGTATGTTTGCTCAAAGTGACACTTGATCGCGTAGCTGGGACGTAGGGTAAACCGGGTAGCTATTGACCACTTAAGGATTGCCAACACTTTGTCAGTATATCAAATATTTTTTATAATAGCTACAGTCT
Organism: Drymonia ruficornis; assembly: GCA_947859195.1. NCBI lineage: Eukaryota > Metazoa > Arthropoda > Insecta > Lepidoptera > Notodontidae > Drymonia > Drymonia ruficornis. The sequence continues at coordinate 935,376 of OX401907.1, read as the reverse complement.
TACTAATATTATTTTCTGATTGCTTAATAAACTAGCTTGGACTGTATTAACAGTTTTTATTATATAAGTTATAGACATTATGGTAAAATATGATATTTTTTAGCTATTTTCTGTTATTAGCCACCCTCATTGCAGTGATTAGCCGCACCAGGTGTAGTGATTAGCCAGTGCTATAAAATGTTAAATTGTTGAATTAAACCAAAACAAATAGGTACTACGAAATAATTACAGACTTCAGTGAAGTTAACTTTAACAGGAAATTCTAATAATAACAGAGATAAGTTTAGGACTAAGTATACTATAGATGGAAAATAAAGACTCTACGACAGAATAAAAATTAAGTTATATACCAGACCACCTACCTACTGATCACTGCACCTATACCACCACCTCTTATAGCAGTATTATTTTACAGCGACTTTTTGTAATTTAACGTCCCTGATTGTCATGACAAGTGTCATGACATTACAAAAAGTCCCCCCCCCCTTAGCCCCTGGGCCCCTGATCCCAGAAGCGAGTTGACGGCCACTATACCAGGCGCACAGCGCGTTAATAGAGGCAAAGGGAATTTTATAGTAACACAATGGATTCTATTTTGAAAACTGAACAAAAGCAATCACCGGGCATCACCGGCCTGTCACAGTGCAGGCAGGCCGTGCAGGCAGGTCGTCGGGTAGAGCCGACCGACCGGCACAAAATCTTCAACTAGCAAATTAATGTTTAATGAGCTATGGCTGCTTCGCACTCGGCTCGGATTTACATCAGATGGTGCTTAACACCAGGCGGGCCGTCGGCCGTACGCTCGTTTGCCACATTCGTGTTAAGTATAAAAATAAAATTTTGGTAATCGTAAATTGACTAAGTACTATAAAAGACCTATGAAGCATTCTTCTGATATTCTAACGGCTCGGCCACGTCTTCGCGCGACGGCGACGGGCGACAGCGTTTTTTGCTTAAATGTTGAATCGCGCGCGTTGCCGCCGAAAGCTGCAGCTCGTGGCATCATGCAACATTTTAGCAAAAAACGCTGTCGCCCGTCGCCGTCGCGCGAAGTCGTGGCCGGGCTGTAAGGAAACTGAGAGTCAAGGGAAAGTCCAAAACTGGAAAAGGAGGTCGAATTTCAAAACAACAGAATACGTATTTGTCGAAGCTACGAGAAAAGGAAGTTAGTAAGTAGAAAAGCAATTAATTGGTCCATTTTATGCCTTATTTATGACCCGATAAAGATTGTCTATTAAACATTTTGGACTACATTATTAGCCCCTTTCTCTCCACTGATAGACAGCCCAAAGTATGCCACAAATGTAACACGACTATTAACAGCAATAGGCAACAAAGGGCTGGTAAATTGCATGGGGCATTGCCGGCCCAAGTCGGCCATCAATTATTCCGATGCAGCCAATTAGAGCAAAGGCATCGACAGGCAACGACGGGACCTGAGTCCTGACACCGGCACGGCATGAACACTAAATTGTTTAATTAATACAGTTTACTATTAAATTATGCAGAAAGTTTCTTCAAAGGTGCGTTCAGCCATTTTCTTTAGTTTGCCAGTAGTCATTACTTCCCAGAATTTGATTCTTAGAAGCTATACTATTGGCTTGTAATGTAGGTTGTATTTCCTTCAAAATTAATCAAATCTATTTACGGCTAAGGATATAACGAGTGTTTTAAAAGTACGAAATGATAATTAAACTACATACATACATATACGACTAGTGCTTTTAGTATTTTTTATTAATCGTTTTGTATTTACAGCAAATTTTTAATGAATGTGTGACATTCATAAAACATTTGCTGTAAATACAAAACGTTTAGTACCTAAAAAATATTAAAAGCACTACATCTAGGGATTTCAAAAACCATTTTGGTGTCGTTTTTTTTTTCTTAGTGTAAAAAAGATGATGACTACACCAAGCCAAGTAGGAACCTGTCAAATGTGACGTCAACCGCACAAAAAGACGGTGGCGGTGTGCTGCATTCCATCTGAGTTCCTAATTGGCTTGGTGGCGTAGTTACGAAATCAGCTCTTGTGTCTATAAAGTGTACCTTTTGCTCGAGCTTGCTATCGCGGAAGGTGAGTGTGAACGGCTTGCAGTGCTCGGAGCGCAGCCGGTCGATGGAGCGCGCGTCGATCGCCTTCATCAGGTACTCGTTCACCTCGTCCTCCGGCTTCTTGTTCTCGTTGCCAGCGTCCGCGCCGATCCTGCACACCGAGAACGAAACATTACCACCACGAGCGAGAACGAGATTATGTTCGAGTTCAAGTGGGTCACCCCCAGACACCGCCAGACTGGCCATTTTATAAATTCGTGATTAAAATTCTGTGTCGAAAACATAACTAAATGAAAGAAATCTATTCATCTCCGTATCGATTTTCGTTGCCTGTAGTATATTGCCTGTTTGGCATCCAACTATAGCTGTAATTTCAGGGTACTATCTTATTATTATTATTTTTATTAAAAAAACTAAAACCCGACTACTGAAAAATCGCGCTCTAAAAAGTATGAAACAAGAAAATATTCTCATCTAGAGGATAGCCGTGGTCCGTGTATACCTACACGGACCACGGACCTTTAGGGCCAAATGGCATATGAACACGGACCACGGCTATCCTCTAGATGAGAATATTTTCTTGTTTCATACTTTATAGAGCGCGATTTTTCCGTAGTCGGGTTTTAGTTTTTAAACTTACTTTTTATTTAATTAATTTGGAGTTATAGGTAACAATATATATATTTTTGAAAAGTGCTCATCAAGCTCTTTCATTTGATACCCCACACGGTTTCATTAAAAAATGTTTTTGTTAGTTCATGTCATTATGTCCTCTAGAGAGCGCCATATGCAATTTAATGTGACGTTACATAGCCTATAACCAGCGCACTATTAAGCCGCTTCTAACGATACCTCATTTGTCAAATTACGACAAGTCGTTTGGAAGTTAGGTGGGAACAGATGCACATACATACATACATACCGGTCAAAATCATAACCCTCCGCCGTAGTCGGATAAAAATGGGTTTTCTCTTGACCTCAATCTAGCCACAAGGGCAAAGGTGAGATCAACGGAGGACCGATTGCACTACTTTTAAAAAAAGGTTTAATAGTTGGGTCAAAGTTGAGTAATATTTGGAGTGACAGATAGGCAATAAGGATGACAAATGACGGGCGTTATAATTACACCTTCAGAGTTTAGTGAGTCAAGTCTTATTGTGAACCAAATCACGTTATTGTTCCGCCTGTCGACGCAATGACGGGATAATATTACAATAATAACAATCTCTCCGGGATTGTGTGAATTCAAGCTGAAAGCCAAGATGCTGCTTGTCACCTGCCACTCCAGTGACGAGGAAGCGATATGAAAAATAGATTAGAAGCGCACTTTGTTGATACTTTTTCATCAAATCAAAGAAAAATCTGCGCATGGACGATTGAATAAAATATTAAAAACAAAATTTCCACATTTTTATAGGTACTTATGCATAGACAATTAATTACCAAGAAATAGGGAGACATGTGACTGTCCAATATAGTATGTCCTACTAAACAAAGTCCATGAACACAGTACGACACAGTCGTTCGCGGAAAATAATGGCGAATTGCCAATATGACTCATCTTCTGGTGAATATTAGGCATCAAATATCTTATGTTGATTGTCGAATTACGAGTGCCATAACAGCGGGGCTAATAGCGATGAAAAATTTTTGCAATTGCAAATTTGCAATTACCTTGCAAACGCAATTAATTTTTTCTGATTTTCTCGCACAATTCTTAGCAATTCCACAAAATTTCTGTAAATATAATCACACATTTTACGCCAGTCGTGACAATTTCACGGGAATTTAGCGGAATCTTCCGGAAAAAAAAAAAATGCATTGGCGAGGTAATTGCATTGGCAAGGTGATTGAAATGTTAAGAGGTACCATATCTGCTAAAATAATACATTAATGTACTTATGGGAATAAGCTTCCAATATTGATCTTCTAAGTGTTTGTGAGATAATAATTTAGCTCCTATTGATTAGCATGAGATACAGAATGATAATTGAATCATGTGATGTCAAATATACAATACCGTTCGATAGATTAGGTATCAAAAGGCGTCACACAGGCCGATTTCCGCATCCTCAAATCCTCGCATATGTCTATGGTAACAATCCAACATGAGCCGATCTCTATTTATCATTGGCACCCGTATTGACGAGAGGCCAGCTGATATTGGGAATGTTAACAATGACGTGCAAACTGTACGTGTAATTCAAATCAGTTTAGTCGGTGACTTCGTCCTAGGGCGCCGAGTCTGCTAGTGTTTAACCATTGCGAAACTACTGGTCTCTAATAATATCTTTGTAAATAATTTATTGTAATGTAATGATTTATAATTAATAATTCACGAAGATAAAATTAGATAGGTACTTGATGGGGGGCTAAAACGCCACATAGTAACTGTGATTCTTTTTTCAGATTTTCTAGCAGAATCCTTATCAATTCGAATAAATTTACGTAAATACTTCCGCAGAATTGCATGTGGCGTTTCTGATTCCTCAGTATTTTCGCAATGGTTAATTGTCAACGGACTCGGGGCCCAGTTTGTTCGGCGGCGGCTACAGACGGCGTGGTGTCGGCAAACACAATCGCGTCTAATGAAGACTATTCAGTTGCAGGTTGGAATGACGAAGCTGAGCGCATTGACCGGTCCACTGGAGAAGTTTGACCGGTCCACTGGAGAAGTTTGACCGGTCCACTGGAGAAGTTATAGGAAGGTTTCTGGCAGGGATTAGTTTAGTTTAGGTAGTGAATTGGGTAGATAGATAGATTTAGTAAATTGAGGATTTGTAAGTACAAAATATTATTTTTTTGCCATTTATAACAGATTTTCTAAATATGAGAATCACAGAGTAAAGACTAAAGACAGAGATGCCCTTATTATATATATGTATGAAAAAAAAAACGTGGTCAATGTTTTTTCATTTTCATTGTTCTATCTACCGGTAAATAGTTGAACACTCGCTTCGTTTTATGTCGATGATAGTACTAGGCCGACCACTCGGCCGAGTTGATTAGGGCCAGTCCCCTTAGTAATTGGTCCATGTATGAGAATAACGTAATTTCAAATATAATAGTTATTATCATTGTTTCGCAAATAAAACTTGTAGGTAAAAATAGGTAGTCGGGAAAGTAGATTACAGTAACTAAAATTACTAACTAATTAGTACCGCTAATTGCGCGTGGTACGTTTACGGCGTTATTCAAAAGGAACGCAACAGGTTAGTATTTCCCCAAGTTCCATAAAAAAACTACGTAAGTACCTATGCAGTGCAAAAGTTTCTGGAAAAAAATCGCGCGCGACCAGCTTGTTGAATCACGCGCTACTAATTACTAATTAATTACTGAGCAGTTTCTTTCAAGCAGCATCGTGTACGAGCCGCCATAGAGATACTAGTGCTATGACATTTTAGCAATTTACAGGTAAGTAATTTATGTTGCCGTGGAAGAATGGCCTAAATCAACAGTCCTGTTTCGTACTCGACAACGAGGATTTTATGCACGAACACTTTTCATTTCCGCTCAGCAGCTCGGTAAAGCGTCAGCGGACCATTCACCGTTGTTCGCAGGATAACGCGCGTTAATTACTTTTATGTAAATACGCAATTCAGATCCAATCGGCGGGTATCGGCGCGCCGCGCGGTAATTACCGCGGTACTGTGCGGCACTGCGTTACTCTGCCGCGAGTTATGACCGGCTATTACACGGAGCAATTAGAATTTTACCCGATAATTGGGGAACGGGTCCATGGTTCATTTGATCGGGGACCTCGGTCTGGAAATCGGGTTTGTTTAACTTTTAATTATTAACGGCGTATTCAATTAGTTGGCGCGCCCTAAGGCTTCGATTTCATTATTATAATTCTGTGAAATTTTTGTTATTAAAATTTTGTTATTTGTAATCGAAGTCAATGTCAGTTTTTTTTAATGGCACTTATGAATCAATAAAATCAATATTTTAGCGTTACTACCGGTTCGTAATATTGCTTCCATTGAGAAGAGCCGGCAAGAAACTTAATGACTTGAAGCGTCAAAACCTCGAGAGCATAGTAGAAAAAATGGATAGTAAGTTATCTTCATAGAAACGCACCGCGCGTGGCTTGTATGTGTGCGCTATGCGTATCTATGCGTCGCGCACGCACACTCAAACAAAATATTGACCAAATGTCAATGCGCCAGTCAGGGCTAAGGGTGCGTTTCGATTGAAGCGGAGCGGGGCGGAGCGGGGCCGAGCGGACCGTGAATTGGCCAATCACAGTGCTCGAAATCTCCACTCCGCACCAGTGGAAACAGTGTAAGCGGGGCGGAGCGGAGATGAGTGGACTTTCGAATAAAACAAATGAACACGCGGCCCCGAGCCGGACAGAGCGGAGTCGAGCAGGCTGTGGTGCCGAGTGGTGGGCACGAAGCGGAGCGGAGCGGAGTTGAGCGGGGCGGGGCGGGGCTGGGCGGAGCGGAGTGGAGCTGGGCTGGGCGGAGCGGAGATGAGTGGACTTTCGAATAAAACAAATGACCACGCGGCCTCGAGCCGGACAGAGCGGAGTCGAGCAGGTTGTGGTGCCGAGTGGTAGGCACGAAGCGGAGCGGAGCTGGGCGGAGCGGAGCTGAGCTGAGCGGAGCTGAGCGGAGCTGAGCGGAGCTGAGCGGAGCTGAGTGGAGCTGAGCATGCTGTGGTGCCGAGTGGTGGGCACGAAGCGGAGTGGAGCTGAGCTGAGCGGAGCTGAGCTGAGCGGAGCTGAGCGCAACTGAGCGGAGCTGAGCGGAGCTGAGCGGAACTGAGCGGAGCTGAGCGGAGCTGAGCATGCTGTGGTGCCGAGTGGTGGGCACGAAGCGGAGCGGAGCTGAGCTGAGCGGAGCTGAGCTGAGCGGAGCTGAGCGGAGCTGAGCGGAGCTGAGCGGAGCTGAGCGGAGCTGAGCGGAGCTGAGCGGAGCTGAGCGGAGCTGAGCGGAGCTGAGCGGAGCTGAGCGGAGCTGAGCATGCTGTGGTGCCGAGTGGTGGGCACCAAGCGGAGCGGAGCTGAGCTGAGCGGAGCTGAGCTGAGCGGAGCTGAGCGGAGAGGAGCGGAGCTGAGCGGACTTTCGAGTACAATATATGAACACGCGGCCCCGCTCCACCCCGCTCCGCTTCAATGGAAACATTTGCCACTTCTCACTGCTATTCTCCGCTTCACTCCGCCCAGCACCGCTCCGCACCGCTCCGCTCCACCCCGCTCAACCCCGCTCTGCTCCGCCCCGTTCCACTTCAATGGAAACATTTGCCACTTTTCACTGTTCTTCTCCGCTCCACTCCGCCCAGCTCCGCCCCGCTCCGCTTCAATGGAAACAGTTGCCACTTTTCACAGCTCCTCTCCGCCCCGCTCCGCCCCGCTCCGCTTCAATGGAAACGCAGCCTAACACCGCACGAGGTTCGCACGAAAAATGTGTGATAATCGCAGGAGAACTTATTGCTATGTGTTTGGCTGTCTTACTTACATTGGTCTTATATACTTCATCGATTCCAGAGTTTTCTCTGTTCAGATTACCTACTGAACAGGAAAGGTAAGCAAGTGACTTATTCTAGCATACCTACCTATAATTTTTACTTGATGATGAGTGAGATACCCACTTATTTTTTGTTGTATTAGGTAGTTTACTATCAGCCAGACGAAGTAGGCAGGCCTACTTTCCCACTAGAATGTATTAGGTATTTTTGATCTGTCTATTGATATGCCGCTAATGCTTTGTTTACGTTTAGTCATGCCGATTTCTCAGTATTGTAGGTATAGTATTGATTTTTATTTTCTTTCCTTTATTTCTAGGCACTGAATTAAAATTTAGCTAAAAGTGCCAACCCTGAGACAATGGCGGATTGGGCCGGAGATAGCCTACTTTACGCATTCATTCTACTGTGTCGAGAGTTTTGAGTTCAACCCCTATACTGGCTATTAAGAGCCGAGTTTATCAACAGCGGAGTACGTACATCAAACAATCAATTTACTGCTCTAACGCCCCTTTGTGTTAGTGAACTTGGCCCTTAATGTGGGATGGGAGTATAATAATGTGATCGTTAGCAGGTAATCTCTCTCAAAAAATCTTTGGTATTTTGCACGTCACTTTAGACATGTTCTATGCTTCAGCCAAGAAGCTTAAATTCAAGCCTGTATGCCAGGTGGTCGTTTGCATCAAGGTTTATAATTATGCTAACGACCCGCCCTGCCTTTGCAGAGATCTCATATTTTATGCACGTAATTCGAATGTATTATACACATAAACCATCCGAAAGAAATTCGCTAATGTTAATGAGAAGAATTAAGTGAACAGCCAGACGAAAATAGCGACTTGTTTAGTACAATTAAGGTTATATCAATTGTAGTTTTAACCACGGGAGAGAGTTTTCTCAAGGTTTACTGAGTACTCGGTTTTGGCCGTTCTCAGCGAGAAATTTGGGAGAAACTCGGCCGTGGCTGGGAATCAGTGTTTTAAGACGGGGACAGCAGCTAACGAGGCATTTTTGGAGGCTATCTCCTCTTAGACGAGTGGAGTAAAAATTTTTGAACTAATATCACCGTATTAACTGAACCCTCGTCTTTAAAAAATTAGTAGGAAAAAAGTGCTTTATGCTCTTTTTCTATGTGAAATAAAAAATCAATATGAAGCTGTTTTCGTCTCAAAATTTCTATCTCCTTCTAAACGGCTTGGAATTTTTAATTATTTTTTTCGCCAAAAGATGGAGAAAGATAATACCTAAATTAAGATCGATTTCGGTGATGCAATAGTTTTTCACGTCACAATTAATGATTTTAGATATTTTCGCAAAAAAAGTGGGCGGGGCTAGTGCGCTTTCGACCAATCCAGACGGCGGAAACGCGCGGTGGGGAAGCGGGGCCTTAAAGTTGGAACGCGGTCTCGTTCGGTCGGCCGATAGTATTTTCTAGATTTTTCTATGATATGCCATTTCTTGGTCTCGGTCTCGGCCGGACCTTTGTTTAATTTTCCGTCTTCCATATAGGATCTATATTTTAAACTCGCCACGATATTAAATACCATTGGTGTTACGGCCCTAAGAGATAAAAATGTGATGTCACACACACTGCAAGGCGGTGGCGGTGTGCAGGTGTGGCGGGCGGGTGGCCGTTGGCGGTGGCGAGTGTGCGGACGGTATGCGGGCGGGGAAGCCGCATTGCATCCGAGTTCCTAGTTGGCTTGGTGGAGTACTAGGTACTTACTTGGAGGAGAGCTTGCCGTGCTGCGACCCGTGGCCCATAACGCGCATCTCCTTCGACACGTTGCCGTTGATCGAGAAGGTGTGCTGGGGTTTCTTGTCCTGGTATTCACATAATAAATCTGTAGATACGCACAGCAAGACCATGATCACGTGAAACATAAAATACTTTTCATCAAAATTAGATAATAAATCAATGTTCAACAATGTTAATATCGCCAAACTTACACACCAACTGTATGATCCCAAACTAAGCAACGCTTGTACTATGGCTACCACACAATGGACTGGGAGCGATCCCAGTGACACCCAGAGCAAATTACGGAAAGCCCGTTTCCGAAAATTTCCTCTGTCGGGAATCGAACCCGCAACCACCTGATGCAGCCGAGCTGCCAACGCTCAATCCACTGCGCCAAGCGGTCGTCAGAATAAAACTTACAATTAATAATACTTTAGGTACCCAGCTTTAACCCACTCCATACTGTCTACTCTATAAAAAGAATTCCAAAACATCTGAACATCAAGAAAAACAACGGGTTACACTCCGGGAGTGCCGGCAGAAGTGAAAACTTGAACATTAACGTTGTGCATTTTTAAATATTTTGGAATGGTTAGGAAATAATTATGCACGAATTGCTTTATTTATCAGTATAAAAGTACTATCATTTATGTGGTTAATTACAATATTCATTTATTGCGCTATCGTACACAAACATGACAATTTATATGTAGTACAAACACACACGCACAGTCCGTCTTACGTCTTGATGGAAGTTTAAATTTTTTTACCCATCCCGTCTTACGAATTTTCGATCAGGTCACGTGTCCTGACGCGAGTTTAACATTTTTTACCCATCCCAAGAAAAGTGCAAAACGCCGCCAAAGAAGTTTTCACTTCAAAAATTAAGAATATGCGTCTTTCTGTTCCTCGTTCGGCTTCAGTGTGGTACTACTATAAGTATGGCTGCAAGAGGCTATACTCACAACTCGGCTGGTGTCATCGGGTACGATCAAGAAGGTCTCGATGTTGTGGTCCTTCAAGTAGGAGTTGCGCTGGCCGCCGTAGCCGGGCTCCACCTTGTAGTCGTCGCCGAGGCAGCGCAGCGTCTCCTTGGTGATGTGCACGCGGCTGTACCACGGAGGAGATTAGAACACACGAGGTGACCGTTTTCGAAATTAGCTTCTGGCGGGAATCGAACCCGGGACCACCCGATGCAGTGCGCCGAGCGGCCTACGCTCAAACCACTGCACCACGCAGTCGTCAGATGGATAAATAAATATCCTGGGACATTATTTTACACACGGCTACCTGATCCCAAACTAAGTAGAGCTTGTACTATGGAAAGCAGAAAACTGATATTACAAAATACAATACTTTTTGTTTGTAAATACATACTTGATATACATATTTACATCCAGACTTGGGACATGCAGATATGTTCATGCACACAAACGCATGTCCCGGGTAGGAATCGAACCTACGACCTTCAGCGTGAAAGGCGGAATTTAAACCAACCACGCCAACGGGGCCTTTGAATGAATATCTTCTTTACTAATAGGTACTAATAGGGGTGGAAGTATAGGTAGTCAACTTAGTACTTAAGTGCTTGCTTCAGACTCACCCAGCAACTCCCCCGCTCTCCATGTAGTTGGCGAGCGTGACGTCATTGGACCACACGTCGAACTGCCACTTGCGCAGTCCGAGCACCACGCAGTGCACGCGCCCCGTGTGGATGCCCACGCGCATGTTCACGTTCACAGCCATCACCTCGCGCACCAGACTGTAGGGAACACCATTTTAAATATCCCTTCTAAACTGTTAGGCGATACGTCCAGCCAGGTCGTAACGCAAAAGAAAATGGTTACTAACTTATTAAGTTAGTAACCAGCCCCCTAGCCAAGTGGCTTCGTCAATAAGCGTTTCTACAAATCGCTACGCTTAAATGTATGGAAATGACAGTACAAGTCGATAAGTAATCACGTGACTTATATCATTTCCATAAATGAAGCGTAGCGATTTGTAGAAACTTGGCTAGGGGGGCAGGCGTGGCATGTGGACGCACCAATTCACACCGCGAAGGCAGGCGAAACTGTTTTTTATAACGTAAGTAGATGAAGTTTAAAAAGCTGTGTTATAGTCGCTCCCTGCCGGGTGTTGTCATCTCAATACTACTCCACCAAGCCAACTAGGCACTCGGGTATAAATATCAAATGATAATAAGTCAATGATTCACTGAGACAGCCGCTCACAATGGGCCTCATAAGGCTCAAGGTCACCCAAAGGGCAATGGAGAGGATTATGCTCGGAGTTTCCCTGCGAGATCAACTCAGAAATGAGGAGATACGCAGAAGGACCAAGGTAACCGACATAGCCCGTAGGATTGCCAGACTTAAGTGGCAGTTGGCAGGGCACATTGCTCGTAGAACAGATGGCCGATGGGGCCGAAAAGTTCTCGAGTGGCGGCCGCGCACCGGAAGCGTAGCGTGGGTAGGCCTCCCACAAGGTGGACCGACGACCTGGTGAAGGTCGCGGGAATCCGCTGGATGCGGGCATCGCAAGACCGGTCATTGTCGCGAACCTTGGGGGAGGTCTATGTCCAGCAGTGGACGTCTTTCGGTTGAGATTATGAAATGAATCCGCGGTCCGTCCACAACGTAGTGAGCCTGGGCTAAAGCCTGTGCACTTCTGTGGCAGTAGCTCCCACTACGTGGTGGAAAGACCGTATTGATTCTTGGGTAATACTCACGCGATCGCATCAATCATGTCCAGTCCCATTTCGACGCAGCACTTGGCGTGGTCGTCACGGGCCTCGGGCAAGCCTGACACGCAGTAGTAGCAGTCGCCTAGCAGCTTGATACGCAGGCAGTGGTGCTCGGCGGCTAGCCGGTCGAATCTGAACATAGGATGAGAGCTCAGCCCCCCTAGCCAAGTCGCTCCGTCTACAAGCGTTTCTACAAATCGCTATGCTTAAATGTATGGGAATGACAGTACAAGTCGATAAGTAGATCACGTGACTTAATGTCATTTCCATATATGAAGCGTACCGATTTGTAGAAACGCTTGTAGAAAGCAACTTGGCTAGGGGGGCAGGGCTAGCTCGCGACTGATCATGGATTATGTAGCACTGTTTTTACCCGACTACGACAGTGCCGAGGAAGTTTTTATTAGCATTCTATGTATGTGTGTTTGTATTCACGTATGTTCCATCGTGGCGGCTAAACGACTCGTCCGATTTTGATGAATGAGGTGTCAATTGATTCGTTATTATGGTTTGGGTGACATAGGCTACATTTTTTAAACGACTTCAAAAAAGGAGGAGGTTCTCAATTCGACTGTATGTTTTTTTTTTATCATTTTTATTTTTTATGTTTGTTACCACATAACTTTCGACTGGGTGAACCGATTTTGATGATTCTTTTTTTATTTGAAAGCTGGTGCTTCTCGTGTGGTCCCATTTCAATTTGATCCAGTTCTGACAATGGCATCCATGAGAAAACCACATAAATCTTAAATTTGCATTAAGTATGTGCGCGACAAATGGACGTATAACTCAATATCACGCCAACCGATTTTGATGATTTTTTTTTTATTGGAAAGAAAATATCCCAAGGGTGGTACCATGATAAGATAACCAGGATCTGATGATGGCATTCCAGAGAAATCGAGGGGAACCATCGAAAATCGTAGTGGCGACTAGTGCGTTTGTTATTTTTTTTCATTAAGTATTTTAAAGCACTACCTACTATTTAATGAAGGTCTGGAGTCGATCTGATGATGGAGCCGAAAGACAGTCGAGGGAACTCCTCAACGATTTACACCAATTACCTGGTGTTTGGGCTTGATTAACTTGTATTGATGAGAACTTTACACCTAGATGGGTTGTGACTGTCATTAGGGGGCTGATGATGAAAACGAAGGACAGTCAAGGGAACTCCTCAACGTTTTACAGTAGCTACCTTGTGTTTGGACTTAATTCATTTCTATTGATGAGAGCTTTGCACTTGCTTGGGGTGACAAAGTATGGCGCCACTAAAAATCGTGAAATAAAATTATTTTTGTAAAAAAAAAACAAAAAACGACTTCAGAAAAACCTGGAGCACTAAAAAGCCTGAAATAATATTTCTATTACCACCTCTGCCTAACCCTTCGGGATAATCAGGCGTGATGGTGTGTTAGCGAGTATTTGGAGTCGGTGCCAATCTATATTCTTACTTTTATAGTAGGTAGATTTGGCATACTAAGATTGGCACCGACTCCAAATACTCGCTAACACACCATCACGCCTGATTATCCCGAAGGGTTAGGCAGAGGTGGTAATAGAAATATTATTTCAGGCTTTTTAGTGCTCCAGGTTTTTCTGAAGTCGTTTTTTGTTTTTTTTTTACAAAAATAATTAAAGAGTAAAATGGAAAGGTTTTTATCTTTCATTTGTTTTTGTGACTTTCTTCAGAACAATTCCCTTTCTGTCTTAATTCAGGAAACAACACGATCGATCATACTTTCCCTCGGCACAGCTGGTTGAAGTAGGCCAGCAGATGATTGAAGAGATGTCGTCAACTTAAATCTACCAGAAAAATACCTGAGCGGCAGTCATAAATGATTACGGCAACATTATATTACGTTGACAACCCTAGGTTGGGAATGTTGTATGTTTATTATTAACATAGTTTAGATCAAAGAGACTGTACTGAGTGGCTTCGAGCATCGCGCCCGATTTAGTAATCCTAGGCTTACGCTCAAACCACTACGCTGATAAAGCTTCATAAATGCATTATGCCCCGATGTAGGGTCTTCTGAATATTTTAGAAGACACGTGTCATCAAATGTTTAAGTAATATAATATAACGTCACAACTTTTATCCCCATTCGGGAGTAGTCAGAGGCTTGAGTAGCCATACACCACCACATTGTGGAGGTATTAAGTCAACTCAAAGCCCACGTTTCACCTGATAGTCAGAACCCAAGTATTGATATTTTCTGAAAACTGGATCCCTCCTTAGGATCTATGAATAAAATTCACTATTATGGTTGGCACTCATCTATCAACTCGGCATCCGACCAGCACCGCCTCGTTCGGTCGGCATCCACTAACTGAACCGGAAACAAGTGGACCACGCGCTGACCACGCGGCGTTCACTCGTTGACCACGCGCGGTTTACTGGGTGATCACGTGACGTTTATAGTGTAAAACATTGTAAAAGCAGCGTCCGCCCGCGGACCACCTGTCGTCAACGAGTGGACGCCGAGCGACGAGGCGGTGCTGGTCGGGTGCCGAGTTGATAGATGAGTGCCGACCTTTATTCTGCGTATCAGAAAAGGTCAGACAACCTGCCCAACCCCCCTCCCCCTCCCTCTATCCCACTCCCTTTCTGTCGGCAAAGTGCGAGCAATGTCTTTGGTATTGTAAGCATCTATAGGCTACGGTAACTGCTTAACATAAGGCGGGCCGTACGCTTTTATGTCACCGCAGTCCTATAAAACAAATAAAAAACCTACATTTACATAAATAGGCGCATACTGATGGGCCGAGCAGTCTTGTGAGGAGGCCTCGCTTAGTAGGTACGTACAGGTGGTTCGTTTGAGGCAACACACTGCCTCGCCGGAACACGTCGTCTTTTGTCATTTATCTCGCTCAGCGATGTTTTTAATATTTTTCGCATATAGCCTGTATAATTTTCTAACAAAATGATTATTTATATCGAGGTCGAGTGAATGCGATTGAAATAAGAACACGACGGGCTCTCGGTTAACTTCACTCATATAAAGTACCTACTTTACTTATGAATGAAGTTAGCCGGGAGCCGGAACAGTTCCAGTTGTGACGTCACAACATGGCGCTAGGCCGGTCCCATTCTTTTAATCGTGTAGTATCTACTGCGTAGTCCGTAGCCCGTAGTATTGGCTACGGATTAACGTAGCGGTGCGTAGCCACTTCCGTAGCACATTCGTGGTGGGTTTTTGACGTGATGTCTATGGCGAGTGCTCGCCATTCAACTCACTCAAGTATGCACACTTGCCTGCAAGTATTTAAGTATGCATCCAAGTATCTATTGAATACTTCCATGTAATAGTCGATGCTGCGGTACAGCTAAATAGCTGTATTATGTAACTGAACGACAGCTGGATGGCTGCGCCGAGCAGTCGGTTTTCACGTCGTAACGCATAGACATAAGGCCATATCTGACGGTTCGGGCGCGGCAGCTCGCGGCACGTGTACGAACCAGAGTTGCAAAAAAACAGGAAATTTAAAATGAAAACTGATTAAAACGTGTTTAAATCATTGTTTAAAACATTGATTTAAATCAGAAGGAATAAATCACCGTGTTTAAACATGTTTTAATCATTTAAAACATGTTTTAAACACTGTTTAACACAAGGTGTTTTTTTCGTAACAACCCTGGTACGAACCCCATAAATAAATCCTCACAGAAATCATCATAACTATAAATAAAAAAACGAAATGTGGGCGTGGATCTCATCTTTTCATCAAGTTCCCCAAAAACCAACACGGAAGCCCTCTCCCACCCTAACCTTATGAATATTGATACCGTGACGGCATTGATTCACAATCGCAACGGGGCGCGACCGCAATATTTCATAATTCACCAAAAAAATGGCGAAAAGAATGCTCTAAACAAGCGTATTTATCATTTCGCTCGATGATAAAGTGGCGAGAGGATGATTGGGCCATCCATCAATCGGATACCTTCGCGGCGCTGCTAACGACCAGCGGAGGGCAGCGGGCCGGGTTGGGTACCGGGACAAAATTGACCCGAATTTGGTCCAGACTACACTATGCTCAACGAAAAGAATTGACATAGCACTGTTTTGTGTGTAGTGCAAACAAAGTTATTGTGTACACCTTTTTATGTAAGGAGCAAAAGTGATTTGTAATGGCATTGTAAGTCCATCATAATTTTCTATTTTGGGGGCAAGAACCCGTTAAGACGATACAAGAAAAAAATGAATTTTAGTTTCGGGGTGTGGCTAGCGTCGCGTGAGCTGCCGAAGGATATATCCCTCTCGCTTAGCTAGGACAGAACAGCTATGGAGTAGACTATAGTATAGTTATTTTTTGAAGGAACAATATTGTTTAATTCGTACAATTAAAATAATATGTCCCAGTGCACCTTTTAAAATAGATGAAATGGATGAAAATATTCAAATATTTTTTTTTCGTTTTATATGGGATTTCTATGTTGTTTTTATTGCTGAAGACAAATTAAGTCAAAAGAAGACAAACGATACCTACAATATGCTGATAGATACGTATAACAATATTTCGATCGTATAATAGCCTATAACCAGCGGACGATCCAGACGCGTCCAACGATATCTCATTAGTCAAATTATTATGATATAAAAATAGTTTGGACGTTATACGGGAGCAGATGAACATACATACATATCGGTCAAAATCATAACCCTCCGCCCACCGTAGTCGGGTAAAAATGTACATACTCTGTGTCAGTGACTGACTGCCGGATAAGAGTATCTTTTTCATGTTTCGTAGGCAAAGGAATACTTTGGTACTTAACTTCGATGCCGATCATGAAGTCATCAGCGGTGTCATAATATTTTTTTTTACCATATTTAATTTATTTTTTAATTTAATTTTCAGTTTTTATTAATTTTATTGATTTAACCATGCATTTATTTTTAGTTTATCTTTTTATCTTTATTTTTTTATCTATCAAAATCACCCTTAGACTGGTTACCGCCACAGGTGACAAGAGGGCTGGGTCTTTCCTTGCTCAAAAAATTCGCTTGACAACAGGAACAGCTTGAATACAGGGAGGACATGCAGCCAGTATCCCACGCGGACGGTATTTGTTTAATTAGGGGTAGGTTTTTATTTTATTTTAATTTATGTTATTATTATATTGTATTTTAATGATAAAACATGAAAAATAAATTTTTTTTTTTTTTTTTTTAAATTTAATTTTACTTTTATTTATTGTTTTATATTTATTGTGAAATTATAATAATTTTAATAATCAATATTGGACTATGTCTGAAACAAATACATTGAATTGAATAATTTAAATACAAAAATTATCACATTAACTCGTTAAATCACGGTTTACACCCGCTAGAACGAAAAAGATCCTAACATGGTAGGTAGGACCTGAGGGTTGGCCAGTTAATTACTTAAAATACACTATATTTATTTCAAGAAAACATTCATAAGATCTGAAGGCGTCGGACTCGCACATAAAGGGTTCCGTACCACCGTAGAATAAACACATCAAAAATATCAAGTTTGAGACTTGATATTTATTTTTAAATGTTATTATATTTTTAGTATTTGTTCTGCACCGGCAACAGAAATACACATTCAGTGAAAATTTCAACTCTCTACCTGTTACGGTTCGTGAGATACAGCCCGCGCTGACAGACGGACAGACAGACAGACGGACAGCGTAGGCCTAGTAATAGGGTCCCGTTAGCACCCTTTGGAACCCTAAAAAGTAGCCTATGTTCTCCGCCAAGACCCAGTCTATCTCCATACCAAAATTCATCAACATTGGTTCAGCGGTTTAGCCGTGAAAAGGTAACAGACAGAGTTACTTTCGTTTATAATATAATAGATTGAATAGGACGGACAAACATTTTCCTATCCATATCTGTAATGTTATTTTTTACGATAATTTATTGATGTATGATATATTTATTACTTGCCCATCCATACCTACAACAAACGCAATAAAGCGACTCCATTGTTTTGACAAGCAATGTATTCCCACTGTCGGCCCAAGACCATGCTGCAAGTATATAACAGTAAGCGAAATAGGGAGTTTTTACAGAAATGACACGAATAACTACGAAATGACAAGAGATGACACAAAATGACAAGAGATGACACAAAATGACAAGAGATGAAAAGAAATTACACAAGACAAGGAAAAGCAAACGAAAATCACGCTGCAGTGCAGGTCGTAGGTTCGATTCCTGCCCAGGACATGCATTTGTGTGCATGAACATGTCCGCATGTCCCGAGTCTAGGTGTAATTAAGTGTATATTTAGTTTGTATTTACAAACAAAAAGTAGTATATGTAGTAATATCAGTTATCTGGTTTCCATAGTACAAGCTGTGCTTAGTTTGGGATCAGGTAGTCATGTGTAAAAGAATTTCCAAGGATATTTATTTATTTATCATAGGCGTCGGCGGACTGTAAATACTGTACTGTACCTGTAATGTGGCACGACCGTAATATTTTTTCGTAATATTTTTTAAAAAATCCTTCACAGGTCCGACGTCGAACAAGTCCGGGCGGACACTGACAATACAAAGTTAGAGAGAGACATGGTTAGTTCAAGTACTTAAAATGTGAGATGGCGATATTGTGCGCGCGCTCGGAAATAAACAACGTAAGCGCCAAACCACATTTTCTTGAATTAAAAAAAAACTACTTCATGAATTAAAATATGGTTGAAGGGTAGTTTAGATATCATTATTTGCTATGTTTTAGAAATAATTTCGTGATCTAAATCGTAAAAACATCGTGGTAGCAAGGAAAATTGTAAATAATTAGAGCTCATTTCATAATTTTTTTTTATCGAGAAAATTTCATCAAATCGTGATTTGGATTTAAAGATACTCAAGATAATATAGTCAAAAATCATACATCTAAATATAAGATTCCTAGTCCACATACTTACTTAAAGAAAAAGTAGAATAGAAAATCAACCAAATTTCGAACCCTCGTCTTAAACGAATGATTTACCGAGTAGTGCTTGTGCGTGCGGATCTATTCAGGTGTTCGTTCCTCGTAAATCTTGACTGCAATTTATTGCACCTTTTACGGTGTATCCGGCTGCACAGTTACTGCGGAGTAATGAAGTCTTGGGGGAGCCGAGACGCTCTACCGATCTGGTGTAACCGCGTGTGTCTATCGCCGTCAACGAGACGACGTTGCCGGAGGAGCGGTTAAACACCATGGCCGAGTGTCCACCACTCGGCCATCATCCGATCGCCGTCCTTGCGACTGCCTAAACCAGAGACCAACCAACCATTGGACATTGTACTGGGATTAAGTTCAAACTAGTCACGAAATAAATCGCGAGACGGGATTGTGATTGGTTTCACTCGTGTTTTAATTAAATATCGTCCTACTGAGCAAAACTGTCCCTAAAAATGCGGCAATACACGTCAGTTTCTTAGATTGGTTACTGTCAGCAGGGCTAAAAGCATGCCGACTTCAGCGTAGTATTAGTTACCGTATTTGTCTGGTGCACCAGCATTATCTAGGCCATAGGTTCCAATGGGGGCGATAACGTAAAAAAAAATGGGGGCGTTGTGTAGTCTACACAACGCCCCCATTTTTTTTCTGGGTCTCTTTCCGCCCCCCTTTAGGCCTGCAGCGTCCACAAGGGGGCGTTATCGCCCACTTTGGGAACCTATGAACTAGTCGAAGCGCTTTCGCAGAGACCAGTTATTCACCGGACTATCCACGAAACATTATAATACCGAGCTAGGCGGGCAGCATGAATATAA
The DNA here is from genome assembly GCA_947859195.1 of Drymonia ruficornis. NCBI lineage: Eukaryota > Metazoa > Arthropoda > Insecta > Lepidoptera > Notodontidae > Drymonia > Drymonia ruficornis. Next base: position 915,630 of record OX401907.1, on the reverse strand, counting down.
GCAGGTCTATGACTTTTGAGAAAGTTTTCCCTCACATTTCGTGTCCAATGGTTGGTTAGTCCATGGAATGAATTGCCGAGCACGTTTTTATTTTCTAACTCGGCCCGATTTTTGTTTATCGGTGACGACGGCGGGCAGTGGAAACGCGCTTAGCTCGGCGCGAACGTGATAAATTTCAAATTCACTATCTGGCTTCCATATGCTCATTTTATAGCCGCTCTGGTGTTTAACTAGCTTAAACTAAACATGTTGTTAGTTAGGGTCATACTCCACCCGTCATGTGCGAGTGTGCTCCCGGCGGGGGATCTATGAATGGGCTCTGCGGGTGCTTAGCGTGTTCGGCGCAAATGGCTATTGGGATAGCGTCCTTATACGAGGATAATGTATTGCTATAATGTATTATCTTATAATGTGCTCGCAATTACCTGTCTTCTGGTAATGTGGCATAGCATCGCTGTTTCTAATAGGAATTGTTTACTAACGTATTTATTTATTTCTTGTGAAGGTTTGACTCAGCTGAAGTAGCATTCCGAATTCCAAGGCGGTGGTAGATTCTCGTTGTACTTTTTTATGTGACTACGGTGACAAACAGGCGCGCGGCCCACCTGATGTTAAGCAGGTAGGCTACGGAGCCTATAGCAGCTTACAATACCAAAGGGGGAAAGTAGAGTGCGGTTTGGGTTTCAGCCCCCCACTAATCGAACGAAACGCAGCTGTAATAGCTTTTTTACGGCGATCTTTTCTGAGAGGGTGGTACCTACTACCCCGGTTGAGCCAGCCCATATATGAGCTGCAGTCAATTGGCTACAACTTGGCTCGACAACCAATATATGGTATACTTATTTTGCTACGCTATGGTACGCTTTAGTGGCTTACACTTTTTATATGATTGTTAGCCCAAGATTGGTAAGTTGTCATCCTACTGTTCTGTACTTATTGTATTAATAAATGCATCTTAAACTCGAGATCGATCTTAAGATGCAGTTAACTGTTAAAAATAGCATCTTAAGTTCGATCTCAATCTTGAAATCGATTTATTAATACGGGCCTTAGTGTATTGTGGGTGTTATGCCGTGCCCGCCCCACGCCCCGCAATATGGTATCCGGTCCCTAATTCACAAACCGTTATTAAATCCATGAAACGGGCTCCTGTTTCCAATAAAGCCGGATCTCCTCATTCCGGTAAATTTGAGACGGTTTATAGCTGAAATAAACGAGACCGATTCAGCCGGTTCAAAATAACTCGACAGATTTTATTAACTAACCCTACACCTGAGATTCAGAAAACGGTTATTTCCATCCCGCTTTTTACGGGCGATTTACGAACGTTTATTCCCGCGGGAACGTTAATTTGAGCTTTCATTCCTATTTGATCTTTCATTTCATTTTTTTCGTCTTTTCAGGTAGACACGTTTATTAGGGTTCCGTAGACCCTACGAGGAACCCTTATAAGATCATACAGCCCATCTTTCGGTCCGTCCCGGTCTGTCACAGTGCCTGCACTTCTACAGTTTTGACGAAAGTTGATGAAATTTGGTACAGAAATACCTTTGTAGTAGATTTCAATATATAAAAATATAAAATGTTATAAAATGACTACCACCTACATGGAAACTAGGGATAAAAAAAATTGATACCCCGTTATGTGTGGTATCATTGAAAGAACTTTTCAAATGAATTGTGTTCCCAAGTTCCCATACATAATTTTATTATGAACCATACCATTTGGGATATGTTAGCCTCTAAAAGTTAAAATAACGTGTAGGTAATTCTTAGCTAGCCAAAAACTAGTTTTTGTTATTGAAATAGCTACGGAAACCTACGTTGTGCGTGGCCCGACACACACGTGAGTTGAGAGACTCGGGGCCCTATATGTCAGCGCCACTGGTCGGCCCGTCTCGTCATGTCCTCAGTAGCGTCCTAAATCCTGTCACGCGCGCGGCCTACCCCACATCGTCGCCGTCCGACGGCGATAATAATAGATGAGGAGCCGTAGAAGCGGTTTCTGGATTTGCACGAGCGCGTCAGATTAAGATAAGGGAGATAGCTTACATATTGATAAGAACCTCAAAAAATTATGAGCCCTTAATATTGGTGGGTTTGCTCAGAGGAACCAAAAAAAATATAGACCATCTTAAAATACTCGAACTCGTCAGATTAAGATAAGGAGGATTCATTACTAGCTAAGAAGTGTCAAAAGTGTCAATTTTGCTAATTTGATCGTCAGTCTAAGAAATGGGAGCATCTGGAATTTTCACATTTTCAACCCCTCAGATTTTTTTTTTTTAATATAGGACTGCGGTGGCAAAAAAACGTACGGCCCGCCTGATTTTAAGCAGTTACAGTTACCTATAGATGCTTACAAATTCTAACGCGCTTGAGTAATTTTTTTTTTCAATTTATCATGTTGGAGCATGAAATGTATCAATATCTGACACACTTGAGTATTTTTACGTCATTGCTTTTTATACAAAAAAAAAACATGTATACGCTTCCCTCACCGCTGTATTCTTCCTATCATCTCATCTACCGAATCTACTAGGTTTGGACGACACTCGTGCAAATCCACGAATTGCACGCTCGCCTCCCCATCTATAACAAACTATTCAATATTTCGTCTGACACGTGATAACATACACACCTTGAAAATACAGACATGTCATGCCAGATGTTTTCACGGACAAATTGATGGTGTTCAAGGATTTTTTCATATTACTACGGTAGCAAACAAGCTTACGGCCCACCTGATGTTAACCTGTTACCTGAGGATGCTTGCAATATCAATATCAAAGATACCTGCACAGGTAACTAACCACATCTGCACACATATTATGTAGAAGATAGGGCACGCAGCTAATTTTCTCAGAAGAAGTTTGTAAATTATTGAATTGGACGCGCCCGTTAGCGTGGTTGGCGCGGAGGCGCCTTTCACGCTGCAGGTCGTAGGTTCGATTCCTACCCGGGACATGCATTTGTGTGCATGAACATGTCTGTATGTCCGGAGTCTGGGTGTATATGTATTAAGTATGTATTTACAAATAAAAAAGTAGTATATGTAGTAATATCAGTTATCTGGTTTCCATAGTACAAGCCCTGCTTAGTTTGGGATCAGGTAACCGTGTCTACAAAAATGTCCCAGGATATTATTTATTTATTAACTAACAGATTTTTTGCTGTCGTTCAGATATTTAAACTAACGCACAAAAATATGAGAATGTTACGTTCAATTTAGCTTGTTAGTGTTCGGTAGACGAATCTACGTCGCGTCGCGTCCCGGGGGCTGAGGGAGCGCTGATCTTTACAAGGAAATACACATTTTATCCGTTAAGATTGACGATCTGTCGCACGGCATTTATTTCACTTTCACTTTGTCAAGCGATTGTACTTTGTTGTGGCATGACGGCCGAGTACACGAAGAGCTTTATATAATAATAATAATAATAATAATTTAGCCCTTTTAACGTCCCACTGCTGGGCACGGGCCTCCCCTCAATGCGAGGGGGGTTCAGGCCATAATCCACCACGCTGGCCCAGTGCGGGTTGGTGGATTTCACATGTCTAAAGACATGCAGGTTTCCTCACGATGTTTTCCTTCACCGTAAGCAAGTGATAATCATATTAAAGTTATGATTCACACATAGATTTCGAAAAATCCAGAGGTGTGAGCCAGGGTTTGAACCCATGACCTTAAGCCCGCAAGACGCGTGCTTAACCAATCGCTCGTAAGAGCTTTATTTTGACGTTTATTTACGTAGAAGCAATCAATTATACAGGGTGGTGACGACATCACGATAATAAATTTAAACACGATCCCTACTAGTCAATCACAATACTTTCAAATTGTCAAATTAGGTTTACATCAAAATTGTAAAATTAAGTTTCACACAAATTAAATCCGGAAATAATCTAAACGTAACACTACATCCGTTATAATCGTCTACTGACCTCATCGACTGACCTGTAGGTACAAGGGTGGCAAAATCGCTCGCGTGTCGGTGTATTTAGCGGTGCATTTGTAGGCGTAAAGTTAAAATGGTAGAAGTAATAATGCCATCCCATGGCCTTATACCTTTGAATATATTTTGATATTTTTTTTATGTACGAACTACTTACGTGATACCCAGTATGTGGTTTCAGTTTTAGTCAATATGTCGTCACCACTCTGTAGAAGAAGAAAGGTTATACGACATGACACCTCTATAAAAATGTCTTAGAAGGAAAGATATAGGGAAAGCGTGGAAGAGGAAGATCAAGAATAAGCTAGATGAAGCAGATTAAAGAAAGGGTCGGTGTCAAGTCGTATGGCGGTGAAAGAGATGGCGAGAGCTCCATCAGCTACACTCACAAGGGTCTTAGAAATGACAAATAATAAAATCACACCATTGGTCTACTACGTACAAAGAAATTATAACCAGGGAATGCGGACTTGCCAGCAAAAGTGAAGCCGACAGCGAGATACCACATTAACGTTGTTTCCTTTTCCAAACAAGAGTGACCATAATATTTTGAAATTTGGAGAAAGTCCCCATGGACATTTGGTGAAAACGTGCTATTGTTCCGAGATTGTTATGATAGGAAAATAATAAAATAAGGAAAGGGATGTTTATTTTTATAAGAACATGAGTACAATAAATTAGTCTGCGGTGGCCAAACTACGCGAGCGCCTGTCTTTAGGTATCTTGGCAACCTAAATGGAGCTACAAAATAGTGTTTAAGAAAAATGTACAAGGCTAAGGCCGTTGATTTTAGGCCACTTTGTATCATAGAGTAACATGACACTTCTATGTTACAGTAACGCAGAAGTAACGCGAAAAGAACGCATAATGTTTTAAGGCTGAGTGCATAATGTAATAATTCATAAAATCTAAAAAATAATAACTATTCATGAAGGTAACTCTCAGAGGACACAAAAAAAACTGGGAGACAAAAACAAAGTCTTCGCGAACAAAAAAAAACATATTTTTATAAAAATATATAAGACTAGCCAGGAATAGTCAGCTTAGCTATTTGGCGACTCCTTCCTGTACTTGCGAAGACTTAAAAGTCTTATTTTTTATACTGGGTGAAATCGAAATCGTCGGCAATATTTTAACCAGTGATTCTACACATGATTCAGAATATTTAGGGAATATTAATCAACAAATCAATTGATAAAAATTTATTACCTAGGTAAGGTATAACAGTTAAATAGTTTGCTTATTTGCTTACCCGATCAATATTTTTTAATCAATAGATTTTTTTATTTGTTTTCCTAAAATATTTTGAATAATGTGTAGAATCACTGGTAAAAATATTGCCGACGATTTTGATTTTACCCAGTATTTTTGACTTTTTGTAAGCTCACAACAACGGAGCTCCAATAAGAACGCCGAGCCTAAAAAAAGGCTCGACGTTTATTTAAAACACAAGTCCTTATTCAGCCTTGAAACATTCCGAGGCGATTTGCTACGACGAGCCCCAGAAAAAATATCGAACCTCTTTTGAAAAGGCTAAAAGACTCGAGACTAGCAACACGAACAACACGCAACAAACGCAACACGAACGCGATACAGTCGCGATGCAGTTTATTATTTCTGCCTGGTACGCCCCCACTATTCCCGATGTCCCATTCGAAGCACTACGCGTTAGTAGCGACGTAGAGGCGCTAAGGCTGACCCCTCATTGGGCGTGCGTGCGCGTTCCTCGAGCGTGTGAACGACGCGAACGCCGCGTGCGAGCCGTGACGACGTGGCGTGAGCGTTGCGTTTTACCAGCGTGCGGTTTGTCGCGCGTTGCAAATGCGACCGACTTCGAAAAGTAGCGATGCAGTCGTGTGGCATCGAAAAGCGTGACTTATCGCTGCAAACAGTTGCTGTGTTCAGTTCAGTTCTAAACACAACAAGATCTATATTGTAGTCCTGTTTACTACCGAAATTTATGTCACCCGAACTTCTAAAATGTACGAAACATATAAAACATAGTTAAACACTTACCAATGTAAGTTAAACCGCAATCCGGATAATATTCGCTTTTGCAGCCCTCTACGATGCATATTTTACCCATTTTGTGACGAAAATATCGCACAATACGTTTAATTTAAAATTCGCTACAAAAGTCATGTGTCACGCTAAATGACGTTCTGTGTTTCAAGTTTTTAATTTTATTTCTGCTACGATTTTATAGACGTCACGGAACTGACAATTACAAGCGAATTATTGAAGGAGGTAAGTACTAATTTCCAGACATTTATTTATGTTTGTAATTTTAATCTTAGGATATTCTCATACTTTACCATAGGCATCTCATTAATCGATTTTATTGTTTACTCTTCTTAACATTAAAATTTACCAAGTTTAAAGTGATCGAATAAATATGAACTGGCAACACAAGGAAGGTGAAAGGTGTACTGTTAGAACGAGACAAAAGGGTGGTGTTATACTATCTGGCTGGGACCGGTTTTTATAATGCGTGCATCGTGGGCATTAAGTCCGTCACATAAGGATTATTTTTGGTTGAATGAATGGAAAATAAAGTTTGTAGTCCACAGTCCTGTAGTAGGGTTATAACGTTCATGACTACGTATTACGAATTAGACCGGACACTCTACATCAGTACTATGTTCGATTGCGGCTCTTCACCGCACTTGAAATTTGTTTGACGAAGTGCCTTTAGTATAATAATAATATCCGGGGACATTTTTTACACACGGCTACCTGATCCCAAACTAAGCAGAGCTTGTACTATGGAAATCAGATAACTGATATTACTACATATACTACTTTTTTATTTGTAAATACATACTTAATATACATATACACCCAGACTCCGGACATACAGACATGTTCATGCACACAAATGCATGTCACGGGTAGGAATCGAACCTACGACCTGCAGCGTGAAAGTCGCCTCCGCGCCAACCACGCTAACGGGTCCGTCAGTAGTAGGTACATTATTAGTTCAATGCATCCAACGCAGTTGAGTGGTACTCAAATTTTTTTGTGGTTTCGTACCAGCATGAAGCTAAGACGCAGCGTGGGTAGTCCCCCCACAAGGTGGACCGACGACCTAGTGATGGTCGCGGGAAACCGCTGGATGCAATTGGAACAGGACCGGTCTTTGTAGAAAACCTTGGGGGAGGCCTATGTCCAACAGTCGACGTCTCTTGGCTGAAATAATGATGATGATGTCTGACCTGGCGAAGAGTTCGTTGAGCAGACGCACGAGCTCCTCGGCGGTACACTGGTCCGACAGAGATGTGAAGCCACAGATGTCCGCGAACAGGATGCTGCGAACAAGTCAACACGTCAATACCTGTCGAGGAAGGAATTTTATAAGAATTTATTACAAGCTTTGTGGTTTCAGAATTGGAGATGAGAAGTACTGGTTTCTGTTTTGATATTATTTTGTCAATCCTTGGGGGAAGCGAGGTAAAGAAGTACTACCAAGCCAACTAGGAACTCGGATTGAATGCGGCTTTCCCGCCCGCATACCACCCCCACACCCGCCACCGCCAGCGGTTTCCCGCCCGCCACACCTCCCGCACACCGCCACCGCCTTTTTGTGCGGGTGACGTCACATTTGACAGGTTCCTAGTTGGCTTGGTGGAGTAGTATCTACCTACATCACCTAACCTACCGTACCTAAGTACGACACAATCGTAAAATATAAGTACACACAAATTACGCCGCAACTTTTATTTTATTATTCTTATTCGTAAAATTAATGTAAATAACATTAAAACTAAAATTTCTTAAATTTAAAACTTCTTAAAGATAATTGCAACTCTAATAGGCAACCAGACACCACAGAGAGAGATGGATTATCAAATTTGTGATAAGAGAAATAAAATTATTGTATAAATTATTTATTGGATAAACTATTTTAGCAACGTTGCCATGTTGCATGTTGCCAAAATAAGCGCGGCAAGTCCCATCTAAAGGGCAATTACACACTGAAGGTGGTGTCCTTCAAAATAAGCCGCCGACACAATTCAATTCAATTCAAATCATTTATTTTGTTTAGGCCTACGGGGGCACTTACAAATTGTCATTTTACATTTTTTTCCTTAACTTCTACCGCCGGATCGGAAACGCGACCTCGACTGAGAAGATCCGGCAAGAAACTCAGCGGGCTTGTCATTTCGTTTCTAAATCGTGGGCGGGTCGTGACTTCAGTTTATATTGCGTACATCTTTGTATCAACAATTACATCATCAAGTATTATTGCCGTCAAATTAGTTCAAAAAATTAAGTTTTGAAAACTTAAAATGAGTTTTACTCAAAAAAGTTTATAATGTTGTCTTTGTCGTATTGCAAGAAACGCATGATATATAATGTATTATAATCGAGTATGACCACCATTATATTGCTGTTATCTGACCGTTGCCATGGAAACGTAACAAACAGGTATGTTTATGGTTCGTAAACAAATCTTATTGACGGTTAAAACGAGTTGGTCTTGCCGTTGCCATGGAAACGTAAACATAGAAAATACACCAACTGTATGTAGATATAGTTCGTAAAAATATAAATATATTGTATTAATTTTTATACCTACTTAGCTAGTTTTGTTCAAACTAATAGTCGCATTTTTGAGTAAAGCACTATACAAACCTTGGTCTTTAATGAGTGTACTGCTGACCACGCTATAATGGCCTCAAGCTAAGCTTCGCTACGTTCTCGGCCTCCAAGCTTGGTCATCATTCGGTCGGTTCGGTCTCGGCCTTTATTTTAGCTCGTCCATCAAGGTTTGCAATGCTGACCGCGCTGTGGAGGCCTGGAGCTGCGCTGCGCCGCGCCGCGCTTTCGGCCATCAACAACGCGGTCAACAATATACTCATTAGAGACCGCGGCAGTAATGTACTATTAAATCAACCCTAATACATATTTTAGGTTGTCACCGGAATCTTAGAGGACTTCGCGCTTTTATGTTAAACGTTAATTAATTCGGTGTTGCAATTGTTCGGTGGCTTTGTTTCGCGTCGGGTTCCGGACAAAAGGCCTGGTGAGGTTTCTTGCGGCTCTAGATATAAGGGCGACGTCGAGGTTCCAGTCAAAGGATCTCCACTTAATGTTTCATAGGCTTATAATAAAGTTCGTGCATAACCACAGATGTTTATGAGTTAGTGGGGTTTGTTTAACGTACACAGTGTGGAGTTACAGGGCCGTTAATTTAACAGGCCAGTAGCCATAGTGGTCATCAAAAGTAATGTCTTAAAAAATATTGTTTAATCCAGGTAATAAATGATGTGTGCCAAATTTCTTCCAAATACTTCAGCCGATTTTGCGTGTTTGAGTAACAAAGGATTTAAAATTTCAGAGTTGTAACGTCACGACTTTTATCCCCATTTGGGGGTAGTCAAAGGCTTGAGTGGCCATACACCACCACATTGTGGAGGTATTAACCAACTCAAAGCCCACGTTTCACCAGATAGTCAGAACCCAACGTGACAGGTGGTGAACCTTGTCGCCGTGTATACAGGAACTGACTATTACCTAATCCCGAGGGATATGTAGGTTTCCTCACGATGTTTTCCCTCACCGTTAGCGAACTGTAAACTATGCACATAGATGAATATTCATCCATCGGTGCATGCCCCACCGGGGATCGAACCTGGGACCTTCTGATTGCTAGCCCAACCTGTTCACCCCTAGGCTACAGTCGCTAATAATAATTTCAGAGTTATAATTTAAAATATGAGAAATAATTTGCACCGACTCTAAATAATAGAATTAATCGATTATTTCTACGTTCTGGGATTGTTATTGAAGTGAGTGTGAAATACTTTGGATACAAAAGCTTGACAAACGCACATAAAATCCTAAACATATAGCACTTAAGTCTCTTTTGATTCTCTTTTCTTTAATCTAATGAACTTGCTAACACTACATAATAATTTAGATTAGTAGCTTGTAGCCCGGGCTGCCATTGTTTGACAATGTTAGCGTCGGGTCAGAACAAACAAACTTCCGTGACGTACCGGTCGCGGTACGTCGGCAATATGACGGGCCCCGGGGCGCTATTGTATCATAGTCGTTTGATTGCGGCCCTGGCAATACGAACATTGCGTAATGAAAATCTGGAATAGGAAAAAAATAGTGAAAGTAGAATATTTATGCATGGCTTATTTACAATTGTTAGTGGAGGTAAGCTGTAGCATTTTTTTTTAAATAATAATAATAATAATTTATTCGAAGTAGACAGATAATTGTAGTAAGTAGGTACAGAATGGTAAGGAACAGCAACATTAATGGAGAGTACAATAAATGGGTTGAGCCCTGTTCTTCAAGATAGATTATAATATAACCTGTGATAAGAAGATCTAGTGCGATTGATTGCAGCTCATATAGGAGCTAGCTCGACCGGGGTAGTACCTTCTCACAGATGATCGTCGTAGTTATTTTAGCTGTGTTTCGTATGATGAGTGAGAGAGACGGAAGCTCAAGAGCTTGGCTAATCTTTTTCTAAAATTTTCGTGTACGAAGTCGCGGGTACAGCTAGTCTCATAATAAGTTTTTATATACATCAAATTAGAATCCATGTTTTTTTAAATTTTATCAACCGTGTTCCGACCGTCTGGTCGCCATCTTCGCTTAGTATCTAATCCCGACAAGTTCCGCTTTGCAATAATAAAAATTACACAACTGCCTCGCCTCGCCTTGCCTCGCCCTAACGCGCCTTTGAGCCGACCTCCTTTGTGAATATTAACTTACGTACCTATTTTGTTAATATTAAAAGCGTTTCGGTACTACAATATCTTTACGCCATAAAAAGATCGTTAAATATTCTTGTTTCTCAAATAAAATTTTTATTTATATCTTGCCCGTAATGAAATTGTACACGGGCTTTATTCTTTGCATTCGTATCGGTAAACACCTACAGATAACTATTTATTAATATTCTTAAGTTAATTACGGGATTGGCTTATTCTATTTGTTTTATGAGCCTATTTTTGTGTTCCACTCTTGAGCAAAGGCCTCTCACTTCTCCACAAAGCACGATTTTGAGCGGTCACAGACCAAGTATCCCACGCAAAGGTAGACCAAATCATCCCGCCATTTCCTCTTGAGTCTGCCCCGGCTGATTATTCTAGCACGCCCCATCTGCCCCCGCTTATTCTAGCATTATAAAAAAAATTTGGTTAGGAACTCACTCAATGTTGTACCTGTAATAAAACACACCAGTAATGAATAGCGATGTGGGTCCGCATAAACACGGGAGCTTTAATTTCAACTCAATTTGGTCGGAGCCCGCGGCGCGCGCCCCACGCGCTCAGGGCTGCCTACCTTCTGCTTATAATCAAAATCACTTTGAAACCTTTTTTTAAATAATGTGTGTATCTTTTTAATTTGTCTATAGTTCGACAAGCGATATGGCATTGTCGAACAATAATATCTGTATTTGCATTACTCGTATACCTCGCGTTTTATCATCGTTCAGAAATAGTAAACCTACCAACTCGTTTAACTTATTAGACAGTCAGACCTAACAAACAAACAAATCGATTTTCCATTGCTAACTTTACTTAAATCTTCCCATGATACTTTTACTTTGGTGTTTAGTGTACTACGATTATTTTGGCTATTGTCTAGCTAGGTCACCGTTATTTTTAACGTTCTGCATTTACTCCACAGCCGACAGCCCTAAGTGCGCTCAATATTGTTTGCCATTTGAACGGAATAAGGCAGAAATTTTCCATTAAAGTTGGCCCAGTGGCGGGGATCCACTGGGATCATAGGTACATCACTAGACACTGGGACACTAGAGCAATCAGTTGAGCAGCAGGCTGCCGCCGCCGGCCCACTGATATACGAGTGACAAAAGTATTTGGTATCTAAGTATGGCAAATGTTTTTTTAAACTTTGAATTATCGGTAATTATAATCTCAGTGATAGAGCCAAGCTATAGGCAATTAACTGCATACGGACTGGCTCAACTAGGCAACCTCCTCACAGAAGATCGGCGTAAAGCAGCTATTACAGCGGCGTTTTGTACGATGAGTGAGAGAGCCTCCCTCTGTCCCGCTCCCTTTTAGGTCGACAACGTGTGAGCGACACCTTTGGTATTGCAAGCATCTACAGGCTACGGTAACATCAGGTGGGCCGTGCGTTTGTTTGTCACCTTAGACACATACATAAATATTATATTCACCAAAAGGTCCCGGAACCCAAATCCGGCGGAAGTGCGAAATTATATTTAAATCATATTAAACTAAAATTAGAAATATGGATCGGGGAAGGTCCGAGGGTTGGAGGCGTAGCGACGTGTCATAATTAGGCACGCATCACGTGTAATTGGGGTCGCTCTTCCGAGGGGGAGGGGGAGGGGGAGGGGGAGGGGAAGGGATACAAAAGGAGGGGTTGCCTGCGGGTCCTACAAAACAGCTTGCGTCATCGTTTACGTCATGTAGGTTCCAATGAGTACAGAATTTTATATACAAGCAGCTGACTTGGAAAAAGTTCCTTCAGGTCAGCAAGATGCGAGCGTTGTCCCTGGTATTGCAAGCATCAGTAAATTTGACTACAGAAATGACGTCGCTACATACAATGTACACACAATATCGACGGATATCGAATATCGACGGGCCCGTTAGCGTGGTTGGCGCGGAGGCGCCTTTCACGCTGCAGGTCGTAGGTTCGATTCCTACCCGGGACATGCATTTGTGGCATGAATATGTCTGTATGTCCCGAGTCTGGGTGTATATGTATATTAAGTATGTATTTACAAATAAAAAAGTAGTATATGTAGTAATATCAGTTATCTGGTTTCCATAGTACAAGCTCTGCTTAGTTTGGGATCAAGTAGCCGTGTGTAAAAAATGTCCCAGGATATTATTATAGTTTAAAAAAAAAATCACATGACTACATACAAATGAACGAAATGGTCCCAGATTATGGAGGTAGAACGTGAAGCGGGCACTACGCTACGTCGTTAATCGGTAGCGTAGCGCGGCGCAGCGGGTCACGCTCGGCTAGCGCTACAATTTGCGCGCCGAGCGTGCCACGACCATCGGTGTGTATGATACGACGATGTTACAGACTACGCTAATATGAAACTGTGTTTTCGTAGCGCGTTTTGTTGAATGTACGATGACTGAAAAATTAAAAAAGCATGATTACGGTACTGCAAAACACAATGCCGACTTCAATTTTAATTGATCTGACTGATCATTGTCATCATTCAATTATCTATACATATAATAAGAATGTAAAATTGGTCGCGTCTGTACATTCGAAATATTTGGAAAAAAAATAGTGGGGGGGACTTAGATTGACCAGCAGAATTCATTTTTATCATTTTTAGAATTTTTGTCTGTGGGTATGTTTGTATGTTTGTATGTTTGCTCAGATTTTCGAAAGAGCACAACTTCGAATCCACCGGATGGATTTCAAAGAAATTTAGCATGGATATGACTAATAGTCTAACTTAACATCTAGGATACTTTTTTTTTCGAAAATGTTTAGGGTTGCCACAGAAAATTCAAAAAACTACTTAAAAATTCTAAATGTTTGAAAGAGCACAACTTTGAATGCACCGGATTAATTTCAATGAAATTTGGCATGGATATGACTAATAGTCTAACTTAACATCTAGCATATTTTTTTTTTCGGTAAAGTTTAGGGTTGCCACAAAACATTCAAAAACTACCTAAATATTCGAACACGCACAACTTCGAATCCAGTGGATTGATTTCAATGAAATTTGGCATGGATATGACTAATAGTCCAACTTAACATCTAGGATATTTTTTTATAAAATATTAGATTGTAAATTTTTATGACCACACGGAAATTCTAGCCAACAATAAGTTTTAGTTATTGAAATACGTCTATTTAGAGCGGAGCCCTACGGAGCCCTACGTTGTGTGTGATCCGACACTATTTGGAATACATAATCTTAATTTTAATAATAATAATAAATATTTTATTGCTGCGTTCTACCATCTTAAGTTTCGTTTTTCTTAACTAGATGTCGCTATACTTAAAATCAGACAATACCTGCCTTGCACCACATGTCAAAATTTAATATCTTCCTTGCTTCAAGAAATTTAGTTTTTTTATTCCTAATTACGTATAAAAAATATTAAGCGGGTCTTTGTATCACGCGGAATCTTAGACGTTAACTCTGGAATTCATCTCCACAGTACTAATGCCGTAGGGAAGCTACCTACCTAAGAAGTAAGTCTAGAGGACCTGCTGATTTTGAATTAAGTAGTAATAGAAACACAGACATTGAACTCTGAACTCCAACCCCTCAGGAATGATGCTGCTGGGTAACTGCCTGCTTAAACCATAAATCTGGAGGACCTGCTAACTTTGAATTAGCAATGTGGGTATCAAGTAGAAACTTCTCAGGCGAGGTCGCGTTTCCGATCCGGCGCTAGAATTTAAGGAAAACATGTAAAATGACTACTTGTAAGTGCCCTCCTAGGCCTAAACATAATAAACGCTTTGACTATTGACTTAGACGATAAACTCCGGACTCTAACTTTTTAAGCACGATGTTGCGCAGTGACTCTTACCTAAGCCGTGAGTCTGGAGCACTCACTCATTTTAAATAAGGAACATGGGTATCAAGTACAAACTTAAACATTGAGCTCTGGAGTCCAACCGCTCAGTCGTGATACTGTGAGTAACTACAGATATAGATAGACGGATACAGATAGACTGGTACAGACAAAGATACTCACCTACCGATAGATTACAGACAGACCGATTCAGACAGACAGATACTTACAGCTAAACTGATACACACAGACAAATAAAGTCAAACTTTTGTTATACAACTAAGTCGCCAGGCAAGCGTACGGCCCACCTGTTGTTAAGCAGTTACCGTTCCCAATAGATGCTTGCAACCAAAGGCATCGGTAGCACGTTTCCAACCTGAAGGGGAGTGGGGTTAGTGGGAGGGGACGGGGAGGTGGCTGGGTTGCGCTTCCGGCTCTCTCCCTCATCATACGAAACGAAGGTAAATTAGCTACTTGAATGCCGATCTCCACCTTACTGGTCAGACTCTACCACCTTACTGGTATAGACTGGTACAGATAGACAGCCACGGACAGACGAACTCAGACTGATGCAGACTGACGTAATACAGATTAGACGATAGACAAAATTATATTTAAGGGCTTCACCGACTGGACGCGGACGGAGTCGCGGGCACAGCTAGTTCATTCATAATATTAATCCGTGAGGCAAATCGTTTCGTACCCTTTTTTACGAAGATTACGTGGACGGAGGAGTATGAAATTTGGCACAGTTAAATTTACACCGAGAAGGAATGCATAAACCTTATATTTTTATGTAAAATGCATTAGAAATGCACTAAATGAATAAAAGAAAACATTACACACACTACATTTGTTTCACATACACACATACTATATCCCTACTGACGTAGATTGTATATTTAGCTTTTTGGTACTTTGACATTAAGTCCCTTTGTTTTTTTAAAGGCCGCCTAATTTAAATGAATTGTGGTTATATTTCGACCACTCGGCGACCACTAGTTATTTTTAAAAGAAGAATCTATCGATTTAGGTACCGAAAATTATACAACATCTAAATTTATCAAAATAATAACGAACCACCCAAAACATATTATATTAACTAACAAGACTTATTTTACAAGTGTCAAAATGTCCAATCGCCTAAAAAAGTAATAAAACTTCGCTTCGAATAAAAAACGCTTGTGCTCAATTTTCAATGAACTTCTGAATTCGACAAATAGACGCGTCTGACAAATTGATTTGAAAACAAAATACATTATAATACGACAGCTTGAGCCGAGTTTGAATAAGGTGATGCTGCTACGTGTTTAAGTGGAACGAACGTAATGAGCAACGAGCTGAAGTTTCAGAGTTCAAAGTTCAGACGCGGCGCCGCGCGACATTTTGTAAATCTTAATTTTATGACTTGAATTTACCTATAAAAATATACCTACACAAAATTTTGCATTATTAAATACGGGGTAGTACCACCTTCTCTCAGAAGATCGACGTAAAGTAACTATTTCATGATGAGGGAGAAATCCGGAAGCCCAAACCTCGCCCTCCCTTCCACATCCTCAGTTCCACTCTCCTTCAGGTCGGCAGGCGACCTTTGGTATTGCAAGCATTTATAGGCTAAATTATCCTGCATCCAATTTACCCCTAACTTCGTTAATAGCTTAGTTTCCGGTTTGACCGGCTGACGGAGCAGTTGTCCCAATTAGGGTCGCCGCGCTAACTAATCACTGTAATGTTCCACCAGATCGCGGCAACCCTGATTAGACAACAACCAACAACATACGAAAATCAATTACGATAATGCAACGGCAAACGGAATATTATCTAAACGCTTCGTTTTGACGAGTGATATGCCAGGATGTGGTCACAGAAATAGCCAATCTACTTGAGAGCAGTCGAATTCTTTACCTGTGTGATGTTGGAATTGGAGCTCTGAATGAATATTGCCAACAATTCCCAAGTTTCTACGTATATTTTTATTTATCATGTCATATTATATCACACGCGATATGCGAATAAACTTGCGAGTATTTTTCAATTGCATCGCGACGCAGTAAAGTTCAGAGTGCAGGCATAAGTATTCGAATTTAACAGGTCCGCGTTTCACTAGCACTCGCGGGACGAGGTCGTACAAACTTGCCGGAGCACCAGCGAACATGGCCGATTCAATATACAAAGTGGCTCGATGAATGTAATGCAGGAAACTCTCGAGTGAAAATTGCGACGTTTGAGGAACGAGAAAGTAGCGAATATTTGTGAATAGTCGAGGAACGAGAGATCAAACTTAGTTCCGAATTTTTGAAGGAAAAGTTTTTTCAAAAATTAGTTTTTGAAGGAAAAGAAAAAACCTATTTTTGTTGACACGGAGAATTTACAATGATCGAAAACCGAATAGGCGAGGGGTATTAGTATATAGTATAGGCTACTTTTATTATAGAAAAATAAATTAGCGTCCCACGCAAAAAAAAAAAACATTAAAATCCACGCGGATGTACTATAATAGTCGCGGGTTATTTTTATCAAAAATGTTCGCGTACGAAGTCGCGGGCACAGCTAGTATACAATCATGCTGGTAAAATATCTCCGGCACGTGAGATAAGTGGACGCATTGGTTGTTAATCCAAGAGTAATCAAGTTGTAATTGGGATATTACAGCAAGTAGATGTAAGGCGTGACCGGCCGCCGAGACGACCGTCTTGACGCGACATCCCATTAGTCTAATTAATCCTGTCAAGGCAATCGGAACGATTTAATCACCAGACCGTTGCAGAGATGCAGCGCCATAATTGAATCTCCTTATAATCTCACAACTGGAGCGTGCTATCTTAAGAGCGCTTTCAGACTAGCGTTTTATTTTTGCGCGTATACGGTCGTATTGGCAGTACACGCTTACACGCGCGCCTTTAAAAGCTGAACGCGCGTACACTGGCTTATTCCGGCGTGTAATGTATGGGGAGCCCAGCGTGCACTTCGTGGATTTATTCGAGCGTCGTCCAAACCTAGTAGATTCGTTAGATGAGATGATAGGAAGAATACATTGTTCTAGATGTTTCCACTTTCAGCGGTGGGGGAAGCCTCTACATGACAATTTCAATTATTTTTTTATAAAAAGCAATGACATGGAAATACTCAAACGTGTCAGATATTGATACTTTTCATGCTCCAACATGATAAATTGAAAAAATAAATTACTCGAGCGCGCCAGATGTTGTAAGCATCTATAGGCTACGGTAACTGCTTAAAATCAGGCGGGTTGTACGCTTTTTTTTGCCACCGGAGTCCTATAAAAAAAACTGAGGGGGTGAAAAAGTGAAACTGCCAGATGCTCCCATTTCTTAGACTGACGATCAAATTAGCAAAATTGACACTTTTGACAATTCTTAGTTAGTAATGAATCCCTCTTATCTTAATCTGACGAGTTCGAGTATTTTCAGATGGTCTATTTTTTTTTTGGTTCCCCTGAGCGTACCCACCAATATTAAGGGCTCATACAGGTTGGAGGTTCTTATCAATATGTAAGCTATCTCCCTTATCTTAATCTGACGCGCTCGAGTAAATCCAGAAAATCCTTCTACGGCTCCCCATCTATACGCTCGAACCGGGCGGCGGAGTCCTCTCTCGCAGCTCGCGCTTATACGAGCTAAGAGCTTATAAGCGCGTCCACGTTCGTACGAGTTGCGCGTATAGCAAAAGGCGCGCATACGCGCCTGCACGCGCTTCGAAAAACGAGCTTATCGCTTGTATAAAACGTTAGACTGAAAGCGCCGTAGCTACAAGAAATAAACGTCGGATCCCATTTGCTAGCAGGAATCAATATCGATGGCAGCATCTAGGCAACGATCGGGGATAAACAAGTCACGGCGGTCTTTTAATGTCGGCTGAATGCGGCTTATCGTGTCAGCGGCTGCGCTTTTGAGCCGACCTGCCTCACTAACTTATAATTTGGCTAAGAGCATATTATTATAAAAAAGGGATGAAATAAATATTTTACGTTAGGAACCCTCCCCGGGGTAATAAATTGAATGAATACACGCTCAAGACGCGATGAAATAACCTTTTTTCTATTAAGTACACATTAATGTTAAAGTTTAATATGTTCCACAAATCGTTTTTTTTATATGACTAAGCAGTTACTGTAGCCTATAGATGCTTGGAATACCAAAGGCATCGCTCGCACGTTGCCGACCTGAAGGGGGGTGGAAGGGGATGGGGAGGAGTTGTGATTCCGGCTCTTTCACTCATCGTACGAAACAGCTTTAATAGCTAATTTACGCCGATGTTCTGTGAGAGGGTGGTACTACCACGGTCGAGACAGCCCATATACCTATGAGCTGCAGTCAATTGGCTACAACTTGGTTCTACCACCATGCACCAGAACAATGTAAAAAAGACAAGCCCGCTGAGTTTCTTGCCGGATCTTCTCAGTCGAGGTCGCGTTTCCGATCCGGCGGTAGAATTAAAGGAAAAGAAAATGTAAAATGACAATTTGTAAGCGCCCCCGTAGGCCTAAACAAAATAATTTTTGATTGAATCTTGAGAACTATTTAATGTAAAAATATAACCAAAATAACATATTATTTATGAATCTTTGGAAGATGCGAAATCAACACAAATATGATTTATATTTTCGTCTTATTTTCGTCTTGAATTTTTTAGACAGTTACAAAGGAGATTCAATTTGGAACGCATCAGTGAATTATTCATTGGAGGCCCTTGATCTACGGACTGGGTTATACTTTGAATCGGTAAAGCTATAAATAAATATGACGTTTGAAAGTCAAATCATAGAGAAATAATAATAATGTCCTGTGCCTGGATATTGCAACATGATAAAAGCAGGAATTCAAGACGGAGAAAATCAGCGGCTGTTATAAAATAAAATTGTTGAACATTGGGTGCGTGCTACATGAGCCGAGCGGTACGCCCGAGCAGTCAATTTTGACCACGTAATCACACCTCTCTCTGTTACTCCTGTAAGTCAGGATCGACAATGGTATCCAACGATGCCGATGTTTGACCCTCGACGAGTCCCGGGGAAATGCTAAGTCTCGGGACCCATGCATTTAATAAAAAAAAGAATAGGAGGAGTTAGAAGAATGGTGCTTATGGACGCGGCCATATGATTCTAATTATATTTTTTTTGTTTTGCTTAACTTTAGTTTGATAGTTATTAATAGTCAGTTCACACATTACCTTGATGTAAGTTATTTTTATTAATTTCAAAATGGATTAGATATTCCCTACTAAAAATAATTGTTGGTTTGGCGTTCACAGATCTATAAGTAAATATGGGCACTCTAACTCCCAAATTCATAGATATTTTAGCCAGTTTACAATGGTTTTGAAAAGCATTTTTAGTAACAAATGTGATTTGTAATTCCACTGCAAGTCGATCATGACTTTCTATGAATTTGGGGGTTGGTCTTTGTGTTATCTACTACAAATGTACTTTTTAGGGGTCCGTAACCAAAGGGTGCTAACGGAACCCTATTACTAAGCCTACGCTATCCATCTGTCTGTTTGTCTATCCGTCTGTCAGCGGGCTGTATCTCACGAACCGTAATAGGTAGAGACTTGAAATTTTCACAGAATGTGTATTTCTGTTGCCGCTACAACAAAACATACTAAATATAATTACTAAAATATAATATACTAAAACTTGATATTCTACGGTGGTACGGAACCCTTTATGTGCGAGTCCGACACGCACTTGGCAAGTTTTTATTTATTGACTATGTGTGCTACAATGAAATAAAATAAAATAATCTATGTAACTGACCTGACGTTCTCGTAGCGCTGGATGTAGATCTTGTGGAACTGCTCCTGGCGCGGCTGGCTCGCGATGTCGGCCTTCATCTCCATCGCCACGTGGCGCGGCAGCACCGACAGCAGCAGCCGCTCCTGACACAACAGGACACCATTGAGCTACATGTCCTACGTCGTAGAGTACCGCACATAATGATGCGTGAGAAAGAATAAGCGGAATGGCTGACTGAAGCTGACTGAATTTAATGGGACAGCGTCACTACGTTGTCTCATAAAATTGCGGGGCTATCGCCGCACTTCGCTCAGAAGCCCGATTCACGTAACCAAAACCGTAACGACATCTCAGCGATATAGTCGTTGATAGCCTTTTCGTAACGAGAAAACGCTATCAACGACTATATCGCTGAAATGTCGTTACGGTTTTGGTTACGTGAATCGGGCCCAGATCTACTTATTCTCTCTTATCCACCCGCGCTTGTACTCGCGCTCCCGCGCGGCGCGCGGCGCAGGTTGTTACTTTGACTGACGTCCGAATATTCAAAGGACTTTTCCCACTTAAGCTCGTATTAATAAATGCATCTCAAAGTTGAAATCGATCGATTTTGTACGGCGCATCAAAGTTCAGCTGCTCTCAAATTTGAGTTGCGCACGAGTATTCAGCGAATAACGCCTCTAGTAACATACATAAACACAATACCCACATGTGTTACCGCTTATATGAAATTACAATTAGGAATAAATAGGGTTTTTTTACATAGTACGTGAATAATAATAGTCTGTTTACCTACACGTGCTCGCCCACTTCTGAGATAAATCCACGTGAAAAGACTTACGAAGTGGAATATAATAATGATGCAGACTCGTGTAGTTATTCAATTATAATATAAAAATAGTAAGTACCTAATTTAAGAGGGTATGTACATGCGGCTGATGGCAGCTACTGTACTGAAAAGGCGATGTTTGTAGCGAATTCACGATTTTTATTGAATAACTTATATCCAGATCTGTCAAATACCAATTGTTTAATAGATCTTAAGCATTATTTTGGTATATGTGAGCCGTTCTGGAGAGAATTTAGAATTTTCGGTGAAAACAACATATTTATAATATTTTTACTGCACAATTATTTTGGTACCATTTAAACGTATATTACCAAATACATTTTATGCCTGACGATCTGAATTTTAATATGATAGGTATTTATAGAACACATAACAGCCAAGGGATTCATCAACAATTTACTGTAAAGTTTGAGCCTTAAGGCTGGAACCATTGCAACTGACAGCTCGAGGTTGACCGCTTTTTGCTCAAACAATGTCGTAGGACCGCGAGTTGAATTTTTTGAATTTAGAATTTTCGATACGCCACGACACATCAAAAAGACGACATGATAAATCAAAAACAGAAGTGACTCATATACTAAACTCGTATCTTGCCTACTTTTATTTAGTCGTATAAGGGTAACTTCGTAAAGGAAAATTTTCACTAAATCTTAAGTACAATTTAAGTACTACATTTTTATTAATAGGTAGGTGGGTAGGTTATTTTTTCTTTGTAATCTTTTTTATTGTTATTTTGTTGATATTGTAAATAAAAGCTCACTAACTGTTAATTTTTAATTGTTCTGAATATTAATTTTGCCCAACACTGGGTAATAGGTAGTACTACTTAAAAAAAGACTAGTACATAATTTAAATGTTTAATATTATAGGACAAAATAAGTAAAATTAAAACAACTTAAAATTCTAAATAACTGAAAACAAGAAAAAATGTTGACAACATCGGGTAATAACTGAAATAAAAATAGTACTAATCCTTATTAGTTACTAGCTGTGCCTGCGACCTAGTACGCGCACATTTTTGGAAAAGGTTACCCCTTATTTGACTGATGGATTGATGGAGGATGACGGACGGATGGAATGGCAATGCAACTCATGCCGGGCATGCATGCAACCCTCATAGGATCACTGTTTTGCCCGTCAGTCTATCTGTCCGTCTGTCAAAACGTGCACAGCCTAAACCGCTTGAGTTAGAAACATGAAATTTTAACTTTTTATAGCGTAGAAGAAGACCACAGGAAGGATTTTTGAGAATTCAACAATTAAGGGGAGAAAGTATCTATGGATAGTCCCAGTTTTTCTGAAGCCAGAGACGTGAATATTTGTATTTGTAGGCTGAGTAGCCGAAATACTAATTTTCATGTAAGGTCAAGATTTTCAAGCCAGAGCCATGGGTCTGGAGCAGCTCCATGATAATAATAATATATGGTATAATTAAAAATAAAATACTGGCTCCACAAAACGCCTCGTTTTGTGAGTTTTTTGGGTTCCGTACCTAAGAAGGAAAAAACGGAACCCTTATAGAATCACTTTTTGTCCGTCTGTCTATCTGTCCGTCCGTCAAAACGTGCACAGCTCAAACCGCTGGTGATACAAACATGAAATTTGGACAGTAAGTACCTTTCATAGCGTAAAAGAAGAGCAAAGGAAGGATTTTTGAAAATTCTTACCCTAAGGGGGTAAAATAAGGGGTGGAAGTTTGTATGGAATTTCCTCATTTCTGAAGTTAGAAACATGAAAATTTCTATTTAGGCTACTAATACAAATCCAAATTAGTAATTTCAGCGCTTTTGAAAATTCTACCCCCAAGAGGGTAAAATAAGGGGTGGAAGTTTATATGGGGGTTCAAATTTTTCTAAAGCTAGGCACAATAAAATTTGTATTTAGGCTTCTTATTAACTAAGAATAGTAATTTCAGCGTTTTTGATCATTTCACCTCTAGCGGTGTAAAATAGGGGGTGCAAGTTTGTATAGGCGTCCCAATTTTTCTGAAGCTAGAGACATGAAAATTTGTATTTGGGCTACTCATTACAAATTAAAACCGGACAAGTGCAAGTAGGACTCGTGCTCTGAGGGTTCCGTACAAATTTTATTATGTTTGTGTGTGCATCATATCTTTGGCGTGCAAATACAGGGCAATGAAGCAAGATGTGCTCCACTGTCTCGCTGGGGTTCTTTGAGCTTCCACTTTGCTAGTTTTCGGAACAATACATAATAATTACAACACCTAAGTGTGTATTGTTCCGAAAACCAGGAAAATCATGAAGACTCGAATCTCGGGATAACAACTGCACTGCAAGCGACTGTGGTGAACAGGTTGGGCTAACAATCAAAAGGTCCCAGGCTCGATCCCCGTTGGGGCATGCACTAATGGATGAATTTTCATCTATGTGCATAATTTACAGTTCGCTGACGGCGAGAGAAAACATCGTGAGGAAACCTACCTATCCCTCGGGATTAGGTAATAGTCAGTTCCTGTATACACGGTGACAAGATTCACCACCTGTCACGTTGGGTTCTGACTATACAGGTGAATTTTTCAAGTGTGCGTGGATGGCCAAATCCGAAACTATGAGTGATATCAAAAAGTACTCAAAAGAATCTCGGGGCTGATTTTGATGAAAATTGTAATTACTTCTCAAAATTCGTTTCTTATCAGCGACACTATCGAATGCTGTAATAATACAGTATGTGGTTTTTTATTCTTAATCAACTAGTTCGATTCCTGGCTACGATTATTGTTTTTTCAAAAATCCAATGATGTAGTTTTAGTTTTCATCAAAATCAGCCCCGAGATTTTTTTGAGTACTTTTCGATATCACTCATAGTTTCGGATTTGGCCATCCACGCTCACTTGAAAAATTCACCCTGTATAGTCAGAACCCAACGTGACAGGTGGTGAATCTTGTCGCCGTGTATACAGGAACTGACTATTACCTAATCCCGAGGGATAGGTAGGTTCCCTCACGATGTTTTCTCTCGCCGTCAGCGAACTGTAAATTATGCACACACACATGCAAATTTTGAGAAGTTGTAATTACTTCTCAAAATTCGTTTCTATTCAGTGACACTATCGAATGGTGTAATAATACAGTATTTGATTTTTTATTCTAAATCAACTAGTTTGATTCCTGGCTACGAATATTGTTTTTACGGTAAACTTAAGGAAAGAGCTAATTTTAAACAAAATAGTATTTTATTTCTCTTAACCTAAACTGATTAATTGTTCAAAAATGATTGAAAATTTGTAATTAGAACATAATGTTGTGAAGATGACTGCGCTGCGAAGGTAAATAAATAAAAATATTGAGCATAATTTCGAACAAGGTAAAGGTAATGTACGTATGACTAATTACAGTCAACTTGAAAATATGCAGCAGTTTATTAAAAAACACAGTATTTTTTTAAGTTTGCCGTATATCATTACTTCCCAGAATTCGTTCCTTATCAGCGACACTATCGAATGGTGTAATAATACAGTAAGTGTTTTTTTTCAACTAGTTCGAAATCAACTAGTTCGATTCCTGGCTACGAATTTAGTTTTTTTTCAAAAATCCAATGATGCAGTTTTAGTTTTCACCAAAATCGGCCCCGAGACTTCTTTGAGTACCTTTCGATATTCCTTATAGTTTCGGATTTGGCCATCCACGCACACTTGAAAAATTCACCTGTATAAACGTGGGCTTTGAGTTGGTTAATACCTCTACAATGGGGTGGTGTATATCCACTCAAGCCTCTGACTACCCCCGAATGGGGATAAAAGTGGTGACGTTACATTTCTAAAAAAATATTTAACAGGTATGACACTAAATACGAATGTCAACGATGACACTAAATAAATTTAGCACTGCAAATTTAGCGACTTATTAAATTTGGACTTAAAAATAAGCAAACAAAAATAATTTCGTAATACTAATATTAAGTAGTATGAATAACATCAACTGAAACACGCTTAACATCAGGCGGGCCGTACGCATGTTTTTTTGTCTTGGCTTTTCTTGTCGCATATAGCCAGTGTCAAGTACCTACCTATAATAATATAGATTTTCAATGTTGCACTTCGCCACTTCCCGCCAAAAAAAAACAAGTTTGTCTAGCAACTCAGTGGTATAAAAAGATATCACAGGCAAGACAAAAAATATGAAAAAATGAAATGTAACGTCACGACTTTTATCCCCATTCGGGGGTAGTCAGAGGCGTGAGTGGCCATACACCACCACATTGTGGAGGGATTAACCAACTAAAACCCACGTTTCACCAGATAGTCAGAACCCAACGTGACAGGTGGTGAACCTTGTCGCCGTGTATACAGGAACTGACTATTACCTAATCCCGATGGATAGGTAGGTTTCCTAACGATATTTTCCCTCACCGTCAGCGAACTGTAAATTATGCACATAGATGAAAATTCATCCATTGGTGCATGCCCCACCGGGGATCGTACCTGGGACCTTCTGATTGTTAGCCCAACCTGTTGTTGTTGTTAGGCAAGACAATAAGATTAGAAAGTAGGTAAGCGGTTTTTAGAGGACGATTATGCTTTTTAATCATATACCTATTCATCATTCTATATTATTCATAATCTATGATGACAACAAAACGCGTCACTGACATAAATATTAATTTAAAAATATTTGTAATCATATAATATCCTAAAAATTATGTTCAATATTATATTTAAACTATTTAAAACGTGATTTAATTCATAAAATGCTAAGAAGACGTAATTTTTTTACGAATTTCACGCAAAAATTTGCGCGCACGTCCAGCTTTGGAGGCCGCCATCGCGGATCTGCGACGAACATTTTGCAGTCCAAGTCATGATGACCCATGACGTTTGTAGCATATTTAAGGTTATTATTGATTATTTTTTAAATAAAATGACTAATATTAAATCTTGGATCCACGGATTCTTAGACAAGTCTTGACAATTTTTCTGGTATAGGTTTCACGTAAATCTGTTCAGTTGCTATGGAGAACATTTACGATTAAGGTTGACAATTTCATATTTTGAAATCGATTTCTACAAAATTTGGTAACATTTAAAGTAAATCGGCTAAGCCATTTTATTCCCGACCATATGAGGTTTAATGTTGTATACTTTATATTGCACATAAGCCAGCTGCTTCATCAAACCATTTACTTAGACCCACCCAGTTGAACATTTGTATCACCTTAAGGAACACCTCATAACTTTAAAACGATGTGCATTTAATTTGATTTTTGTTTATTCGAATTTTCACAATATTATAGTCGACACACTGAGAAAAAAAATTACGACAACCAAATTGGTTTTTGTAGTTCCTAGTAGTCTTTTTAGTATGTTTTACTAAACGTTTTGTATTTACAGCAAACGTTTTATAAATGTGAGACATTACATAAAACATTTGCTGTAAATACAAAAGTTTAGTATAAAATATTGAAAACACTACTAGGAATTACAAAAACCATTTTGCTGTCGTAATTTTTTTTCTCAGTACACCTGTACTTGAGATGTGTCATTCTAGAATATAGAGTAAACCTATATTCTAATGTTTGAAATCCCCGTTGCTGAATAATTCATGACGTCATTGTTTACGCATCATTTACCGTCACGAAAATCTGTTGACTCGACGGAAACCGGACTTAAAGATACAATTTCCCGTTAAATTAACGCTCCGGTTTCCCATCCACGAGACGGAAAGTTTTCTTTGCGGCAATAAAAGGCCACTACTTTTTCATCTCTGTTGTTTTCCTTAGCGTGAGTAAAGAGCATAGAGTAAAGACTAAAGATAGAGGTGCCCTTATTAGATTTCCCTATGAAACAACGCGTGGAAATTTTTCGCGGGGTGGCGCGGGTGGTGGGGGTTAAAAACTAGGAGGCCCGATCTACCGGTAAATAGCAGAACTACTGGGTTCGTTTTATTTCGATGTTAGTACGTAGTTTAACATTTTCACACTAGATGTCACTAAGTGTAGGTTCATATAAAAAACGTACCGAGGGTCGCCATCTAGTGTCGAATATAATTATATTTGGGATGCGAACGTTGGCAAGACGTCTGCACATGACGAACGCCAACAGCACACTGACTTAAGCCACGCCTACTGTGATGACGTCACCGGCCGAGCTGTGCGATGTAATAGCAACGCGGCCTGGTAGCTTAGACCCAGTCCTTTATATGGTTCGTCTATGGTAAAGAGCCTTTTTTTAAAAACCCTTCTTCCTTGCGCCGCAATTTTCTGCCGTCCTCCTTCGAATATGAAAATATTATTTCCATTTGTGCGCCGCTTGAATCGGCAAGAATCTTGTAATAAGTAATATAATTAGCTTTAGACAGACTCGGCCTTCCCTTTGTTATATAACATGTAGAGGAATGTTGATTAAATTTTCATGTGTTATCTCTTTGGTTGGTATTGTTAAAGAAGCAATTGGAGGGACTATTTGACTCAACTCAACTCAACTCAGCTCAACTCATTTTTTTATTCTTGTAAACTACATGTAGTGTTTATAATCGACAAAAAAAAAACAATATTTTAGCGTTACCACCAGTTCGTAATGTTGCGTCTATTAAGAAGAGCCGGCAAGAAACTCAATGGTTACTCTTTTCAAAAGAAAAATAATAATTGTATACATTATCAAACAGCAACGCTATGTGAGCAGGCAGGCATTAACACATTGTGAATAAAAAAAAAACATAATTAGGTATCTAAATAAAATAAAAAAACTAGCCTAGAAAGCTGTGCATAGTTTGTTGTCGATAGTATGTAATTAGATTATATGCTTCATATGAAAGAGATAATTCAGCTGTTTAAAATTATTTTAAAGCAAAATTAATTGGGTTGGGCTTCCGGCCCTCTCACAGTTCACTCATCGTACGAAACGCAGCTGTAATAGCTGCTTTACGCCGATCTTCTGTGAGAGGGTGGTGCTACCCCGGTCGAGCCAACCCGTATATGAGCTGCAGTCAATTGGCTACAGCTTGGCTCTATCACCACTGCTTGGTAACGTAACATTAAATATTTTGAATTTCACGCCAATCCCACACTTAATAATTACTACAAATGAAAATGATGTCAAAACACCATTACAAGTCGCATTAGCACGCTCCCAGTTAAATGACGTTTGCATTTGGCTAAAAGGTGAAGGCAATTTAGCAACAAATTCGCACTCCGACGACTGCTAAGTGCATTTTATTACGGAGGAAATAACAAATTGCCGACGAGACGCACGCCATTTGGCCATTTGAAGGAAAAATGGTTTCAAAGGACCTATTATTCTGTATCAGGATCTATTCGGCTAACTGGTGTTAATAAAACAGCTGGCCACCAAGTAAGGAAATAAAACCCGACTACTGAATAATCGCGCTCTAAAAAGTATGAAACAAGAAAATATTCTCATCTAGAGGATAGCCGTGGTCCGTGTTCATATGCCATTTGGCCCGAAAGGACCTACACGGACCACGGCTATCCTCTAGATGAGAATATTTTCTTGTTTCATACTTTTTAGAGCGCGATTTTTCAGTAGTCGGGTTTTAGTTTTTAAACTTACTTTTTATTTAATTATTTTGGAGTTATAGGTAACAATATGTATATTTTTGAAATGTGCTCATCAAGTTCTTTCATTTGATACCCCACACGGTTTTATTAAAAAATGTTTTTTTTTTAGTTCATGACATTATGTCCTCTAGAGGGCGCCATATGCAATTTTATGTGACGTCACATAGCCTATAACCAGCGCGCCATTAAGCCGCTTCTAACGATACCTCATTTGTCAAATTACGACAAGTAGTTTGGAAGTTAGGTGGGAACAGATGCACATACATACATACATACATACATACATACATACATACATACATACATACATACATACATACATACATACATACATACATACCGGTCAAAATCATAACCCTCCGCCGTAGTCGGGTAATGAAGAAATAACATCGTTTTTTTCACACCGGCACGTACTACACATTACAACCAACCAATCTATCAACCATGGATGGGGGGGAGCCCAGCGTGCGAATTTACTCGAGCGTCGTCCAAACCTAAAAGATTCGGTAGATGAGATGATAGGAAGAATACATTGTTCTAGATGTTTTCACTTTCAGCGGTGGGGGAAGCGTCTACTCTACATGACAATTTAAATATTTTTTTTATAAAATCTATGACATGGATATACTCAAACGTTAATATTGATACTTTTCATGCTTCAAAATGATGACTTGAAAAAAAAAAAATTACTAGAGCGCGCCTGATTTTGTAAGCATCTATAGGCTACGGTAACTGCTTAAAATCAGGCGGGCTGTACGCATTTTAGCCACCGAAGTCCTATAAAAAAAAAACTGAGTGGGTGAAAAAGTGAAACTTCCAGATGCTCCCATTTCTTAGACTGACGATCAAATTAGCAAAATTGACACCTTTGACACTTCTTAGCTAGTAATGAATCCCCCTTATCTTAATCTGACAAGTTCCTAAATGTCTTAATTTAAAAGTTCGAGTATTTTAAGATGGTCTTTTTTTTTTAGTTCCCCTGATCGTACCACCAATATTAAGGGCTCGTACTGGTTGGAGGTTCTTCTTCAATATGTAAGCTATCTCTCTTATCTTAATCTGACGCGCTCGAGTAAATCCAGAAAATGCTTCAACGGCTCCCCATCTACAACCATCCATCCAACCAACCAACCTACTCCTTATTGGGGAATGTTGCCTATGGTGTGCCTTTTATTTAGTAGGTGTCGTATTTACGTACTTACGTCATGAAAAATTGCAAAAAGCACTTTTACAGAAATACATAAGTAATTTTCGAAAAGCACATATCATGATTCTTTTACATTTAAGCGTAGGTATATCCTCCACAAGGTGGACCGACGACCTAGTGAAGGTCGTCGGACCGTTGGATGCAAGCAGCACAGGACCGGGCATTTAAGAAAACCTTGTGGGATGCATATGTCCAACAGTGGACGTCTTTTGGCTGACATGATGATGATGATGATACTAAGATAGGCACGTTATACGTTGAAACGTATTTGATTTGCAAATATAATGCCCAACTCCCCCTCCCTTTCCTTCATCCCAGCCAGCAATACCTTTGGTATTGCAAGCATCTTTAGGCTACGGTGACTGCTTAACATCAGGCGGGCCGTAAAATCTAATACCATCCATACTGTCTCATACTAAATAATATGATATACTCAGTAAAAGAATGGATTTAATAATGGAAATTTTGAAATGAACATGACATTATAATATTAATTTAATTGATTTTGTACCTAATGATAATGTAATTGACTTTCCAATGGACCTATTATTTTTAATTCTTAAATGTTTGCATGTCATTATTTACCTGACAAAGCATGCTGCACACACTATGTAAAACAACTTTAATTTACCATGTTTTATACAAATAAATATTTTGATTTTGATTTGATAATGCTGCTGGAGTTGTGACAATTTTACCACAATTTCCAACATCAGCCGATAATTAGGCGGCCGCTGTTCAAGTTACAATTGGCAGGTAATCAGCGGATCACTCGCGCCATACTTGTCAAACGCCTACTATCAATAATTAAAATCATTCCAGTCAAATCGAGCACATCCCTGGTATTGTCCGCACCGGTTTAATTAAATTTCATCGCGAATATTCACAGCTATTCTGGTATTTTGTTTGATTACTTTCAAAGCTGTGGTTTCAGATATTTGACAGAGTTATAGAAAAGGGCACTCGCTAATTTGTCTTAATTTAAAAGCTCCATAAAGTGATTGTTTACATAACTACTTTGGCAGTAGTTAGGCTTGAAAAACAAATTGTGACAGTCTTTTCCCATTGATATGATATCTAAGAAGATATGCTACCTTCTTACATAGTAATCACAAATCTTGTGCTCAGTGCACCACTACATGCTGCGGAATTAAAACACCTGTCATTACATTATTCACCGGAAGATGAGCAGTATTGGCAATACCGTAACTACTGCCAAAGTTACAACCATTATGTAAACCATACATTCCCAAAGTGGCCGATAACGCCTCCTTGTGGGTGCTGCAGGCCTAAAGGAGGGCCAGAAAAAAAATGGGGGCGTTGTGTAGGTAAGATACCCAGAAAAAAAATGGGGGCGTGCGTTTTTTTCTGGGTCTCTTACCGCCCCCCTTTAGGCCTGCAGTACCCACAAGGGGGCGTTATCGCCCACTTTGGGAATGGATGAAAACAATCACTTTATTGAGCTTTCAAATTAATGAAGGCAAATTAAAAACGAGTGCCCTTTCCTAATGTTTTTTTTTTTCTATTATTCTCTTCTATTATTGATAACCTAAGGACTATAGGTACCTTTAGCACTATATGAGTTATCAATCTACTTCTTCTCCTTATGGTATGGTTAGTGGCCAACCTGGTGTCAGAGTTGTTCAAGCCGCCCGAAGGCCTCTGACAGGGCTTAACGACTGCTGCCTAGATGACAACAACCGGGATCGAGTTTTAAAGTGCCCTCCGAAGCACGGAGATGCTCAGTTCAAATGCCACTAACCACCCATCTGACTGACTTTGGCAAGCGTTGCTTATCAATAGCTTAGGTAGGCTTGCTTAGGTTATCAATAGTAGTATTAGTTGGATCTAGAAGGTAAATCTCAATCGGTCCATGTAAATTTCAGTTATCAGCTAAATTAGTATTATACATTTCGTATAATTTATTTTAATGGCATATGACCTTGTATAGGTACTTTCGTTTGTCCTATTCAAATAGTTTAAATAATTAAAAGAGAATAGCCAACATAAAGTGAATTTTATAATTCATAATTTCAGAGCTACCTGCGTCTGAAAGGTTCGCGAGCATCAATCATAAAGTTTTCACAAGTTTCACTTAGTGGCCATTTTAATTACACCAATTAACCCTTTAGTCTGCGTTTATACCTGCCACAGATAGCTTTAGACAACATTTCAAATTATACTTTGTGTATTTGTGCGATCCATTTCTTTTTGGTGGCAAAAAACGATCCGCCTGATGTAAGAAGCTACCATAGCCTATAGATGCTTGCAATACCAAAGGCATCGCTCGCACGTTGTCGACTTGAAGAGAAGTGCGACGGAGGGAGGGGAAGAGGGGTGGGGGGGGGCGTTGGGCTTCGGGCTCTCTCACTTATCGTACGAAACGCAGCTGTAATAACTGCTTTACGCTGATCTTCTGTGAGAGGGTGGTACTACCCTGGTCGAGCCAGCCCGTATATGAGCTGCAGTCGATTGGCTACAGCTTGGTTCTACCACCAATAAACTACTTTGTAACTAACTTTTTCCAGGTGGTAGAGCCAAGCTGTAGCCAATTGACTGCAGCTCATATACGGGCTGGCTCGACCGGGGTAGTACCACCCTGTCACAGAAGATCGGCGTAAAGCAGCTATTACAGCTGCGTTTCGTACGATGAGTGAGAGAGCCGTAAGCCCACCCCCCTCCCCCTCCCTCCATCCCACTCCCCTTCAGGTCGGCAATGTGCGAGCAATGCCTTTGGTATTGCAAGCATCTATAGGCTACGGTAACTGCTTCACATCAGGCAGGCCGTAGGCTTTTTTGCCACCGCAGTCCAATAAAAAAATAATAAAAAACTACCTCTGTAACTGTAAGCGAGATATCCATGAAATCACAAAATGCATTTTCAGATGCTAATGATTTTCCATTTTCATTTTGAAACAAACGTCATCATTCATCAACGGACCAGTCCACCCTCCCCCTCCCCTTCCCCCTCCCCCTCCCCCCGCTTTCCCATCCAACCGCATCGCACCGCCGACGTTGACCAATCAAATCGTATCCACACGTATTAGTGTCATTTATAAAACGTGTTCAGAGGGAAATCATTAGTGGCAATTAGCAGCCGATTGCTCCGGTTAGACCGTTAATCAGTCACGCTGATTTAGGCAGCGGTGGACCCGGCCAGCGTAGTACTACAATGATGCCCAATTAGGTGCTTACAGCTGAAATGGTAAATATTTGAATACTGCATAATATTATATTGCGGAAAAGTATATTTTACGATAAGCACCTTTTAGCGAAATGAACATCTTTAGAAAAGCACATGTTCGCGAAATGTCCTTTTTTAGCAAACCGAACATTTTAGGTGGCTCGTAGCGATAGATGGTCAGTTAAGGTCTAGAAAAGATAAATCCTCGATAAGAATTCATATAAAACAAAAAATATTACCCGAGTTAATCCAGCGTGAAATTTCTCGCGGTCTCTTATGTTTCTCGCGGAACCCTAATTATTTTAAGAAATTAAAGAAGCCTAAGATATTCCTTGTAACACCAGGTATCTGCCAGTGAAAGCCACGTCAAAATCGGTCTCTACCGTTTCGGAGATTACCTGGAATAAACATACAGACAGCCAGACAGACAAACAAAAAAAACGCGATTTTGTTATAAGTGATTTATTCCCCATTCATCCACAAAATTCATCCGCGTTATTTTACTTCCCCATTCATCCTCCCCTTTAAGTACCGTATGTACTTTCATATGCATTTACTGAAAAGCTATTATTTTGACATATTTACAAACAGACACTTTTATTTATTTGTATAGATATAGATAGCTGTGCCTGCGACGTACGCGTGGAATTTAACAAAAAATGTTTGCTAAAACAAAAGTAGCCTAACTTATTTGTTCTATAATCCCACGTCAATTCTATCACTACGAATTTTCATCATACTACGCTTCATAAAGATCGTTTCAAAGTTTGTTTCCGTACAAAGAAGAAGAGCGTGCAAATTTCAGCATGCCAGTCAAGCTGAGCTAATAATGAAGCCGGCAGGAGGCGGCCGCAGCCCGGAGACCGGCCACAATAGCTTCTATAGCCGTTGCGATTCAATAACCGTTCCCTCCTTTCAGTACTGACAGCCAACGGCTTTGTTCCCCTAGCAAGTACCGTGTACTTCATTTAGGGCCGCCGCATACATACGGAATTCCGTTTTCGGAATATCAACAAAACTAAAAAAAAAATTCATGTAAGCTATATGTAGCGTTTATATATCGTCAAAAATAATATTTTAGCGTTACCATATCAAATCGGGATTCCGTAAGCTTGTCACACACTTACGTTTATTTCCGTTCCGAATAATTCCGGACGCACAGGCTACCATTCGGAATTCCGAAACGGCTAAATTTCGAACGGAAAAAATCCGTACGTATGTGATAAGTTACGTTACATTTGGATGGATTTACTGCGTTCGGAATCCCGATTCGATATTACGAAACGGAATTCCGTATGTACGTGGCGGCCCTTAGTCTGGTATTCACTTCACTATTACTACGTTGTTAAAGAAATTCCGCGTAATGCGGTTGTGTCCGTCTTTCGTCTGGGATCCATTGAATGCGTTTGCATACAGTTTGCATGTTTGCATAGTTATGTTCTGCATTGTTACGAGGTTTTACATGTATAAAATGCTACCTTTTTCTACGCAAATAAATAATATTGAAGTGTATGTTTGTAATAAAAGGTCAAAATAAAAGCTTTTTAAAAAAATACAATGTTTTAAATTCATGTCTATCTGTCTGTTCCGTGTAATCTCCGAAACGGTTAGACCGATTTTGACGAGACCTTCGACAACTAATATTATAAGGAGTAACCTGGCTACCTTTATTTTAGGAAACTTATGTTTTTTATTTTGTTTAATTCCACGCGTAAGAAGATGCGGACACAGCTAAAGTCTGATTAATAATTCAGTGGAGTAAAATGACAGCTTTTTATGTCAAACGTAAAATTAATTTGATCCGTTCATGAATAATGTTATTTTTATGATTCTGGTTCAAATTAATACAATTTTATTTACTAAAGAATAACAAAAACTTGATCACTTATAAAAAATAGATTCAATTAAAATATAAATTCACATTGACAGCTGTCATTTTACTCCACTGAATTAATAATCTCACTTTAGTGGAAACTAGCTCCCTTCGCTGCGTCGTAACATAAGCGTATCGTAATACGCACGTAGAACGAGAGCAATACGAACACGTACACGTACATGTTAAGAAAGAAAGAAAGAAAGAAAGAAAAAACTTTATTGCGATAAGCAGAAAAGTTGCAAAGTAAAAAGTAAAAAAATAAAATTAATATAAATAAAATTAAATTAAAAAGTAGGTAACAAAAACACACACAACACACAACAAACAACAACAACTCCGCAGACGAAGCGGATAGTATGAGATTTCGCTTCGTCCGCAGACTTGTTTGAAAATATACGTGCTCGTACATGTAATGTATGCTCTTGTTAATATAACGTATAACGATACACTTACGTTACGACGCCGTGTGCGAAGGGCCTAAACCTGATCTATGTTCAGCCGATGGCGCGGAATCCACTACAACGTTGTGAGTTGGCTAATGCTCCATGATATTGGAGCCGGTCATCTGGATATACCGCGGTTAACTGCGCTAAACGCTTTTAACTTGTTAAAGCTCGCGTCCAGGTTGAAGCTATAATTATTGGAGAACCAATCTGTAGTCATCTAGGCCGTAGTTTATACCACCAGTTATGGACCGGGAGCCCAGCGTGCAATTCGTGGATTTGAACGAGCGCCGTCCAAACCTATTAGATTCGGTAGATGACATGATAGGAAGAATACATTTTTCTAGATGTTTCCACTTTCAGCGGTGGGGGAAGCGTATACATGACATTTTTTTTTTGTATAAAAAACAATGACATAAAAATACTCAAGCGTGTCAGATATTGATACTTTTCATGCTCCAAAATGAAAAATTTAAAAAAAAATTTACTCGAGCGCGCCAGATTTTATAAGCATCTATAGGCTACGGTAACTGCTTAAAATCAGGCGGGCCGTACGCTTTTTTGCCACCGCAATCCAATATTTAAAAAAAAACTGGGGGGGTGAAAAAGTGAAACTTCCAGATGCTCCCATTTCTTAGACTGACGATCAAATTAGCAAAATTGACACTTTTGACACTTCTTAGCTAGTAATGAATCCCCCTTATCTTAATCTGACGAGTTCGAGTATTTTAAGATGGACTATTATCTTTTTTGGTTCCCCTGAGCGAACCCACCAATATTGAGAGCTCATATTTTTTTGAGGTTCTTATCAATATGTACGCTATCTTCCTTATCTTACGCGCTCGTTTAAATCCAAAAAGTCCTTCTACGGCTCCCCATCCATTAACTAAATATTGTTTGTTACTAAAGTTCTTCGCATTTATGTTGTGTTTGTAAAGTACTTATCGATGAGGCATATTACGTACAATCACAGATCTTCGATTAGCAGAACTGAGCTCTAGGCCGGAGAACACTTAGAAAGCACCTTGGGATTAGTACAATAGCCATACACGAGCAGACCCTGGAGAGACACCTAAGATAACTTTTTCGACCATGTTTCATTTGTTACGTTCATATAGTGTTGCTTTTCAATTAAAATTGATTGAGATTGGGATGAGTATGGACTTTACTCTTCCCGATTTCAATCCATACCATGGACCAATTACTAAGGGGAGCCCTAAGCAATTCGGCCGAGTGGTCGGCCTAGTACTAACATCGACATAAAACGAAGCGAGTAGTTCAACTATTTACCGGTAGATAGAACAATGAAAATTAAAAAACAATGACCATTTTTTTTTCATATATATATCTAATAAGGGCCTCTTCTTTAGTCTTTACTCTGTGATCCATACCAATTGACAACGCAACATAGGATGAACGAAACCAACTGAAACATGGCTGATTTATTTACGTAATAGGCCTACTGTAAAGATGTAACATACCTGTTGTTGGTTCTCGCGTTGCGTGACGAGGCGCGCCTCGACGCAGTCGCGCGTCTCGAGGAAGGCTCGGCGCTGCCTCAGCTCGCGAGGCTGGTGCGTCATGATGCCAGCCACGTTGCATGCCACCAGGGTTACCAGGCTGCAGTAAATCTAACAACGAAAAAGGTTGCCAATAATATTATAAACTTTTTGCTGGTCCACCAGCGTTTTAGATTGCCAGTTGTAATCACTGATCGGAGGTTAAGCAACGCTTGGCAAGATCAGTCAGAGATGGTTGAGCATTTAGTGTCAGTCTGGACTGAGCGTAAAAAGCCGTCGGTGCTGACCCCTCCCCGCTCGTGTTAGTACCGTCCCATAGGACTATGAGAGTGAGAAATGAAAGAGTGCACCATCCCCTCTACCTAAGGTGGCTTCGTCTACGAGCGTTTCTATAAAACGCTACGCTTCAAGTATGGAAATGACTTAGGTCACGTGATCTACATATCGAATTGTAATGTCATTTCCATACATTTAAGCGTAGCGATTTGTAAAAACGTTCGTAGACGAAACCACTTGGCTAGGGGGCTGATCGGTTATAGATCGGAGGTTTATCAATGCTTGACAAGATCAGTAAGAGATGGTTGAGCATTTATTGTCTATTTAAGTTGAGTGTGGAAAGCCGTCGGTGCTGACCATCGATATAGAAAAGGCTTAGATTCAGCAAGTTAGTCCAAATCATGGACCAATTACTAAGGGGACTGGCACTAAGCAACTCGGCCGAGTGGTCGGCCTAGTACTAACATCGACATAAAACGAAGCGAGTAGTTGAACTATTTACCGGTAGATAGAACAATGAAAATGAAAAACAATGACCACGTTTTTTTTCATACATATATCTAATAAGGGCACCTCTTTCTTTAGTCTTTACTCTGTGGTCCAAATCGTGTCACCACCAAATGTACGTTAAATTCTATTATCATACAAGCTGTCAAAAACCTTTCGCCTATGTGCGTAACCTGCAGCTGTAGTGTGGTTTGTACAGGCAAGCGAGACGGGGTAACTGCGCGCGGGAGTAGGATAGCACAAGGTCGCTAGGGACCTCTTGATGGAGAACGGTCATGCACAATGCGATACACACACTACCATAGTCGCCGTGTCGCATTTGAATAATAGTTGAAGTATGAAGTTACTCATCTTTAGTATTTTCTATATCGATGGTGCTGACCTCACTCCGCTCCTTTTGGAGCAGTCTCATCGGTCTATGAGAGTGAGAAATGAAAGAGTGCACCTGTGCTTGCGCACATACTTTTGCACTATAGTATCTCTTGCGCAGATCTCCGTTTACGTTCGGGAATTCGCTGGATGCGGGCAGCGCTAGACCGGTTATTGTGGCGAACCTTGGGGGAGGCCTATGTCTAGCAATGTTCGGCTGAGATGATGATAACATCTCCGTTATAGATATTGGTTGTACTCACTTGTAAATCGGTAGTCCTGTCCAGTAGGAGGTGCGCGCCGATGTTGACGACGGCGAGCGTCAAGCCGCCGATGGTCGCCTCGTGCAAACGCACCGGCAGCGTCGCGTACGTCGCGTACGTGAACAGCGCGCACGCACCAGCGCCCACGCTCAGTTCCCTGCGCACCAGACCGTCCGGATCAAACAATGCCAGTCAGAACTGTATGTACCATACCGTGACCGCGGCTCAGTAATACTCAGACAAGGACGAATTTA
This sequence comes from Drymonia ruficornis, assembly GCA_947859195.1. Classification (NCBI taxonomy): domain Eukaryota; kingdom Metazoa; phylum Arthropoda; class Insecta; order Lepidoptera; family Notodontidae; genus Drymonia; species Drymonia ruficornis. The sequence goes on along the minus strand of OX401907.1, from coordinate 877,105 downwards.
TTAAGAGAATTTGTAACATTTGACTTGCGATACGATAGCGAAAACGTAAATTCCTGGCGGTCGATATGTTGACGGCCAAAGGACTGCTAACAAACGGCCGATAACATGTCGATCGCCCTGAAGTTTTGATGATGAATTAACGATGAGATATTGGATTAAATATTGGAGATCAGTGATTTTTCAGTGCTTAAAAATAAGGGGATTTGTGGCTCTGATTACACAGCAATCCAGTAATCTATACTATAGTCGAATTGCTAATTAGACGGAGTAAACTGACAGCTGAAAATGTCACTCCATTATGACATTAGCACTTGTCAGTTTACTCCGTCGGATTAGCAATTCGACTATACATACAATATTCTCGTCTATCATGGCTTGGAATCCTGACAACACAAGCTTGAACTAACATCCTGGAGTCCCATATAGTGCTGTCTGTGAAACAGTGTCGCCGCTCGCCGCAATCAGTACCCTTCCGGCGCTCAAAGGGCCCGTATCACGACAACGACCCGTTTCCGGCAACCGTTAACACTACGCCGTCCAGAGCACCCCCCACCCCCAGACACAGGACCCCCCCGACCCCCCGACCCGGACCACGGATCTGTAACGTCACATCCGGGTCCTTGTCGGTGCGTATGTTATGGTAGTGAGCTCGATAATGGGTCGTATCAGAGACAATTTTTTTTTTTTACAAGGTCACCGGTCGTAATGATAATGTCTATTGACATTATAAACGGCAATGGCCTAAGATTGTGCTAGTGGAGACATAAAACTAGTTCTGAGGGCTATTTTTTAAATTATTTTTAGAGGAGACGATTTTCAGGTTTTTGCGTCAGCTCTGTTGCCAAACTAAGTTTATTGTATTGCGATCCTTTTCCTGGTCGTAATGAATAAGCATGTCAGAAATCCCACTGATATTATAAATGTGAAAGTTTAGATGGATGGATGGATAATGGTGATGATGATGGATGTATGGATGGATGGATGGATGGGTGTTTGTTACTCAATCACGCCAGAACGGCTGAACGGATCTGGATGAAATTTTGCACAGAGATAGATTATAGTCGGGAATAGCACATATAATACTTTGTTTTTTTAAATTAAACGCGGACGAAGTCGCGGGCAAAAGCTAGTAATTTTATAAAAGTTTGATTGTGATTTAACGAGAACAAAAATTGGCAATAATAAATGGCTTTTTAGTTTTATTAAGTACCTGACCAGATTTTATTTCATAAACTGAAATATGACTTGCACTGGCGGTGTATCAATTTAACCAAAAAAAAAATACATAACAAAAACCGCTAACACTATCAAAGGCCCGTCCCCAAAGACAACAGCCATCGAACATCGAGCGTCCATAAAACAGCGGATAAACGATAAAAAAAGTAAAAATAACAGCAACCGACATCGCTTTGATCGTCACTGTAATGAATCGCGCTCGCGAGTTGCCAAGTTTGGAGCCTCGCAAAAGTTCCGGTTGTATTAGGAGACTAGGAGCAGTTCCCAAAATGTGGCGTGTAAACAAATGGAAGGTTCTTTGTGGTCCGTTTGAGTCCTTCGGGTGGAGTGGAAAGTTTAATTCGATTTAACATCGCAGAGTGGCGCTGGCATCGCGAATGCGGTATGTGAGCCGTTGTCACGATTACGCCGCCGCCGCGCCGCCGGCGAGTTGAAGGAACGCTTCGGAGAAGTTGTGACTTTCTCGCGCTTCTGAGAAGTTTTTGTTTAGTTAGAGAAGTTTGTTGCATCGAAAGTTTAATTATTGTTACTTAGTAAACAATATAATTATAGCGTAATTAATGTGAATGTTGAATTGTGTAACGTTTTCTTATTTTATTTTTTCTTGTCTAACTTTCTATTTAATTTATTTCAGATTTTTACTGAAGAAAAACTAAGCATAATCTATATTTTCATACATAATATTATAAACTAGCTGTGCCCGCGACTCCGTCCGCGTCCAGTCGGTGAAGCCCTTAAATATAATTTTGTCTATCGTCTAATCTGTATTACGTCAGTCTGCATCAGTCTGAGTTCGTCCGTCCGTGGCTGTCTATCTGTACCAGTCTATACCAGTAAGGTGGTAGAGTCTGACCAGTAAGGTGGAGATCGGCATTCAAGTAGCTAATTTACCTTCGTTTCGTATGATGAGGGAGAGAGCCGGAAGCGCAACCCAGCCACCTCCCCGTCCCCTCCCACTAACCCCACTCCCCTTCAGGTTGGAAACGTGCTACCGATGCCTTTGGTTGCAAGCATCTATAGGGTACGGTGACTGCTTAACAACAGGTGGGCCGTACGCTTGCCTGGCGCCTTAGTTGTATAACAAAAGTTTCACTTTATTTGTCTGTGTGTATCAGTTTAGCTGTAAGTATCTGTCTGTCTGAATCGGTCAGTCTGTAATCTATCGGTAGGTGAGTATCTCTGTCTGTACCAGTCTATCTGTATCCGTCTATCTATATCTGTAGTTACTCACAGTATCACGACTGAGCGGTTGGACTCCAGAACTCAATGTTTAAGTTTGTACTTGATACCCATGTTCCTTATTTAAAATGAGTGAGTGCTCACTGCTTAGGTAAGAGTCACTTCGCAACATCGTGCTTAAAAAGTTTGAGTCCGGAGTTTACCGTCTAAGTCAATAGTCAAAGCGTTTATTTTGTTTAGGCCTAGGAGGGCACTTATAAGTAGTCATTTTACATGTTTTGTTTAAATTCTACCGCCGGATCGGAAACGCGACCTCGCCTGAGAAGTTTCTACTTGATACCCACATTGCTAATTCAAAGTTAGCAGGTCCTCCAGATTTATGTTTTAAGCAGGCAGTTACCCAGCAGCATCATTCCTGAGGGGTTGGAGTTCAGAGTTCAATGTCTATGTTTCTATTACTACTTAATTCAAAATCAGCAGGTCCTCTAGACTTACTTCTTAGGTAGGTAGCTTCCCTACGGCATTAGTACTGTGGAGATGAATTCCAGAGTTAACGTCTAAGATTCCGCGTGATACAAAGACCCGCTTAATGTTTTTTATACGTAATTAGGAATAAAAAAACTAAATTTCTTGAAGTAAGGAAGATATTAAATTTTGACATGTGGTGCAAGGCAGGTATTGTCTGATTTTAAGTATAGCGACATCTAGTTAAGAAAAACGAAACTTAAGATTGTAGAACGCAGCAATAAAATATTTATTATTATTATTAAAATTAAGATTATCTATTCCAAATAGTGTCGGATCACACACAACGTAGGGCTCCGTAGGGCTCCGCTCTAAATAGACGTATTTCAATAACTAAAACTTATTTTTTGCTAGAATTTCTGTGTGGTCATAAAAATTTACAAACTAATATTTTAGAAAAAAATATCCTAGATTTTAAGTTGGACTATTAGTCATATCCATGCCAAATTTCATTGAAATCAATCCATTGGATTCGAAGTTGTGCGTGTTCGAATATTTAGTTAGTTTTTGAATGTTTTGTGGCAACCCTAAACTTTACCGAAAAAAAAAATATGCTAGATGTTAAGTTAGACTATTAGTCATATCCATGCCAAATTTCATTGAAATTAATCCGGTGGATTCAAAGTTGTGCTCTTTCAAACATTTAGAATTTTTAAGTAGTTTTTTGAATTTTCTGTGGCAACCCTAAATATTTTCGAGAAAAAAAGTACCCTAGATGTTAAGTTAGACTATTAGTCATATCCATGCCAAATTTCATTGAAATCCATCCGGTGGATTCGAAGTTGTGCTCTTTCGAAAATCTGAGCAAACATACAAACATACAAACATACACACAGACAAAAATTCTAAAAATGATAAAAATGAATTCTGCTGGTCCATCTAAGTCCCCCCCACTATTTTTTTTCCAAATATTTCGAATGTACAGACGCGACCAATTTTACATTCTTATTATATGTATAGATCTATGTCTGTATGTAACATTTTCACGCTAAACCAATTTAAATGAATTTCGGTATTGGACATTGAAGAAGGACATAGGCTACTTTTTGATGAAAATAAAGCTTGGAAAGGGTGATGAAAGATTGTATAGGACACCAATCATTTCTCAAGTTTAGGGAATAAAAGCTACTAGAAGTACAAATTCTACGCAGACGACGTCACGGGCACCAGCTAGTATCACATATATTTGAATGTTGATAGCGCCAGTGTCACATCAACCTACTAACTTTGACTACTGTTACAATGCATTAGCGCCACTCTGAAAGACCTATTTGTATCATTTTCAGCAAGTGCACAGTTCCCTGGTCTTACCTGAGCACAGATGTTCCAGCGAGGGCGAGTTCAATCAGTAGGAAGGTGACGAGCACCACGTAGGAGATGGTCAGTAGGTAGATCTCGTTGATAGCCGGGCGGCTCAGGCACGCCAGGAGACCTGGCAGACAAAACAGTGATAAGCATCCGACATCGTGTAGACTACACGGAATACGGGATTAGTCGAAAGGGAGTAAAAGCCTTAGGTCAGATGGTGGTAGAGCCAAGCTAAAGCTAATTGACTGCAGCTCATATACAAGCTGGCTCGACCGGGATAGTCCTCTTACAGAGGGGCTGCACGGTGCGCGATTTCGCGGACTACCTCGCGCACGGCGACGACCGCGGACGTCCACGAACCGCGCACGAGGCTGTCTCCACGGTGCGCGATATCACGCACCCGGTCTGTCATTTTGTCATTCCAAAATGCAAAGTGAAAGAGAACATGTCGCGCACTCTTTCAAGTTACATACATTTTTGACATGCTCGTCCGTGAAAACGCGGACGGCCACGGACCACCCCGCACGAGCGCGCACCGCACCTTTGAAGTAACCGAGTCGCCGCGGATCGGGCGCACCGCGACGAGCGTGTCTGCGTTACCGCGGACGACCTAGGCTGCGGTGCGTACGTTCGGGCTGGTGTGTGTCCGTCCGCGAAAGCGCGCTGTGGAGCTACACTTTTACATAAGATCGGCGTAAAGTAGCCATTACAGCTGCGTTCCGTACGATGAGTGAGAGAGCCGGAAGACCAACACCCCCCCCCACTTTCCCTCCCTCTGTCCCACTCCCCTTCAGTCCTCATGGATAATAATTTTCCAACTCCTCCTATTCTTTCATTTGATTAAATCCATGTTGATGATACTCGGCGACAAGGTTCACCACCTGTCACGTTGGGTTCTGACTATCTGGTGTAACGTGGGCTTTGAGTTGGTTAATACCTCCACAATGTGGTGGTATATGGTCACTCAAGCCTCTGACTACCCCCGAATGGGGATAAAAGTCGTGACGTTACATGATACTCACAGGAGTAGACCAGGGCGGTGATCCCGAGGATGATGATGTTAACGATGTGAGCGATTCGCTCCTTCTCGTAGTACACGCGTTTCGTGGTCGCCATTTCCAGGTCCCGCACAGGGTCCAGGGTTGCCAGGCTCGAGTAGTCAGTGCCGCCGGAGTGAGGCGCGTATTTGTCACTGTTAACAAATGAACAACTCTGGTACCAATTCTATTGCTTCACAATCCAAGTTCAACTTAATGTATTTTCGCCGTTCGCATGGTCGCAATTTATGAGCAATGATCATTACTTTTAAAATAAACTAATATTATGTCATTGCGCATGATAAAAGCTGTAAGTATGTGTTTTTGAGGAAGTTTTCAGGAGAGACTAATAAACTGTTAAGTATACTTTTTTAAATTTAAAATTTGTTAATGCAATTTTTTGTTTAATTTAGCATTATAATCTTCTAATGATTAATTTGAAAATAAAAATAAATATTTTCTACGATATCATTGTCAAGAGGGAAAAATGGGCACATGATTTGATAGCATTCCGCGAGCACATTATCAAGTTTTAAATGACACCATATCCTGATTTTGCAGAACAAAATTATTAAACAACGTTGCAACGATTTTGGCAATTCAATTTCTGCAAGGAATTTGCACATGTTTGGTGTGGCAGTAGATGCGTCTTTTAATTATAAAACCATTTAGCAAATAAGTCATTTCCGGACCTACCTGTAGGAGTCAATTCCGGTAAGCATCGATCCATTGGCCGTTGGCAGGAGGTCGGCGAGGATGTTCTGCGCGATGTACAGGGTGCGAGCCTGCACCAGCATCAGCGCCGCCGCCACCCCCAGCAGGAGTCCTAGTAGATGGGTCATGTTGGTCTGGTTCATGCGGAGGAAGTATCTCTGGTATAACATCTCCACCTAGGGAAAAGTGGAAGAGAGTTAACATACTTCTGTACTCAAGCGCGGATACAGGATTTCAGGGGGGGGGGGAGATTGTGATTGAATTTACCCGTCTAGGTGATTTGTTCTGAAAAAGCCCTAGGTCAGCTTGAACAACTCTGACACCAGGTCCACTAACCATACGATCAAATTGAGAATTGAGAAAAATGTATGAACATAAGTTTAAAATCTAAAACCAGACTACTGAAAAATCGCGCTCTAAAAAGTATGAAACAAGAAAATATTCTCATCTAGAGGATAGCCGTGGTCCGTGTAGGTCCTTTAGGGCCAAATGGCATATGAACACGGACCACGGCTATCCTCTAGATGAGAATATTTTCTTGTTTCATACTTTTTAGAGCGCGATTTTTCAGTAGTCGGGTTTTAGATTTTAAACTTACTTTTTATGTATTATTTTGGAGTTATAGGTAACAATATATATATTTTTGGAATGTGCTCATCAAGCTCTTTCATTTGATACCCCACACGGTTTTATTAAAAAATATTTTTTTTTTAGTTCATGACATTATGTCCTCTAGACGGCGCCATATACAATTTTATGTGACGTCACATAGCCTATAACCAGCGCGCCATTAAGCCGCTTCTAACGATACCTCATTTGTCAAATTACGACAAGTAGTTTGGAAGTTAGGTGGGAACAGACGCACATACATACATACATACATACATACATACATACATACATACATAATCATAACCCTCCGCCGTAGTCGGGTAAAAATAGCGCTTCGGTCGTGAGTCGGGGGAGGGCGGGTCACCTATGAGGTGCTTATAACCAATTGCAACCACTGATCGGTAAACGATCGGAGGTTAAGCAACGCTTGGCAAGGTCAGTCAGAGATGGGTGACCATTTAGTGGCATTTGAACTGAGTGTAAGAAGAAGTGTCACTCGGACCAGGGAAAAGGCCGTTTCCGAAGTTTGCTTCTGGCGGGAATCGAACCCACGACCACCCAATAGTGAGCCTAGCGGCCTACGCTCGAACCATAGCGCGAAGCGGTCGTCTTCCAGAGCCAGGGTAGAAGCCCCATATTTACCTTCTTCGTTAGCATGCTGAGACGCTACACTTGATGCAACCCCAGAGCCCAGAGGTGAGGCTAAAGCTGGTCGTATGTACTGTATTTTTTTTATAGGACTGCGGTGGCAAAAAAGCGTACGACCCGCCTGATGTTAAGCAGTAACCGTAGCCTATAGATGCTTACAATACCAAAGGCATTGCTCGCACATTGCCGACCTGAAGGGGAGTGGGGTGGTGGGGGGGGTGTGCTTACGGCTCTCTCACTCATCGTACGAAACGCAGCTGTAATAGCTGCTTTACGCCAATATTCTGTGAGAGGGTACTACCCCGGTCGAGTGAGCCCGTTTATGAGCTGCAGTCAATTGGCTACAGCTTGGCTCTACCACCTCGAAAAACTGAAAACTGTACTACTGTACTGTAACTGTAAATTGTATCGTTAATAGTACATTACTGCCGCGGTCTCTAATGAGTGTGTTGTTGACCGCGTTGTTGATGACCGAAAGCGCGGCGCAGCGAAGCTCCAGGCCTTCACAGCGCGGTCAGCATTGCAACCCTTGATGGACAAGCTAAAATAAAGGCCGAGACCAAAGGTCGAGGCCTTTATAGCGCGGCCAGCAAGGGTAGCTATGATGACCAAGCTTGAAGGCCGTGAGCGTAGCGAAGTTTAGCTTGAGGCCCTTATAGCGTGGTCAACAGTACATTCATTAGAGACCAAGGCTTGTATAGTGCTTTACTCAAAAATTCGACTATTAGTTTAAACAAAACTAGCTAAGTGGGTATAAATTTAATACAATTATATTTATATTTTACGAACTATATCTATAGTTGTTTATTTTCTCTGTTTACGTTTTCATGGCAACGGCACGACCAACTCGTTTTTAACCTTCAATCAGTTTTTTTACGAACCATAAACATACCTGTTTGTTACGTTTCCATGGCAACGATCAAATAACAAATATAATGACGATAATACCGGGTAATAATACATTGTATGTCTAGTAGCTCTTGCAGTACGACAAATCCGATTTTGCTCGAAGAAGGTTTGTGAAATAATGACAACATTATAAACTTTTTTGAGTAAATAAAGATTGTTTTTAAATCACAACGCGAAATTAAGTCATGATCCCGGTGTCATGCACGATGTACCCGGGAGCGTGAATAAACACTTAATGGAGCTAATTGTTTGCCTCAACCCTCCATATCACGCTTGAACTCAACCCGTCAGCGCCGGCTCCTCAGCCAACCTAATCCCTTACAAAGCCCTTCGCAAGATCGTTAGTAATGCTTCCAAGAATTGTGCTTTTGACGGAAATTCCTGAATTATGAATGTACACGTTGGCCTCTTTATTGGCTGCGTCTTCAACAGGCGTACGCCTCACCCGAGCATACAGTTTTAACGTTGAAACGCAGTCATAATGTCATAACATGGGTGCTCGGGCGAGGCATGAGCGTCATATGGACACACCTAACATTACGGTGTTAGAAATAGGGCGCTCAAACTTATAAAATCTTACCTAGTAGGTAGAAAACAAAACGTTCAAATAAATGGTGTTAAATCGTTAGGCTCTCTAGTTAAAATGGGAGTTCCTCAAGGATCCATTTTGGGTCCTTTTCTGTTTTTAGTATATATAAATGACCTTCCGCATATAATACAAAGTAGGGCAGAGATAGTTTTATTTGCCGATGATACCTCTTTGATTTTTAAAGTAGGTAGACATGTAAATAATTTGGACAACGTGAATAATGCTATTCTTCTGGTCCATAACTGGTTCAATACTAATAATTTAGCATTGAATAGTAACAAGACTAAATGTAGATTCTCATTACCTAATGTTAGAAGTAATGAATGCGATGTAGTACTAAATAAAGAAAAACTTGAATTCGTTAATGATACTGTTTTCTTAGGTATTACGCTCGACTCCAAATTACAGTGGGGCCCACATATAAGAGCTCTCGTGAAGCGGCTCAGCTCCGCCGCCTACGCTGTTAGGAAAATTAGACAACTTTCCGATATCGACACCGCGAGAATAGTTTATTTTAGTTACTTTCATAGTGTCATGTCGTATGGTATATTATTGTGGGGTAGGGCAGCTGACATCGAATCTGTTTTTATTTTACAAAAGCGGGCCGTTAGGGCCATCTATAATTTAGGAAGTCGCGACTCCTTGAGGGAACGGTTTAAGGAAATCAACATTATGACTGTACCATGCCAATACATTTATGAAAACATAATGTACACTAGGAAAAATTTACATCTCTTTAAAAAGTTAGGTGAGAGTCATCGATATAACACTAGAAATAAAGACAAATTAGATCAACCGCGCTTTCGACTTGCGAAAGTTCACACATCTTTCATGGGATACTGTGTCAAGTTTTATAATAAAGTACCACCAAACATACTTAGTCTTAGTGAAACTAAATTCAAAACTTGTGTAAAGCGTACGCTTTGTAAGCGGGCTTACTACACATTAGATGATTATTTGAAAGATAAAGATGCTTGGCTAGCTCCACCGGAACGGGAATAATTCCTCAGAATTTCTTGTTTTGATTTATTCCTTATTTATTTATTGTTTTCCTCTTCCTTCTCTTAATTTAGCGCTATTGACATATTAGTCACAATTACCACCTTTTTAAGTTGTGGAAATCATGTATCATGTAGCCATTGACAAGCATTTGTATGTCAATTGTAGCGGATGTTGTCTTGCCGTACGCTTACTTAGCTTTGTTGAACTATGTCGCTGCGGTAATGGATCGGTCATGCTCACTCTAATGTCCTTGCTTGCGGTGGCTCTGTGGAGCGGGTCACCCTCTTCCCTCTAAAATGGTTGAGGAGGGTGATGCCGCTGCTCAAGTCATGCTCGGGTTCCGGGCGCTGCTTGCGGGGACTGGTCCGCCCATTTTCCACTTGACACCGTTGTTCCAAAACTTTTACAGACAAGACCTAAGCACGGAAGGCATCACACCAAAACAATCGTTCTAAATATTCACCTTTTGGTTTGACAGTTAAGTGGGAGTAGGCATGCACAGCTTTCTAGGCTAGTTTTTATTAATTTTTATTTAAATACCTTATTTTCTTTTTTACTCACACTGTGTTAATGCATGCCTGCTCACATAGCGTTACTGTTTGAAAATGTATACAATTATTCTTTTGAAAAGAGTAACCATTGAGTTTCTTGCCGGCTTTTCTCAATGGAAGCAACATTTCGAACCGGTGGTAACGCTAAAATATTGTTTATATTGACTATTTATAAATGCTCTAATGAGCTTACATGAATAAAAACCTTTTGACTTTGACTTTGACTTTGACCTATTCGTTCGCACGTATGAGCTAGTGGCCAGTAGCCCGATTCACGTAACCAAAACCGTAACGATGTCTCAGCGATATAGCCGTTGATAGCCTTTTCGTATTATGAAAAGGCTATCAACGACTATATCGCTGAGACATCGTTACGGTTTTGGTTACGTGAATCGGGCCACAGTTCTGAGGTCCGACTCTTTCCAGCCACTTGAAAGCCTCTGACATGGCTTAACGGCTGCGATAGCCGGGATCGGTAGGTTAATGTGCCCTCTGGATGCATAGCGTGACTTTTTATGTGACTAAATTGGCAAACAAGCGTACGGCCCGCTACACATAAGGCAGTTGACATAGCCCATGGATGCTTGCAATACCAAAGGCATCGCTCGCACGTTGCCGACCTGAAGGGCAGTGGGACATAGGGAGGGGAAGGGTTGGGCTTCCGGCTCTCCCATTCATCGTACGAAACGCAGCTGTAATACCGACTTTACGCCGATCTTCTGTGAGAGGGTGGTACTACTCCGGTAGAGCTTGCCCATTATGAGCTGCAGTCAATCATCCACAGCTTGGGTCTACCACCAATAAAAGGTACTCACAAATTGGCTTTTGATCTGTGCTTTACCGGTCCCGGGGTTCGCAGGCGACATAATAATAATAATATCCTGGAATATTTTCTACACACGGCTACCTGGGGGCTTACCACAAGCTCTTATTGCGATTCAATTACAGGAACGTATTAACGTTTCAGCGACTTTTTGTGCAATGACGTACCTTATTGTCATGACAATAAGAAACGTCATTAAAACGTCGTTAAAACGTTCCTATAATTGAATCGCAATAAGAGCTTGTGGTAAGCCCCCTGATCCCAAACTAAGCAGAGCTTGTACTATGGAAACCAGACAACTGATATTACTATATATACTACTTTTTTATTTGTAAACACATACTTAATATACATATACACCCAGACTCGGGACATACAGACATGTTCATGCACACAAATGCATGTCCCGGGTAGGAATCGAACCTACGACCTGCAGCGTGAAAGGCGCCTCCGCGCCAACCACGCCAACGGGCCCATCATAAATTAGTCTAGCATTCGTAGATGGATCATATATACCTAAGGGCTATCCATTAGCAGGGTTTACCATTTGAAGCGCTGTACCGTGAACTGAAGAAGGAGGTTTACCAAACACAGGCATTGATGCATAACTGGATTTCGGTCAAAAGTACCTACTTATAACTTCCCAAACAGTACCTACTTACATGTATTTGTCTAACTAAAGTTTACTGTGTTAATCTTTAAATCTAGTTAAAAATAATAATAATAATAATAACAATATTGTACCCTAACCGTTTTACCTGTAAGCATAATTAACCTTAAGTGATAATTAACCTTAACTTTCCTTCTCTGTTTACGAATGCATCTTTGTTTATTTTAAGCTCAGCTTTATATGTAACTTTGTACTTTTAAATAAATAAATATATATTAAAAAAAAAAAAAAAAAAAATACCTAAGGGCCACCGCAGACATGCTACTTTTTGCATCGGCGATCGGTGATTTGTGACTGCATCGAGTTTTGGCGACTCTCTGCGGTCGGACGCAGCGACTGCTCCGATGCTAAAAGCGACTAAATCGCCGATCGCCGATGCAAAAAGTAGCATGTCGGCGGTGTCCCTAATTATATGGATTATGTTTCGAGTCACGTGATATTAATCATCATGACAAGTAACATTAAAATCCAATCAGTGTTTACTGCGTGAGCTGCGCAGACAGTTCGAAGTCAATAGTCACCTAACTAAGGAGAACCATATTCGTACTTATAGTCCGGGTTCCCTAGAACATTTTTTTTTTATTAGTATCAAGCAAATTTTCCGAGAGCAGCTTCATTTTGATGAGACGCCCAACAATTTCTGTACGTAAAATCGTTGTGGGAGCTAAGAGGCGTGATGATGATGAATTGATGATTCTCAAAAAAATATTACTGTTTTTTTTTTGTTAAATCTGATGATAATTATTTAAATTATTCGAAAAAATATTTGTCCGACAAAATGTATGGTTTGAATTAAGAGTCCCCCCCTTCCAACATGAATCGATAACAAGGTCATCAAAAATGATTACTAACCAGCTGATATGATATTTTTTTCAATAATTTAGATAATTATCGTTAGTTTTAACAAAAAAAAAAAAACCCAGCTAGTAAAAAAAATTGAGTAATAAATTCTCTTACCTCCCACAATCAAGATTTTTCGTACAGAAATTGTTGGGCGTCACATCAAAATGAAGCTACTCACAGAAAATTAGCTTGATACTAATGAAAAAATAAAAGTTGTAGGGAACCCGGACTATTAGGGGTGTACACGTGCTTACGGGCACAGCGAACTCATACAATACCCGTAATGAGGGATTGCAGCATGGTTACAAATCCACCCGCGGGGACTGGGGGTATACGGGAGTTGGGGGAACAGGGTACGTGCCTAGACGCCTGTTATTAGAAGCAAAATACTCGAGAACACGTCGACGGGAATACTTTAATACCTTGTAAACAACCTCATACTGTTTGAAAAGTCATAAATTATTGATGGTAGGGCCAAGCTGTAGCCGATTGCGGCTCATATACGGGCTGGCTTGACCGGGGTAGTACCACTTTTTCTCACAGAAAAATGGTGTAATGTTGTTATTATAGCTGCGTTTCGTATGATGAGTGCGAGATGGAAGCCCAACCCCCCCCCTCTCTCTGCCCACTCCCCTCCAGTTGAAAACGTGCGAGCAATGCCTTTGGTATAATAATAATAATTATCCTGGGACATTTTTGTACACACGGTTACCTGATCCCAAACTAAGCGGAGCTTGTACTATGGAAACCAGATAACTGATATTACTACATATACTACTTTTTTATTTGTAAATACATAGTTAATATACATATACACCCAGACTCGGGACATACAGACATGTTCATGCACACAAATACATGTTCCAGGTAGGAATCGAACCTACGACCTGCAGCGTGAAAGGCGCCTCCGCGCCAACCACGCTAACGGGCCCGTCAATATTATAAGTTCTATTTCGTCATAATTATATATTAAGTATCTATAGGCTTTACAAAACCCCCCCCCCCCCCCCCCAATGAAATGCACAAAGCATTGTGGCGAACCTTGGGGGAGGCCTATGTCCAGCAGTGGGCGTCTTTCGGCTGAGATGATGATAGGCTTCAACGTAGACATGTGCATTTGCTGTAATGGCGTCATGACATGGCTTGCCGGCGGCGTGACCGGCGTGACGTTTGCATGTCATTATTTACCTGACAAAGCATGCTGCACACACTATGTAAAACAACTTTAATTTACCATGTTGTATGCAAATAAATATTTTGATTTGATTTGATTTTGACTTTCTTTTCTTCTTGTTTCGACATCTTTGACTAATTTGACTTGACTAAACGACGACTTGACTAATTGACTCACTGGTATCTTCATTTAATATCTTGTTCCCGAGAGGGACCGTGTTTTATATTATTTTTCATAATTTAATTTAATAAAACACATCGCCATCTTGTCTTCTATATTTTAATTACCATAAACAAACTTCAAACATACCCAACATAAACACATAACAATAGGATTTAACTGCTTAACATCAGTCAGGCCGTACGCTTGTTAGCGACCTTAGTCACGTAAAAAACATATCCAAAGAAATATAATGCACAATTCCAAGAAATATTATCGACAACATTCCCCGAATAATTCGTTAAGCTACCAGAATATACTCGAAATTGTCTGTAATTTTTCTTTTTATCACCGCCGCGGGATGGGCCCTCTTCCTATAAGATTGTGTCGACATCGAATGGCCCACAATGGGCCCCTGAGGGGCCTCAGCGCGGAAATCATTCGGCGAATACTTAAGGGACCCTCTTCGATGTTCAACGGGGCTATTAGCATTTTATTGTCGACAATTCGGCTCATCTTTTCCTCGATAAGTGATTGGAGACGACGCATTTATGCAAAGACGTTGCCAAGCCAGACATGTGACTGTACTCAATAATATGTCCTGCTAAATGGAGTCCATGGACAGGGTTAGTGTCAGTCGTCTGCGGGAATTAATGTTGGACACACGTTAGTATTGCTGATACGGCTCATCTTATGGTGAATATTACGCATTAAAATGCCTTTAAGTTGATTATCGAAATGAGTGCGATCACAGATGTGTGAATTTCTGCATGTAATGGCCGGTGCACAGCGAGAACGGCATGGCATGTCATTTTAATTTTTATCAATCGAATTTAATACTTATCCAATCGAAATAAGGTATATATTTCAATGCTCGGTGATCGACCTCGGAGGATCGCGGAGCATTTTCTCGGTGCACCTTATTTTGATTGGATAAGTATTAAATTCGATTGATAAAAATTAAAATGCCATGCCATGCCGCGCTCTATGTGAGCCGGCCATAATGGTACGCTGAACACAAGTCAAGGGATTGCAATGTTAAGAGTTACCATATATGCACCATCACGGTATTAGTATCAGGTATCAGTAAATTCCAGCACCATTCTATTGATAGAGCCAAGCTGTAGCCAATTGACTGCCCAACCGGGGTAGTACCACTCTCTCACAGAAAATCACAGCTATTACAGCTGCGTTTCCTACGATGAGTGAGAGAGCCGGAAGCCCAACCCCCCTCCCGTTCCTTCGTTCCACTCTCCTTCAGCTCGGCAACGTGCGAGCAATGCCTTTGGTATTGCAAGCATTTATAGGCTAATGTAACTGCTTAACAACAGTCGAGCCGTACGCTTGTTTGTTACCACAGTCCCCTTAAAAAATGTCCATTAATTAAACAAACCATTTCTTATACGTTAATTTGTTACAATATGAAGACAATATGTAGAACATGTCTTACACCGATCCTAATTACTCAGGAAACATTATTCGCTGTTCAATATCGTAGTAGGTATTACGTAATAGATGGGGAGGCGAGCGTGCAATTCGTGGATTTGCACGAGCGTCGTCCAAACCTAGTAGATTCGGTAGATGAGATGATAGGAAGAATACATTGTTCTAGATGTTTCCACTTTCAACGGTGGGTTCCCCCACCGTTGAAAGTGGAAACATCTAGAACACATACATGCGTATACATGCGTATACATGCATACAACGTATACATGAAAAAAAATTTTTTTTTGTATAAAAAGCAATGACATAAAAATACTCAAGCGTGTCAGATATTGATACTTTTCATGCTCCAACATGATAAATTGAAAAAAATAAAATACTCGATCGTGTCAGAATTTGTTAGTATCTATAGGCTACGGTAACTGCTTAAAATCAGGCGGGCCGTACGTTTTTTTGCCACCGCAGTCCTATATTTAAAAAAAAAAATCTGAGGGGGTGAAAAAGTGAAACTTTCAGATGCTCCAGTTTCTTAGACTGACGGTCAAATTAGCAAAATTGACACTTTTGACACTTCTTAGCTAGTAATGAATCCCCCTTATCTTAATCTGACGAGTTCGAGTATTTTAAGTTGGTCAATTTTTTTTTGGTTCCCCTTAGCAAGCCCACCAATATTAAGGGCTCATCATTTTTTGAGGTTCTTATCAATATGTAAGCTATCTCCCTTATCTTAATCTGACGCGCTCGTGCAAATCCAGAAACCCCTTCTACGGCTCCCCATCTATAACCCCTCCTACACGATAACAACTTGTTCGCGTGACGCGCACTCGCACTACATTGCCGCGAACATATTACTTACGAGTAGATGGACGGAACTAATTGTATTGCGACAATATACAATTGTTCAATTTTATCCTGGTACAGAGTCCTCTGTTGACCGCTTAAATAGAAAGCTAGCAAGCTGTGCCTACTCCCACTTGCAAAAACAAAACGGTGGTTTAAAACCCATTGCTTTAGTGTGATGCCTTTAGTGCTTTTATATGAAAATTTGCTGGCGATTTCTCTTTTAACCCATCCGATAATAATTGCGAACAAATTAAATTAATTAACGTATGAAAGTGTAGCCGAGTATTCTGTAGTAACGCACTGTAGCGTTCACTCGTCATTATCGGGAAATTCGATATTTTCCGAAATAAACGGCCACTCATTACGGCTGCCGGACGGAGCTAAGAGCCTTACTCACTCAGATTTCGATATTTAAATAGAAAGCTAACCTAGTAACATAAATTGTTACTTCGTTTACGTTTCAATTATATAAAAAATAAAAACCGCCGGTTGGAGTCGACCCCTTATTGAGAACGTTATAATAAAAAAGATCGTTTGATAACATTGGGGCCTTTATAATGGATGGGGAGCCCAGTGTGCACTTCGTGGATTTACTCGAGCGTCGTCCAAACCTAGTAGATTCGGTAGATGAGATGATAGGAAGAATACATTGTTCTAGATGTTTCCACTTTCAGCGGTGGGGGAAGCGTCTACATGACAATTTCAATATTTTTTTATAAAAAGCATTGACATGGAAATACTCAAACGTGTCAGATATTGATACTTTTCATGATCCAACATGATAAATTGAAAAAAAAAAAAATTACTCGAGCGCGTCAGATTTTGGAAGCATTTATAGGCTACGGTAACTGCTTAAAATCAGGCGGGCTGCACGTTGTTTTGCCACCGCAGTCCTATAAAAAAAAAAACACACTTTTGACACTTCTTAGCTAGTAATTAATCCCCCTTATCTTAATCTGACGAGTTCGAGTATTTTCAGATGGTCTATTTTTTTTTTTGGTTCCCTTTCGCGTACCCACCAATATTAAGGGCTCATACTGGTTGGAGGTTCTTATCCATATGTAAGCTATCTCCCTTATCTTAATCTGACGCGCTCGAGTAAATCCAGAAAATCCTTCTACGGCTCCCCATCTATACATGATTCGGCAGCTTTTAATTTCAATTGATCACTGAAGTATTTAATTTTTTATAATCACTAAGAAAATTAGATGTATTACACTGTCATTTAAATTAACGGAGTGTTGTAATTCTACCAATGGTGATTAGTTGGCTACAAATTACGAGTTAATAATTTGACATATCTGAAATTATTCTGTCTTGCTTATACGTTACCATCGTGATAAGGATGGCAATACACTTAGTTTAGTTGTGTACAAACAAAATCAGCGCGTATCTAGCCGAGGATTTAGTTCGAGTATACAAAAAAACTGTCATTCCGTTCCAAATTTGAAAAGGACAGTTCAGTAAACAGATACCCCTTAGGGCGAGGCCCCACTAGCGCGTTGCGCTGCGTCGTCGCAACGGATCAAAGGGTCGACGGGCGAGAGACGAAGCGGGGGATGGTGATGCGCCAGTACAAAATCTTGCGACGACGCAACGCAACGCGCTAATGGGGCCCGGCCCTTATAGAAAGTCATGATGGACATACTACTCCACCAAGCCAACTAGGAACCTGTCAAATGTGACGTCAATCGCACAAAAAGGCGGTTGCGGTGTGCGGGAGGTGTGGCGGG
Organism: Drymonia ruficornis; assembly: GCA_947859195.1. NCBI lineage: Eukaryota > Metazoa > Arthropoda > Insecta > Lepidoptera > Notodontidae > Drymonia > Drymonia ruficornis. The sequence continues at coordinate 859,107 of OX401907.1, read as the reverse complement.
CGGGAAGCCGCAGGCGGTGGCGGGTGTGCGGGCGGGGAAGCCGCATTCCATTCGAGTTCCTAGTTGGCTTGGTGGTGTAGTACACTGCACTGGCATTACAAATAACTTTTGTTACTACAAATGCTTTTTAAAACCATTGTAAACTGGTAAAAAAGCTATAAATTCGGCGGGTAGTCTTGTTAGGAGAATATTTGTCGACGGAATTCGCACGAGTCCAATCGTGCGTAACATTGCAGCACTGAAAGTACCTGAAAGCCTCGAACTCGAACATGCCACCTGCGCCCTATTAAAAACATCTCGATATTTTGTTATTGCGAAAAATACTTTCCGCGAATGTCACAATCCCGGGTAAACTATACCGGAGCACGTTTATTGGAAATTCTCGGTAGTTATTTGCATAATACGGAGCGAATGAACAGATTAGCACCAATAAAATAATGAAGGATTTTATTCTCTACCTCAGTTAAGTGGCTAACGGCAGGTATTTTAATTAATGTGTTGTAATATAGTGTTGATTAAATGTTAAGGAAATGCTAACCACGGTGGTAGAAATACAGGGTAATAACTTACCCAATTCCGTTGGAATTGGATTTTAAAAGAACTAACTAGTGCCCGTGACTTCGTCTGCGTATAATTTGTATTTCGAGTAGACCATTTTTTATCTATCTCCATACTAATTAAGTAAATAAAAAAAAACTTGAGAGATTATTGTTCTCTCATACAAACTTACATCTCGTATTTCCACCTTCAAGTTTTATTTTGACAACAAAAAATAGCTTATGTTTTCCTCAAGATCCTGTCTATCTCTATGCCAAAATTCATCAAAATTGGTTTAGTGATTTAGTCGCGAAAACGCAAAAGACAGATAGAGTAACTTTCGCATTTATTATCCTACTATATCATACTAATATTATACATGCGAAAGTGTATGTGAATGTTTGTTACCACGTATCTCCATAACTACTAAACCGATTTTAATGAAATTTGAAATGTAGGTAGTGTGGACTCTGGAATAAGACATAGGCTAATCCAATGTTGCCGCAGGCGAAACCGTGGATCACAGCTAGTATTAGTATAGATAGAAGTATAGATTGCATCACGTTTCACGGGACGGTTCAAGCCATCTGCAGTGTAAATAATGCAGTACTTGTGAACAAAGGAACCGCGAGTTTAATTAACTTGGTGTAGGAATTAAGACGCTCCGGAGTGATCATTTGGAACTGGGGCCCTACCACCACCTCTTATAGCAGTATCGTTTTAACGTTTCAGCGACTTTTTGTGCAATGACGTACCTTATTGTCATGACAATAAGGTACGTCATTGCACAAATAGTCGCTGATACGTTCCTATAATATTTAATCGCGATAAGAGGTCGTGGTAAGCCCCCAGGGGGTTTCAATTACAGGAACGTTTTAACGTTTCAGCGACTTTTTGTGCAATGACGTACCTTATTGTCATGACAATAAGAAACGTCATTGCACAAAAAGTCGCTGAAACGTTAAAACAATACTGCTATAAGAGGTGGTGGTAGGGCCCCTGGTCCACTGAAGAATACGGTATTGTTCACTACTGCATTCCAATTCGCAAGAACTGATGAAAAAATGGATTGTATTATAGGACTAAGTTCAGAACGCTGCATCTTTTGTTTTCTTTATTTTATTTAATACACTGGACCGCAAAGAAAAAGGGTACTTTAGAAAATCTTCAATATCTCCTAGCTTTATGAAATAAACTAAATTAAAGAATAATTTAATGTTCTTAAATGAAAAAAGACACGCTTTTTAATTTTTTAATAAATATAAAATAAATAAAAATGCGATTGAAGATATTTAAGATTTTCCAACCGACCCTTTTTCTTTGCGGTCCAGTGTAGTTTGCAATACCCAAGGCAACGCTCGCAAGTTGCCCATCTAAACGGGAGTGGGACAGAGTAAGAGGAAGGGGTTAACAACGGTATTTGTCCGATTTATACATACAACCTGTAGCCCGATTCACGTAACCAAAACCGTAACGATGTCTCAGCGATATAGTCGTTGATAGCCTTTTTGTAATACGAAAAGCCTATCAACGACTATATCGCTGAGACATCGTTACGGTTTTGGTTACGTGAATCGGGCTACAGGTTGTATGTATAAATCGGACAAATACCGTTGTTAAGCCCTTCCTCTCACTCTGTCCCACTCCCGTTTAGATCGGCAAAGTGCGAGCGATGCCTTTGGTATTGCAAACTACACTGGACCGCAAAGAAAAAGGGTCGGTTGGAAAATCCTAAATATCTTCAATCGCATTTTTATTTATTTTATATCTATTAAAAATAAAAAGCGTGAATTTTTGTATTACAAAAAGGCTATCAACGACTATATCGCTGAGACATCGTTACGGTTTTGTTTACGTGAATCGGGCCACTGTGCCCGCGACTTCAACTAAAATCGGTCTAGCTGTTTCGGAGATTAGCCGGAACAAACAAGACAAACATTTTTAAAATTACTTATTTGTTGCAAGTACCGTATATACTTTAATATGCATTTAGTAAAAAGCTGTTATTTTGACATTACAAACAGACATTTCAATTTTATTTATTTGTAATAAATACGGTATATTTGAATAGGTTAAACATATTTAAGGAAGTATGCAATAGTATACTGATGCTTTTTATATGAAAAAAAAAAAAAAAAAATTCACTGAATTTTGAGTGGGTATGTTTCCTATTATCTCAAAGTTTATCTTACCTAAAGCAATTTCCTTTTTATTTTCACTCGAAAGGGAATATTAAGCGCGGCCTCTTTGTAACGACGAATTTTCTCATTTATATCCGGTTTGTAAAGCCTTCTTTTAGGGACGTTGTGTCAAAATGGTGATTACGATGTGTATACATTTGCAACGCGTCGGATTTAGACTCAGCGTGGCGGTACACGGTGGGTCGGAAATAGGAATTTTAAAGGCTAACCACACACGAGTCAGTAGAAACAGCGCCAAGCGATTTTTAGGGTCAGACAGGGCATGCGTCACATTTTATTATTGCTATAGGCTAGGGGTCACCAAATGGCGGACCGCGGTCCGCATCCGGACCGCCGACCCATTTTGTGCGGACCGCGAGAACACAGCAACTTGCACTACAGAGTATGTTCTTTCATAATAAATGTATCCCCCGCATTATCTTTGTTGACGTCAATTCGAAAATTCATTTTTCTCATTGATATGTAAAAAAATACCTTTGTTATTTCCGTAATTACATTTTTTTTTTTATATTAAATGTTGTGCGGACCGTGATGGTCATTTCATTTCTTAAAACGGACCCCGAGCGAAACTAATTGCTGCTAGGCTATTCTGTAACGACAAACTCACTTCGCACGCGTGAATTTGCAGATGATATGTCAAATTTGGTATTACTTTTCACTAGAAAATTCACGCGCGAAGTGAGTATGACGTTACAGAATAGCCCAGCTGAACCCTGCTCTAGGCCTCAGTGGAAGAGCCAAGCTGTAGCCAATTGACTGCACCTCATATTTGGGCTGGCTCGACGTAAACTAGCTATTACAGCTGCGTTTCGAATACACGATGATACCAAACACTTGACACTCAGTGTACCGACACCGCGGCACCGCCATTACAACTGTAACGAGGTGTCGCGGTGGTAGACATACGTAGACACTCGATGTATACACTGAATGTTTTAGTGTCAAATGTCTAGTGTATCCTTAGCATTATGATGAGTGAGAGAGCCGGAAGCCCGAATCCCCCTTTCGCTCCCTCTGTCCCACTCCCCTTCAATTCGGCCACGTGCTAGCGATGCCTTTGGTTTTCTCTATAGGCTATAGGCATCTATAGGCTACGGTAACTGCTTTACGTCAGGCTGGTCGTAGGCGTGTTTGACACCTCAGTAACATGAAAAGTTCTCAAACTACCTCTGTAGGCGTGCAGTTCATTTCCTATATGTTATTTTTTTTTTTATTTAAAAACGGATTTCCATTCAAATTTCATATTTCCACAAAAAACGCTTAATATGAGCTTCCGCACGCTTAATTAAACACAAATACAAAGTACCATTTCGGTGGAGCGGGGCGACCACGCCGCGACACCGCCCGGGACAGTCCTTGCCTTGTAATTTTTTAATACCATCGAATTTTTACGGCCTGCTAATTAATATATCTTTAGTTAATATTATCTGTCTGGGTAATCAATTATCTCCGGTGAGTTTTGTTGCTTAGCAACCGAGAGGGATTAACCCGTCATCATTTATTAGGGTGGTATTAATAAATGCATCTCAAGTTGAGATCGACCTTAAGATTCTGTTTTTGACAGATGTTCCATACATTAAACGTCAAAACTGCATATATCAGGTCCATCAGTTGGACCGTCTGCCAGTGTGCCATCCTTGGATATAAAAATAAAAATAATAATAACACGTGCCTTAAAGCAGCACTGAGTTCACCGTATGCCAAGGGGTGCCACGTACCATCACAACTAATTAAGGGATTTACATTATGTTATTTAGTTTTTATTCAGGCAGTATTAATCAAAACTAACGTTTTTTACCTTTCATCCAGTTTTTTTATTATTTATTTATTTTGAAGTAAAACACCATTTATTTCCATTATTGAAAATATAGTTACCCAATTTTAGCTGGAATGGCACATCATATTCATAATGTATGCCCTGAACTAGTAGCACGGCCGACCGTGTCAAGACAAAACGTGAGATAAACCGATTTTGTCTCATTCTCTCCTATGCATTAAGAAAGAGAGACAGCGACTCGGTGCACATAACGCGTGACAAAAGTTTTGTCTTGGCGTGTGTGCTAGCCCTACTGCAGTCTAAAGCAAAAATTATGAAGCACTACACTAGGTTAAACATAAATTTAAAGTGCTTTTCTTGAAATTTCACCAAGATAAAATTAAGTAATACATAATTCATACACATAATATCTAAATCAGCCTCGTGATACCACTAAAACCTAGACAATTATTTTAACGCGAAAATAGTAGATTTATAATCCTAATATAAATGTTCTATCAAGCTAAGTAAATTTACACCGTAAATAATATATGAGGGAAAATTGTCGGCAATTAGGTTACGTTATAATTTCTTATACGCGGTTATTAATGTTCATATTTTAAAAAAGGAATCGTTTATCAAGTAGTATTTACTACCAATAACGGACCTATTAAAATTGAGCCAGGTATTTGAGAATCCCACATTTACACACTCATGTATGGTCACCGCGCGTAACGTGACACGTAATATCGTCACTGATAAACAAACTTGCTTGTGTCCGCGTGCAAACACCCCTCGCCATGTGTACCAAAGCTTTAGTGAGACTTTATTTGCTCATGTCCATGACATGCGACCTTTTGCCGCGAACATCGATACGTCGAATACGGTCAACAAGTTGGCAGGTTTGTACGTAAATAGGTGAGGTGCCAAAAAGTCTGATCTAATCATAAATTTAATTACCAGACAATTTTAAGTAACAATTTTCCATAATTACAGCGTTTGAACTTTTCAGCTGACGGTTATCATCCACCTTTTATGATCAGCCATATTAAGATAAGAAAAAAGGAATGCTTAAAAATACACAGTGAAAGAACGGCACTCCGACAAAATCCCGAATTCATTTTCGTCGCGAAACCCTCGCCGACCCTCGGGTTTATTTTTATGTAAAAGCTATTAAAATTTATTAGTTAATCAGTGGGGGTAATTAAACAGAATGTCCGGACGTTCTTTGACGGCCGCGACGCGCGAACCAGCCGTAACACGGCCCACTCCCTCATTTTGCAATTTGCACTGGATAAGGCCGCGGTTTTATTACAGCGGAGCGTTTGGTACATCTATTCCATTGTAGAATTGTCACCTATAGACTACTAACGTGGCCACAACAAGCCTAAGACAGGGATGCGTGGAGAAAAATAGGGGAGGCCTTTGCCCAGCAGTGGGAAAAGAAATAGGCTATTAAAAAAATAAAAATAGACTAATATAATATTTTCCTACACAGAACACTTTTGAATCAAAAATGTCTGTTTTAATATCAAAATAACAGCTTTTTACTAAATGCATATGAAAGTAAGTTGGTACTTAAAACAAAAAAATCATTTAAAAAAATGACCGTCTGTTTGTACCGACTAATCCCCGAAACGGATAGACCGATTTTGACTGGACTGTCACTAACAGATAGATTATAAGGAGTAATTTAGATTACTTTTATTTTAATATACTTCATAGGCCTACGGGACGCCGACAAACTTTTAATTTACTACTCAGGACCAGAAATAACAAAAGCTCTATAAAAATAGAGAATAGATATTAATTCAGTAACTATCAGCAACGATGTATATTGATCCACTTTTAAGAAGTACCACACATGCTCGATGTATGCCTATTAATTAATTTGCAAAGTCGCGTCAGCTTCACTACAGCTAAGGGCCGGGCTCCATTAGCGCGTTGCGTTGCGTCGTCGCAAGATTTTGTACTGGCGCATCACCTTCCCCCGCTTCGTCTCTCGCCCGTCGACTCTTTGATCCGTTGCGACGACGCACAGTGGAACGTATTTGAAAATTTGGGACTTAGGGGTTGAAATGTATATTTTTGGATTCTCCTATTTAATACAAGCATTTTATGTTTCTACCACTTTTTTATAAGTGCTTTACTTTCTGAGATATGGCCGCTCAAAATTGGCCAAAATGGAATTAGCGATATTCATAAACGAAGTACCTTTAGAAAAAATCTGATGATGGATTTAGATTCTAATAATTGATCCAAGCATTTTATATTCAGGGTAATTTTTCATTAAACCGACTCTTTCAAAAGTTATAGCACTTAGAAGTTTTTGATTTTTTTAAATTGAGCAATAACTCGAAAATCTCACGTTATTTCAAAATATCTTTTATATACTCGTAAAGATGGCATCTTTGGCTACAATTTGCACTATATGCCAAATTGCGAAAATCTGCGATTTCGGGTCAATATAAGATTTTCTATATACATGGATGATTTTTTTAAATTTCAAACTTAATCCCCTTTAAATCCAAAAATTTGGTGTTAAAATGTATATTTTTGGATTTTCCTATTAAATGCGAGTATTTTATGTTCCTATATTTTTTTCGTGAAGGCCTTACTTTTTGAGTTATGGCCGCTGCAAATCGGTCATAGTGGACTTAGCGATATTCGAAAATGAAGTACCTTCAGAGAAAATTTGATAATGGATTTGGATTCTACTAATTGATGCAATCATTTTATATTCAGGGTATTTTTTCATTAAACAGACTCTTTCGATAGTTATAGCACTTTGAAGTTATTTTTTTTATGAAAATTACTTATTTTGCTCAATAACTAAAAAATCGCACGTTATTTCAAAATATATTTTATATATTCGTAAAGGTGGTACCTTGGGCTACAATTTGCACTATATGCCAAATCTAAAAAATCTGCAATTTCGAGTCAATCTAAAATTTTCAATATACACGGATGATAGTTTCCTAACTTGACACTTTATCCTCTTTAAGTCCCAAAATTTGGGGTTGAAATGTATATTTTTGGATTTTCCTATTAAATATGTGCATTTTATGTTCCTATAATTTTTTCATGAAGGCCTTACTTTTCGAGTTATGGCCGCTGCAAATCGGCCATAGTGGACTTAGCGATATTCGAAAATGAAGTACCTTCAGAGAAAATTTGATAATGGATTTGGATTCTACCGATTGATGCAATCATTTTATATTCAGGGTAATTTTTCATTAAACCAACTCTTTCGATAGTTATAGCACTTTGAAGTTATTTTTTGTATAAAAATAACTTGATTTCCTCAGTAATTCGAAAATCGCACGTTAGTTCAAAATATATTTTACAATTATTATTTTATTGCTCAATTTAAAAAAATCTAAAACTTCTAAGTGCTATAACTTTTGAAAGAGTCGGTTTAATGAAAAATTACCCTGAATATAAAATGCTTGGATCAATTATTAGAATCTAAATCCATCATCAGATTTTTTCTAAAGGTACTTCGTTTTTGAATATCGCTAATTCCATTTTGGCCAATTTTGAGCGGCCATATCTCAGAAAGTAAAGCACTTATAAAAAAGTGGTAGAAACATAAAATGCTTGTATTAAATAGGAGAATCCAAAAATATACATTTCAACCCCTAAGTCCCAAATTTTCAAATACGTTCCACTGTGCGACGCAGCGCAGCACACTAGTGGAGCCGCGCTCTAAAGTAAATCGCTAATTCTCGTCACTTTGGACGGTCCCGCACCCGCCTCGGTCGCGTCTCGTCAACGTCGCGTTTCCGGCAAAGAATAGGGTTGTTGAACTTTCGTATTTTTCAGGGCGCCCTTTAAATATACTTCCCACCGTCTTAGAAACAACTCTGTACAAAGTCTAATGACTTAAGCTTATTGCGTAACATCAATAATCTTTTATTACTACAGGATAAACCAGTTGAGTTTTTGGTTAAGAAGAAATTCAACTTTATTCTCCTGTTTTAAGGTCTATTATACCTTGACAGTTCTGTAGACAGAAAAACAAGCCGAGCGAGAGGCCCTAGTTGGGACCGTGTCCCTCTCACTCCGAGTTGCCATGCCAAAATAATATTATCGTTGGGTAGTGATTGGTCGTTTTTAAATCAAGCAAATAAATTAATTTATTATTTATCGTGCCTATTGTTTATATGATAAAACAACAGTCACGATAAATTATAAATTGATTTATTTGCTTGATTTAAAAACTACCAATCACTCAAATTAAATTAAAAATGAATTAAATTATTATTTATCGCGACTATTGTTTTATCATATTAACAATAGGCACGATAAATACTAAATTAATTTATTTGCTTGATTTAAAACTAACAATCACTACCCAACGATAATATTATTTTGGCATGGCAACTCGAAATGAGAGGGACACGGTCCCAACTGGGGCCTCTCGCTCGGCTCGTTTTTTGTGCTGTAGTGAACAGTCCAGTATGTATTTACGTTCGTGCGTAACATTTATTACAATCCTTTTAGGTATAGCTACGTACTCTGAGCATACCTATAAGGAAAGGTAAGCACAGAACATCCTCTGGGATCAGGGCGTCTAGTCCCTTAATCAATTTTTTTTTTTTTTTATAGGACTGCGGTGGCAAAAAAGCGTACGGTCCGCCTGATGTTAAGCAGTTACCGTAGCCTATAGATGCTTACAATACCAAAGGTATTGCTCGCACATTGCCGACCTGAAGGGGAGTGGGATGGAGGGAGGGGGAGGGGGGGTGGGCTTACGGCTCTCTCAATCATCGTACGAAACGCAGCTGTAATAGCTGCTTTACGCCGATCTTCTGTGAGAGGGTAGTACTACCCCGGTCGAGCCAGCCCGTTTATGAGCTGCAGTCAATTGGCTACAGCTTGGCTCTACCACCTCTAGAATATGATGACAGTTGTAAAATTTTTATGGATTTCTATGTCTACTGTCTATCCGACACGACCGTCTACTGTCTATATGTCTATCTGACCGGGGTAGTACCACCCTCTCACAGAAGATCGGCGTAAAGCAGCTATTACAGCTGCGTTTCGTACGATGAGTGAGAGAGCCGAAAGCCCACCCCCCTCCCCCTCCCTCCATCCCACTCCCCTTCAGGTCGGCAATGTGCGAGCAATGCCTTTGGTATTGTAAGCATCTACAGGCTACGTTAACTGCTTAACATCAGGCGGGCCGTACGCTTTATTGCCACCGCAGTCCAATAAAAAAAAAAACAATGACAACGGAAAATTTATACTGCAAACCACTTTCAACTTTCGTCATATTTGTAGTCTGTTAGCTATGGAACTGCCACCGATAGCGTTTTGCAATTCAAACAATCGGAGAAGAGAACAAAGCCATTCTACCACACAATAGAAACATAATAGTAAGATTGTTGGCAACCGTCTTCATTAAACTTTGGATTTTTGGCACGATGGTAATCGTAATTTCCCATTTGTTTACAGATGGCATTGGAATGGCAGTCGTTAGGGGACTTGCAGGCCAGGGGCCCGATTCACGTAACCAAAACCGTAACGACAATTCAGCGATATAGTCGTTGATAGCCTTTTCTTGTTACGAAAAGTCTATCAACGACTATATCGCTGAGATGTCGTTACGGTTTTGGTTACGTGAATCGGGCTACAGGTAAGTGCATGCCTTTATTACGTGGTGTTTCAAGGCTCGTTTGGAGTACTTTGAAGTACCTACTAATCCTACTAATACCCTTTAGCCAAGTCGCTTCGTCTACAAGCGTTTCTTCAAATCGCTACGCTTCATGTATGGCAATGACATCGACGCTTGAAAGGCAATCCTTACTAAGCGACATTAGGTGAACTTTACAGGAGAGTGATTTAAAGTTTTTATTTTTACAAAAAAAATCATATAAATTTTATAAATAGTCGTATTAAAATAATTTCAATAGCTTTGAAAATCTTATTTTTTTAAGCTATTGAAGATATTGGATTAACGTACCAGACACTTTTAATTTAAGACATTTATGTCGCTTATATAAAAGTTACCTCTATTTAAAAACAAGTAAAAATATCTAAGCTATCACTGTAAGATTAGCGGTAACAGGTAAATATAAGTAAACTCGTACATTTTTAAATTTAGTTATGGGAATAATCATCTAAGGAAATCTAAATATTTAAATTATTTCAAGTAAAGTCCTCTAAGCGTTATCGAAGAGTTTACATGATCGCGGAATATATAACTTATGAAGATGTTGACACCCAAACTCTCCCTTCGTAACCGACGTTCAACCATAAAGTCCTCAACTAACATACTATAATAAAATTAATTAAAGACTGAAAATTAGAAATAAATAGAAATTCAACATTTATTGAAAAAATAAATTCAGTTACTTATACAGAAACGGCAAATAAGACCTCAAGACAAGTTTATTTTACGTGACGAGAGACGAGAGCCATTATTTAAGTGCACGAATATGGTCTATTCAGACCTTATTCCTGCACTAATTAATAGCTCTTGTCAGTTCTCATCCCACGGTGTTGTAACTATCTTATTATTTGTAACATCAAAATGACACAGTCAGTCATATTTAATGTCTTCTATATCATCATCATCATTTCAGCCAAAAGACGTCCATTATTGGACATAGGCCTCCCCAAAGTTTTTCAATAATGACCGGTTATGTGCCACTTGCATCCAGTAGTTTCCCGCAACCTTCCAAGGTCGTCGGTCCACCTTGTGGGGGGTCTACCCACGCTGCATCTTCCGGTACATGGTTGCCACTCAAGAACCTTTCTGCCCCATCGGCCATCGGTTCTTCGGACTATGTGCCCCGCCCACTGCTACTTCAGCCTACCGATTCGCAAGGCTATGTCGGTGAACTTGGTGTGTCAAAGTATCTCCTCATTTCTGATTCGATCTCGTGAAGAAACTCCAAGCATAACCTTCTCCGTAGCTCTCTGAGTGACCTTGAGCCTTCATATGAGGCCCACTGCAGTTCTTTTCAGTGCCATAAGTCATCACTGGTAACACACATTGGTTAAAGACTTTTGTCTTTAAGTACTGAGGTAGTTTTGAGGAGAAAACGTTTTGTAAGTTCCCGAATGCTGCCCAGCCGAGTTGGATTCGACGACTGACCTCTCTCTCGAAGTTTGATCAACCTAAACGGACTGTTTGCCCTAGGCAGACGCATTCATCGACGACTTTGAGAGTGGAGCTACCAACTATAACTGAAGTGGGCACAACAAAGACGTTTGACATGATCTCCGTCTTCGCCATATTCATTTTAGGGCCCAATTGTTGGGAGACTGTGTTGAGGCCATGGAGCATTCTGCCAAGATCCTCTAGCTATTCCGCCATGATCACAATATCGTTGGCAAATCGAAGGTGACTCTTGTACTCGCCGTTTATGTTGATTTCAAATCCCTGCCATTCCAGGAGTCTGAAAGCATCTTCCAATGCATCGGTTAACAGTTTCGTAGTATTTACGTCTCCTTGTCTGACTCTTCACTGCAGTGGAATTGCCCCCGTGCACTGTTTCTATACTCGGACCGACATAGTGGCGTTACTGTACAAGAACTACAACACTTCGATGTACTGGTAGTCAATGGGACACTGCTGGAGTGATTGTAGTACCGCCCATGTTTCGATCGAATCGAAGGCTTTTTCATAGTCCACTAATGCTTAGCAAAGTGCCACTCCTCGGTTTTCTGTATAACCTACCACAGCGTATGGATGTGGTCTATGGTGTTGAAGGCTTTTCGGAAACCGACTTGTTCAGGAGGCTGGAAGTCATCGAACCTGCGCGCCAGTCGGTTCATACCTTTTTTGAAGAAAAGTATCACCACGCTTCCATTCCATGCTTCTGGCGTAACACCTTCGAGGATGACGGAATTAAACAGCCTCTGAAGGACTCGAAGTACCGGTGTTCCACCCGCTTTCAAAAGTTCTGTGGTAATTCCGTCCTCCCCTGGCGCCTTATTGTTCTTGAGCTGTTTGAGGGCCATTCTTAGCTCATACAAGCTGATATCCGGGATATCTTCAGTGTAATGTCGGGTCAGTGTGGCTCTAGGGTCTTTAGTCACACCAGTAACAGGTTTGGCTACCGAGGTGTACAACTGTCCATAAAACGTCTCAACCTCTCTCAATACCTCTGCCTTGGTCGACGACGTTATGCCACCATTCTCGGTTTTCAGCTTCGTCAACCGGCTTTGCCCAATAGATATAGCTCTTGCGAAAACTTTGGAGCTTCTGTTCTGCTCTATCGTATCCTTAATACAATTTGTATTAAAGTTACACATGTCATGTCGTCGCAAGGACTTCCATATCTGTCTATTGAGCTGCTTATCTGCGTCTACTGTTTGGACAGTGTCCACCAACCTATTATTTATTTCGTCCACTGAGGCGCAGCTCTCTAGGCTTTCGAAGATTTTTTTTTGTTTGAGTTGAAAGCTCTCGGGGTTTTGGATTTGAGAAGCATCAGGTCGGAGCGTAGACTTCATCAGACGAGACCTTTCCAACTTGGAATTTATATCCAGTGCCTCTCACCATTCGGTGATCACATTCGGTTTCCACCTTATGAATCACGGAGAAATCATTGAATATTTGTCTCTTATTGGTAATGATTATAGTCTATCTCAATTTTTCTATATAACGTCACGACTTTTATCCCCATTCGGGGGTAGTCAGAGGCTTGAGTGGCCATACACCACCACATTGTGGAGGTATTAAATCCACTCAAAGCCCACGTTTCACCAGACATTCAGAACCCAACGAGACAGGTGGTGAACCTAGTCGCCGTGTATACAGGAACTGACTATTACCTAATCCCGAGGGATAGGTAGGTTTCCTCACGATGTTTTCCCTCAAGGTAAGCGAACTGTAAATTATGCACATAGATGAAAATTCATCCATTGGTGCATGCCCAACCGGGGATCGAACCTGGGACCTTCTGATTGCCAGCCCAACGTGTTCGCCCCTAGGCTACAGTCGCTATTTTTCTCATTTTCTATAATCAACTTTTAAACAAACTAAAAATAAACTTACATGAAGTTGTTTTAAAATAAGTAAGTAAAAAATAATGTTAAACAAAATGCTGTTTTGAAGTAATTTGATTGGATTCTCACCATTACTAAGCGAATTGCGCTGCAAAATTATAAAAATCCGTGTCGCACGTCCACCGTAAACGACACCTCGCGCCCAAACGTCGACCTGCCGATACGTATTACGCGAGGTCACGCGCATACGCAAGCGACGCCATTCGGACAAGTGAAGTTATAAGCGACTAACAAAAATATATGTTGCGTTCAGGTAAAAATATCTAAGCGTCAGTCACAACCACCTCATGAAGTCGGCTAAGATTATCTAACCACCGTCAATAATATTTGAAGTTATCAAGTAAAATTATCTAAGGCTGACCAAACATTGTTTATATTATACAGGTAAAACTATCTAAGCGACGATATTCTTCTAATTTATTTCAAGTAAAATTGTATAAGTAAATTTACGGAAATATACTACATCAGGTTAAATTATCCAACCACATCAATAAAAGGTACTTCAGCCCTGGTTAAAATATATAAGCGTCATAAGTTATAATTGCTTAAGTAAGTAAAAACTACTAAATGAATTTAAAAGTTTTTTCATTACAAGTAAAAAGGAGTAAAAGCCAAACAGTAGAACAGTCTATGTCCTAACCGCCGGCAGTCCAAAAAATCATAATTTTTTTGTCGCTAAGTGAGCACAAAATGTGAAATTGATTGAAATCACGCTATATCTAAGCGACAGTAAAACTCGTCGTAGAGCTATGGGACCCAGACCAAACGACGTAGAAATTTTTTGCGGTTCGAATGGTATATATAACTCAATATCGGCCTATATGTCGCTTAGTCAGGATTGCCTTTCAAGCGTCGACATAATTCACGTGATCTACTTATCGACTTGTAATGTAATTTCCATACATTTAAGCGTAGCGATTTGTAGAAACGCTTGTAGACGAAGCAATGGGCGGGGCTCTAATGTCAACCCTAAGCGCACATAATAGAATGGGAACAAGAATACGCGAATTGTTTGCAATGATGTCAAAGCAAAGGAGTTATTTCATTTGGAGCGCAGCTTTGATCCCGCGTCGCTCCGAGTCTGACATGACCCCTCTGTTTTATGGCAAGCGTATAGCCCGCCTGATGTTAAGCAGTTACGATACATCTATACAGGCTGACTGGTTGAACACTTTACATAATGATATAGAGTGCTCAGTACTCGATTCTCGTTCTAATTATGTAAAAAATAGGTGCCTAATATTTGCCTAATTTATCTTTAATTATCCACTCAAAACAATAATGGTGGTCAGGATCGTATCTCCTTGATTTGACGTACCTATCAAGTGTCATTAGTGTCATTAGCACTAGCGTTCTACGCGAGGCACTGCGGTGTCCACAATTTCCGAGTTTTAGCACATTAATTTAATGAAGGTTTTCTCTGGTTCATTGGTATTTTTTTAATTTTATTTTTTTAAACGTTTCATGTTACCATAAATTATCATATCCTTCAATATGTAAAGTGTTTAACCAGTCAGCCTGTATATGCTTGCAATATCAAAGGCATCGCTCGCATTTTTCGGACCTGAAGGGAAGTGGGACAGAGGGAGCGCGAGGGGTGTTGGGCTCCCGGCTCTCTCAGTCCTACGCAACGCAGCTATAATTTACGCCGATCTTCTGTGAGTGGGTGGTACTACCCAGGTCGAGACAGCCGAGCTGAGCTGCAGTCAATTGGCTACAGCTTCACTCTACCACTCATCCTACGAAACGCAGCTATAGTAGTTAATTTGGCGGGCCCGTTAGCGTGGTTGGCGCGGAGGCGACTTTCACGCTGCAGGTCGTAGGTTCGATTCCTACCCGTGACATGCATTTGTGTGCATGAACATGTCTGTATGTCCGGAGTCTGGGTGTATATGTATATTAAGTATGTATTTACAAATAAAAAAGTAGTTTATGTAGTAATATCAGTTATCTGGTTTCCATAGTACAAGCTCTGCTTAGTTTGGGATCAGGTAGCCGTGTGTAAAACATGTCCCAGGATATTATTTACGCCGGTCTTCTGTGAGTGGGTGGTACTACCCAGGTCATGACAGCCGAGCTGACCTGCAGTCAATTGGCTACAGTTTGGCTCTACCGCTAATAAATGTATAGGCGCGAAGCTTTTTCATTCATGTAATGACGCGCCGAGTGCAGAACTCATTAGTAGCAGGTTCTTTTCCGCTATTTCCTGAGTTCAGCGGTACTGTAACTGTAGTACAAGATTCTCGGTTAACAAGTAGGTCACGCCTGGAAATGGGATTTTTCAATCTGTTCCAGTGACTGTGCCCTAAATAGAATTAATTCAATTACTTTCCGTAATAATTTCCGAGTTACTTGATTCATATTTGATTACATATTCAGTACTAGCATTTGCCCACAACTTCGTCCGCGCAGAACACGAATTTTCATCATTCTAACTTCAAAACTGACGAACTTCCATACAAACTTTCATCCTCTATTTAATGCCTTTAGGGGATGAATTTCTAATAAATCCTTTCGTAGTACACCTCTACCTATCAAGACAAATACAACCTCCAAATTTCAAGTCCCTACGACCAGCGGTTTAGGCTGTGCGTTGTCTGTCAGTCAGTCAGGACTTTGATTCTTATATATTTAGTACTAGCTGGTGCCCGCGACTTCATCTGCGTAAAAGTGTGTTTGGCGTTTATTATTTATTTATAACTGGGTTGAAATTTGAGTGTGTGTTGGAATTCGAAGTAGGTACTCGTATGAAGTACAAAAATTATTTCACAAAAACCCAATTACCGCTGTAGGTGGTTTTGCAAAGTAAAGCAAGCCCATTAGACCGCGCGTGGCCGCGGGCGACTCGCCCACAGTTTGCATAACTTATTAGTCTCCCACGTATTTCTTTACTACATCCTGTATATCATTACACTAGCTGTGCCCGCGACCTCGTTCGCGCGGAAATAAACAAAAATATTGTGAATTCTTTCTAAAACAAAAGTAGCCTAAGTTACTCCATATAACATCGGCGATCTACCAGTGAAAGTCCCGTCAAAATCGATTCAGTTGTTTCGGAGATTAACCGAAACACACACACACAGACAGACGGACAAAAAATACAAATTGCTTTTTTGATATAAGAAACTTATAAAAAGGTGATAATGCATACTTTGAATTTACAAATAGATACTTTAATTGTATTTATTTGTATGGATAAATAATCATCACACAGTCTCTTACATAAAAACCTAGTTGTGAGACACCATGGATGGTATTAGAGTTTACGGGCCTTCTGATGTTAAACAGTCACCGTAGCCTAAAGATGCTTGCAAAGGCATCACTCGTTGCCAACCAGAAGAGCAATGGGAAAGACGGAGGGGGACAATTCTGGCTCTCCCATTCTACTATAAAAGAGGCATATCGTTTCGAGTATTTGTCAAACAATCAAAAAGGTTCCAATATGAAACTGTTTTCATTCACCACTGTTATTTGTCCAGACCATGGACCAGTTACTAAGGGGACTGGCCCTAAGCAAGTCGGCCGAGTGGTCGGCCTAGTACTAACATTGACATAAAACGAAGCGAGTGGATCAACTATTTGCCGGTAAATAGTAAAATGAAAATGAAAACAATGACCACGTTTTTTTTCATACAAATATCTAATAAGGGCACCGCTTTCTTTAGTCTTTACTCTGTGGTCCAGACCTTGTGAGATGTAATTTTCATTTGCTAAATAAACACTGTGCGTTCGGAGACTGGACACTGCCTCGAGTGGGGCGTGGGTCTCCACTCGTGGGAGGCGGGGCAAACAAGTATTTTCATTAAGTAGAGTCACTTGGGCCTCGGCGTCCGGCACCAGGGCAGCTATTCCGGACCTGGGGACCTACTCGCTTACAAACGAAAACGAAATTTCGGACTAAGCGAGTAGGCCCCTGGTACGATAGCAATAGTCCGTTTTGTTCGGGCATCGAATTTGGACATATTATTTGGACATATCTGCATCGGTTCGATTGCTGCCAGAGGATATTTTTTTATAGGACCGTGGTGGCCAAAAAGCGTACGGCCCGCCTGATGTTAAGCGGTTACCGTAGCCTATAGATGCTTACAATAGCAATAGCATTGCTCGCAAGTTGCCGGCCTGAAGGGGAGTGGGATGGAGGGAGGGGGAGGGGGGTGGGCTATCGGCTCTCTCACTCATCGTACGAATAGCTGTAATAGCTGCTTTACGCCGATCTTCTGTGAGAGGGTGGTACTAGCCCGGTCGAGCCAGCCCGTTTATGAATTGCAGTCAATTGGCTACAGCTTGGCTTTTCGTAAAACGGCCTTTTCGTAATTTGCTCTGGGATGTCACTAGGACGCCGCCAGTCAATTGTATGGTACCCATAGTACAAGCGAATAGCTTAGTTTGGGACCAAATAGTTTAGTGTGTGTGTGTAACGTCACGACTTTTATCCCCATTCGGGGGTAGTCAGAGGCTTGAGTGGCCATACACCACCACATTGTGGAGGTATTAACCAACTCAAAGCCCACGTTTCACCAGATAGTCAGAACCCAACGGGACAGGTGGTGAACCTTGTCGCCGTGTATACAGGAACTGACTATTACCTAATCCCGAGGGATAGGTAGGTTTCCTCACGATGTTTTCCCTCACCGTCAGCGAACTGTAAATAGTTTATGTCTGGCGATATTTATTTACTACCTGTGCCCGTGACTTCGTCCGCTTACATTTTAGAAAAAGATTACCCGCGATTACGTCCGCGTGAAATTTAATAGTTTTTGTGCGGAACCCTATTTTTTTTCTAAAATGAAAGCCTAAGTTACTTCTTATAATATCAATTATCTGCCAGTAATAATCCGGTCAAAATTAGTCCAGCCGTTTCGGAGATTAGCCGGAACAAACATCCAGACAAACCAACACAAATTTTAAAAATTGTATTTTTGTTATAAGGACGGAATATACTTTCATAATATACATTTAGTAAAGAGCTCACACTTTGACAGTACAAACAGACAATTCAATTTTATTTATTTGAATAGATACTATTTCTAACACCAGCGGTTTGGCTGTACAATCATGACAGACGGATAGGCATACAGAAATGCAGACGGTAAGTGATCCTATAAGGGTTCGGTTTTCGCTTTTAAGGTACGGAACCATAAAAAGAAGACAAAATAAGAGACGGAATTCAAAAATAAACGGGGTTACTTGCCTATTATACGTCGTCAACGTCTACCACCTCTGACGTGAGACGCATATTGGAATAACATTACGTAAATAGGTAGGGTACACCGGGGGGTAATAAGCCATCCGGCAGTGATACTCCATTTTAAGGAAATAACTTATTTTTTGTTATTTACTGTCAATATAATTCAATGAAACTTGGCTAAGTGACGCTGTTAGCCATAGACAATCGATTTTAATACTCCATGAACAGCGTTTTTAAAAATAAAAATACTTATGATAGGTTTTATCAAGTCGGGTGTGAGTTTTATTGAAAATTTTAAGAATCTTATCAATTTCCTTAAGGACTTACACTTGATTCATTAGAATTATTGAATGTTTTTTAAACAGTAAATAACTATTTTGTATGTTTAATGGAACGGGAAAAGGTTATTATTCATAACGTAAGTGGCCAAGAAGTATCTAATATTAGTATTTGTTTTGGTTTAATTCAACAATTTAACACTTTATAGCACTGGCTAATCACTACACCTGGTGCGGCTAATCACTGCAAGAGGGTGGCTAATAACAGAAAATGGCAAAAAAATATCATATTTTACCATAATGTCTATAACTTCCATAATAATTGGGTTTTACCTAAAAACTGTTAATACAGTCCAAGTTAGTTTATTGAGCAATCAGAAAATAATATTAATAAGACTGTAGCTATTATACAAAATATTTGATATACTGACAAAGTGTTGGTAATCCTTAAGTGGTCAATAGCTACCCGGTTTACCCTACCTAGTTATAATAATCATGAAATTCAGATCAATTTACCGTTCAAACTGAATAATGGTCTTGTGAACAATGATGTAGAGGGAAATTCGTATATTTACCTCGCTCTCGAATATACGTAATAACCTGGATCTAAAGTTATGCGACTGTAGCCTAGGGGCGAACACGTTGGGCTCAATCAGAAGGTCCCAGGTTCGATCCCCGGTGAGGCATGCACTATTGGATGAATTTTCATCTATGTGCATAATTTACAGTTCGCTAACGGTGAGGGAAAACATCGTGAGGAAACCTACCTATCCCTCGGGATTAGGTAATAGTCAGTTCCTGTATACACGGCGACAAGGTTCACCACCTGTCACGTTGGGTTCTGACTATCTGGTGAAACGTGGGCTTTGAGATGGCTTAATACCTCCACAATGTGGTGGTATGGCTACTCAAGCCTCTGACTACCCCCCGAATGGGGATAAAAGTCGTGACGTTATATTTATTTATTTTTATATTTATCTAAAGTTATGGACGTTTAATCGATTTTGAACGTTAAAACATTTCACGTTTCCACTAAATACGTTGCTGAGAAAAAAAACCTTACCGTCCAAATTAAGCATCCTCCTTTTTTGAAGTCAGTTAAAAAAAAGTGTAATTATATAAGTTCTGTCAAAATTTGAACCTCCTTTTAACGGTCAGGGTACGGTTTCGCTGAACGCGGTAGACAGCAGACGTCAGTCGGTCTCAAGGCGGGATTCCGAGCAACGCGGCAGACGGCAGACGTCACTCGATCCTATACAAATTGTCACGATGACACGTGCCGCGACGGCCGGCATTCAATTTCTATGAGATCGAGTGACGTCTGCCGTCTGCCGCGTTGCTCGGAATCGTACCTTCATACAAATTGTGCTGCGACGGCAGACGGCATTACAATTTCTATGAGACCGACTGACGTCTGCTGTCTGCCGCGTTCAGCGAAATCGTACCTTAAGACATTTTATGGTACGGTCCATCCAATAACGCGTCACAGAGCGCTGATAGATACGGGAGCCTAGCCGTATCTATCAGCGCTCTGTGACGCGTTGATGTCATCTGTCCACCTTGAGGATGCCTTTGGTGGTAGAGCTGTAGCCACTGCAGCTCATATACGGGCTGGCTCGATCGAGGCAGTACAACCCACTCACAGAAGATCGGCGTAAAGTAGCTACTACAGCTGCGTTTCGTACGATGAGTGAGAGAGCCGGAAGCGAAACCCTCCCTCTCCCTTCCCTCTGTCCATTCCCGTTTAGGTCGACAAAATGCGAGCGATGTTTTTGGTATTGCAAGCATCTATAGGCTGCGGCATCTGCTTAACATCAGGCGGGCCGTATGCTTATTTGCCACCTCATAAAAAAATCCATCCACCATAGTTACATAATAAAAAAAGAGACAATTTATGACTAATAAAGACATTTTATGTAGCATTCGCAAATTTATTCAAGTACTTCAAGTTTCTATTCCTAATACTATTAAGAAAATTCTATTTCTATTAACAAGATTTATATTTCTCCAGTAAGTTGCCATTCATGGATTCCAAATCGGGTTTAAAATTAACGTCAATATTTACAGAACCGTCACCAGCTGAGGCTGAAAAAGAAATTTATAGTTCGCGAAACATTTAAATTAGTTTTATTTAGGGTTCTGTACCGTAAAAGGAAAAAACGGAACCCTTATAGGGTCTCTTTGTTATCCGATGGTGTTAGAAACATGAAATTTTAAGAGTAGGTACCTTTTATAGCATAGGAAGAATTCTACCCCAATGGCAGTAAAATAAGGGGTGAAAGTTTGTATGGGTAAACATTTTTCTGAAACTGGAGACAAGAAAATGTATATATTTGGGCTACTCATTACAAATTAAAAATAGAATTTTCAGTGTATTTGAAAACTCCACTCCTAATAAGTTTGTGCGGAACCATCAAGGCGCGAGTACTAATCGTACTGGTTCGGTTTTTAGTATTAAATTGGCAATGTATCTTGACAGATGGAGTGTTCGGCCCAGACGAGAGTCTGTGGGTTTGTTTGTTTGTCTGGCCGCCGAGGCCGCCACGTGCTCACTAACGTGTGATTTCGTGTTTTAACACTCGTTTTACGCCTACGAAAATTGCTATTTTTTCGGTTTTTCATGTCTCGTAGATCTACTAAACTGTATTTTTTTTGTGGATATGTAGCGACCTCACATCTCGCTACCAACAGATGGCGCTGAGTACAATGTTCCACTACAACGTTCGGTCCTGAATCACGATATTAAGATTCACGAGGTACATCGGCATAAACGAGACCCCGATATCAACCAATAGGGCGTATCTGACCCCGCCGAGCATTAATCCCGTGTGGCCGAAAGATCTTCCCGTTCTTCCTTTGCAGTCATCTGATGCTACATACGAAACTGCAATGGTGCGTATTTAAATGTTACGAGCGGCGCGCAATCAGTTACATAGGAGGTAACGACGTCATGGCTGATTGTTCGGGGCTTGTAGACGCACTTATTCACTATCTGTCACACGGTTATAATAATCCGTGATCCCAAACTAAACAGTGCTTGTACTATGGAAATCAGATAACTGATATTACTACATATACTACTTTTTTATTTGTAAATACATACTTAATATACATATACACCCAGACTCGGGACATACAGACATGTTCATGCACACAAATGCATGTCCTGGGTAGGAATCGAACTAACGACCTGCAGCGTGAAAGGCGGCATCACGCCAACCACGCTAACGGGCCCGTCATTATTCCAGCTAATATTTGTCAAACACGGATATTCTCATTCTGTTAGAAATTAACGACGATGAAAATTTCGCAGTTAATATAACTAAGTGCAGTTAGTGTACCAACTGAGTAAACACCATTATCTACTTTGAAATTCAATTCAAATTGACTGAATTTCAGCGGTATTTAAACTACTCACTCGAATCAGTGTCACATTAAAACGGAAAGCTTTTAACAGCTTTTATCGTCGTTCTACGGTCGCACCGAGCGACGCCTGCATTTGGGAACGCCGCACAGATACCGAAAGAGATTCGAACTCTGAAATTTAAACATTCATGAATATTTATTAAGGAGGGGGGAAGGAAGAAATGTGGAAAAGTAAAGGGGACGTCTTAGCCAGGAGTGAGACGATTAACGGCTATTTAAAAAGAAAGTAGCAGTGGTAGCCGATTGGTTAAGCACGCGACTTGCGGGCTTAAGGTCCTGGGCTCAAACCCTGGCTCACACCTCTGGATTTTTCGAAATCTATCTGTGAATCATAACTTTAACATGATTATCACTTGCTTACGGTGAAGGAAAACATCGTGAGGAGACCTACATGTCAAATCAAAAGTTTTTTATTCATGTAAGCTCAATAAAGCGTTTATAAATAGTCAAGATAAACAATATTTTAGCGTTACCACCATGTCTTTAGACATGTGAAATCCACCAACCCGCACTGGGCCAGGGTGGTGGATTCTGGCCTGAATCCCCCTCGCGTTGAGGGGAGGCCCGTGGCCAGCAGTGGGACGTTAAAAGGGCTAATATTTTTTTTTTTTTTTTTTTAATGAAAGTGTATTTATTATAGGGTATATGCAGATTAGTCAATGTCTACGGCTACATCAGGCGCTTGCTGCGCTTGAGCACTCAGTTTTGGCGTCGGAACGCATAGACATAATAACGTGAGTGTTTAGGCGAAGCATGCAAGGCATCTGGACGCATCAAATAGTCCATCCCATTAGGAATAATCTGTAGCCTATATGACCATGAACTAAGTACCTATTGAGGTACATATCCCAGGACATAAATGGACAAATAGGGCCTTTGGCCTCTTGGTGAAATTTAAATTTGTGTGTAACTAAACTACCTATTATACATATTTAATTTAATAACTGTTTTATATTCTGTGGTATTTTATTGGACCAAGATCCCAGAGCGATAAGATATAACATTTTATATCCCGAATTTTGTACCTTTACTTTAAATGAAATGGATAGCCATATTGAAGCCATTTTAAATGTAAAAAAACCTTTTCACTTAACACGGAGTTGACTTGAAATGAGATAATATTTGCCAGTCTGCATATTAGGCCGCGCTCACTTTGGATGCGTTTTCGTCCGAATTTTACTCGTGCATACACGTACGAACAACACGAATGATCCCGACCTTCCAAGTACTACGGGAGTGCGCACACTGGATGCGGTTACTTACACGTACGACCAACTCGCACCCAGTGTGCGCACTCCCGTAGTACTTGGAAGGTCGGGAACGGGATCATTCTGCGTGTTCGTACTTGTACGCACGAGTAAAATTCGGATGAAAACGCATCCAAAGTGAGCGTGGCCTTATAATACTCGATTATTCACTACATAAGTCATCAAAAGCTTATGGTCAGTAGTTATGATAATTTGAAACGCGTACAATATTCATGAGGGCGATCCCGGGAGAAATTTAGTCCGATAGGCAGAGCCAGCATCAGGGGGTGTCACTTCAGAAGCATGTATAACCTAACTACAGTTACTATACATATTGTTTCAAAGTGAGAATGAATACTTGCTGGATTGCATGAGTTCAGCAGGGCGATTGCGTAACTTTTTCGTCAATGTTTTAATGTTCAATTGAAATTGATTGTGATCGGGATGAGTCTGAACTTCACTCATCCCGATTTCAATCAATTTCAATTGGAAAAGCAACAAGGGATCAGCGAAACCAATTGATAAAATATGTTCCACAGAACGGTCTGAACGGAACTGCAATGACACTGCACTTGTTTTATACTTTAAATTAGTTCATTTTTTGCCAAAGCAGTCGTGTGTTTAATTTTTTAAATTATTTATTTTTATTAAAATTGTAATAGGTATGTAAAAACGGTGTCAATGTTTTACAAATTATTTCTCGATTATTACTTAGTGATTGCTACTACTAAATGCAGCATACACTAAGGCCACAATACAAAAGCTGTCACAAATATTCAAAGGCCCATAACTCAGAAACTATTATAGTTACGTAAAGTTTGTCTTTACTAAGCGTCTGCATATCAGCTACCGTCATCATCATCATCTCAGCCGAAAGACGTTCACTGCTGGACATAGGCCTCCCCCAAGGTTCGCCACAATGACCGGTCTTGCGCTGCCAGCATCAAGCGGATACCCGCGAACTTCACCAGGTCATCGGTCCACCTTGTGGGAGGCCTACCCACGCTACGCTTTCCGGTGCGCGGCCGCCACTCGAGAACTTTTGGGCCCCATCGGCCATCCGTTCTACGAGCAATGTAATGTCTTTAGGTACGTATAGTCTGTCTTTACTAAGGATCTGCATATCAGCTACCGTATATGTAATTTAATAATTATTTCGTACTTTTGAAACGCTCGGTATATTTCATCAATGTATTACGACCATTATAACTATAGGCTTCGGATTTATACGTTTACTGGGTGTACTTATCGGCGTGTAAAGTACGAGACTAGGCATTCTACCGTGACGAAAGTAAAGGTGACACGTATGGCGCCCTAACGACGTCTTAATAAATCATTATTTGTCTACATAAGTTGATATTAGGCCTTTCACCCACGAAGATATATAGCGATCATAAGTCGCTAATTGATATCTATTCTATGGAGTCAAGAATAGAGTCGAATATGTAGCCGAATAGACGACCGCTTAGCCGTGGTTCGAGCGTAGGCTAAAATAAGTCATCATCCGGCCAGTAACAGAGCTGTCATCAGGCATCGTTCAAGCCTTATATCGAGCAGACTCGGTGCCGACTTATTAGGGACCTGTAAACATGCACTTTGAAGAACTAGGTACTAACTCACCAAGCCAACTAGGAACCTGTCAAATGTGACGTCACCCGCACTGTGGCGGCCACAGAGCAAAGGCTGAAGAAAGAGGTGCCCTTATTAGATATCTGTATGAAACAAAACGTGGTCATTGTTTTTTCATTTTCATTTTACTATTTACCGGTAAATAGTTGAACTACTCGCTTCGTTTTATGTCGGTAACTGCTAAACATCAGGCGGGCCGTACGCTTTTTTGCCACCGCAGTCCTATAAAAAAAAAAAAAAAAAAAAAAAAATGTCGATGTTGGTACTAGGCCGACCACTCGGCCGACTTGCTTAGGGCCAGTCCCCTTAGTGACTAGTCCATGGTGGCGGTGATGGCGGTGCACGAGAGGTATGCGGGCGGGGAAACCGCATTCCATCCGAGTTCCTAGTTGGCTTGGTAGTGTAGTATGTTACTTACATGAAGGTTGGCAAATCTGTTGGAGGAGCACAGCGGGCGCACGGGCGCCGGGCATGCGTGCACGCAGCGCGCCCAGCACGACGTGTCCTCCGCGTCCGACTCGCCGCCCGCCCCCGCGCCGCCGCCGCCCTCCGCTTGCCCTTCTGTCAACAAACACCCATCATTATTTAGTGCAATTCATCGCTAAGGGTGGTCCACGTTGCGAAAATTCTTTCAATATATTTGTTAGGTTTCTCTGTAACCTTTTATATATTTTTTAATTACGTGTAAGCATAACTTGAATATCTCTCACGTCTCTCGATTGACCTAATTTCCTATATACTTATTTACTTTGTACAATATTAGTAATAATTTTATATTACGGCTAAAGCGCTGGGTTCTTCCAAAACGGTGGCGTCATATAACGGCCGTAACTAGAACGTTGGCTATGTAAACAAAATGGCGCGGTTTCCTAGACCGCTACCTGTTTACGTAGCCAATGTTCTAGTGCGGCCGTTATATGATGGCGCCGCTATTGGAGGAACCCATAGCATAAGCTGATATGAAATCGCAACACTACTAAGAAAGAGAGTACTTTTATTACACAAAGAAGTACCGTAAATTTGTACGATGAGTGAAAGAGCCGGAAGCCCAACAACCCTCCCCTTCTTCTCCCTCTGTCCCACTCGCCATCAGGGGCCCTACCACCACCTCTTATAGCAATATTGTTTTAGCGTTTCAGCGACTTCTTGTGCAATGACGTTTCTTATTGTCATGACAATAAGGTACGTCATTGCACAAAAAGTCGCTGAAACGTTAAAACGTTCCTATAATTGAATCGCGATAAGAGGTCGTGGTAAGCCTCCTGGGGGCTTACCACAAGCTCTTATTGCGATTCAATTAAAGGAACGTTTTAACGACGTTTTAATGACGTTTCTTATTGTCATGACAATAAGGTACGTCATTGCACAAAAAGTCGCTGAAACGTTAATACGTTCCTGTAATTGAATCGCGATAAGAGGTCGTGGTAAGCCTCCTGGTCGGCAAAGTGCAAGCTTTTGGTATTGCAAGCATCTATAGGCTAAGGTAACTGCTAAACATCCGGCGGGCCGTACGCTTGTTTGCCACCACAGTCACATAAAAAATGGTAACAGTAACAGGTAATAGTAACAGTAATGGTAACAGTAACAGGTAAAAATGGTAACAGTAACAGTAACAGATGGTATTATTAATAAAGAAATACAGTTGATTTATGTTTATGCAGACTCAGCGTTATTAAATATCCCGATTCCTTTATTTATTATATGATAGAAGGAATATAGAAATAGACGTCGAGATGTGGATGTTATCTTACGGGGCCGCCGCCGGAGGCGACAAGGGCACTGCGGCGACTTTGAAACAGAATACAAAGGATAAGAAAAAAGTAGGTTACTTGTTTATAGCTATTGTGGGGAGTAAAGGGATTCGATTTTTGAATCGTTAACATAGGTGCATTACTGAATCCAGAGGAAGGAAGTCGCGAAAAAAATCTAACCCCCTTATTCATAGAGATTTTGGCCAGTTTGCAATGATTTTGAAAAACATTTTTAGGAACAAATGTGATTTGTAATTCCACTGCAGGTCGATTATAACTTTCTATGAATAAGGGGGTTAGCCTATGAGCAAGACGGGCTCAGTCGTGTTTGAAGCTATATTTGTAGAATAGAATCGCCTCATTGATAGTTAAAACGTTAACGTCGACGTAGTTTCGTTAAGTTAGTTAGTTCCTGTATACACGGCGACACGGTTCACCACCTGTCACGTTGAGTTCTGACTATCTAGTGAAAAGTTGGTTAATACCTCCACAATGTGGTGGTGTATGGCCACTCAAGCCTCTGACTACCCCCGAACGGGGATAAAAGTCGTGACGTTACATTACATTTTACATTTACATTACATTACATAGTTAAAAAATAAAACGTGATTTCGACACTATTCTATTGGACGAGATGCGTTACACCGGACGAAATGCGTCAGGCGAAATGTGCCTGACCCATTTACAGCGGTCGCTTCGGTTATTCAGTTGTTTGGATTGGCTGTAACGGCGTGATCTGCAACACGATTGGTCGAGCACGTTCGATTGGCACCGCTATTAACCAATACGTGATGCGGAATGTTGGAGCGACAGCTTGGATACCTGACCCGACGCTGGAACGTGAGAGTCTGTGATCTCTGACGATTACTGATAGGCACTCAGACTAGAATGGAAAAATTCATAGCTCGTCATTGATATATTATTTTAGCAGATATGATACCTAACCTTGTGCTCAGTGCAGCTCTACATGCAGCGAAATTCACACATCTGTAATCGCACTAGCAATTTGACAGTCAAAGGCATTTTGATTTGATTCGTATTGGCAATACCGAAATGTTTTCAACATTATTTTCCGCGAACGACTGAGTCATACTGTGTCCGAGGACTCAGTTTAGTAGGACCTACTATTTTGGAGAGTCACATGTCTTCCTTTCTTGGTAATGTCTTTGTAGCGCATAGTGCCGCAGGCACGGAGCAACCACTCTCTGAACTCCACACGCTAGGACAAAAATTGCCGAATCACGCTTAATATGAGGTATAAGCTTTATTTGTTTGTTTAGTATCCTACATACAGCTATCTTCCAGGTAATTAATCCTAATGCGACTATGTAGTTTTCCCAATAACATAACGTGTCGTAAATAATGTCAAACCTTTCGGATTCGCCCAACGAACAGGAAAATAAGTCCAGTTTATCAGCTACCAGATTTAGTGCGCGTTGCTCTCGTCAGCGGTGTAGTGTCTAACCACTATTTCGTAGACTAAAATGACAGCTTTTTATGTCAGACGTAAAATTAATTTGATCTGTTCGTTATGCATTATGTTGTTTTTATGATTCTGATTCAAATTAATTCAATTTTATTTACTAAAGAATAAAATAAACAGGATTACTCGTAAAAAATAGATTTAATTAAAATATAAATTGACATTTATAGCTGCCATTTTAGTCACGAAATTTAAAATCAGAGTATAGTTACGTCGAGCGGCTAGAGATCGACGAGTTTCAACATCGACCAATCACAATAAATCACTATTTTCGATAGATCAATCACAATGGCATTATCTCCACTCACACTTTTTTCGTAATTATATTAAAGTGCGGGGTTAAAAGGTTGCCGGTTCGGGGACCATACCTGCGTATGCGTTATGTTTTTTTGGCCCAAGACATAGGTTTGCTCCGCGCACCTAGTTTGAGGACCACTGATAATTATACTGTGGGACCTATTTTGAAAAGAAAAGAAAAAATATGGTCGTTAGTTGTTCGCGCGCAGATAACACACTACATAGAACAATTTTACCAGTAGAAAAAAAACCTCGATATTTTTACTAGAACACTGGACGTGAAGTTGACACGGGGATTATTGAAACGAGATCAGGGGCCCGATTCACGTAACCAAAACCGTAACGACATTTCAGCGATATAGTCGTTGATAGCCTTTTCTTGTTACGAAAAGTCTTTCAACGACTATATCGCTGAGATGTCGTTACGGTTTTGGTTACGTGAATCGGGCTACTGAGCACATGTTGATCAATTGATCCGACAGCAAAATTCATGTACTAAATAATTCCAGTACAATATCTCGAGGCACGTCACTCACAAGCAAATGTGATTTCGGTATGTCCTTTACACAGTTACCTTTAACCACAGAGTAAAGACTAAAGAAAGAGGTGCCCTTATTAGATATTTGTATGAAACAAAACGTGGTCATTGTTTTTTTATTTTACTATTTACCGGTAACTACTCGCTTCGTTTTATGTCGATGTTAGTACTAGGCCGACCACTCGGCCGACTTGCTTAGGGCCAGTCCCCTTAGTAACTGGTCCATGCCTTTAACGAACGCACGGATAGGTCACGAAGTTCCGCCTTGTATCAAAATGTAGGCGGGATTATCCATTGCCAAAGACATTACCAAATAAAAGGACTATGGCAATGATATGTGACTGTCCAAAATAGTATTCCCACTAAGGGTCTATACATGCTAGCACAAAGTCAAAACGCATCGAAGCATTAATCTAAAAGTTAATTAAGCAAATTCACCCTTCTAAACAACGTAATGTTCATATGTCTTCTAAGATAAAAAAAGGCGCGCGAATTCGCGCGCCTTCTACAGAATACGCACGACCAACGCAGATGGCTCAGCGCGCGTAATATGTATGAGCATTAAGTACGTACAATTGACTCTAACCGGAGTCCATGGAAGCAGTACAACTCAGTCGTTCGCGGAAAATAATGTTGAAAACATGTCGGTTCGTGAATATTATACATATCTATCAAAAATTGCGAGTGCGATGCCAGATGTGAGAATTTCGTTTGATGTAGTGATGCGCTGATCACGATTCTATCTATAGTCGGATTTTTAATTAGACAAAGTAAACTGACAGCTAAAAATTACACTGTTCAATGAATTTGAACCTTATTCGTTCTATTTATATCAAAATGTGACATTAGCAACTGTCAGTTTACTTCGTCTAATTAAAAATCAGACTATATTGCAATGTTATGAGGTACCATGTCTGCTAAAATAATACATCAATGTTCTCAGCGGTATACCTACCGAGAACAGTATATTGAAGTGTAACCAGTATTTATATCCTTTAGCGACCGTCCAGTATGTTATTAAATAAATGACATACACACAATACGTAATTACCCATTTTATTTATTATCATAAACCAACAATTCAATGGTGGTATAAGTGTGTAATTCCTGGGGCCATATTGAAGACAGAGCAACCACAGTGCAAAATTATACAGTAAGTCAACTTGATAGAAAATCTCGAATTTACAATCACATCTTAACAGCGATAGTAGTGCCAAACTGTGTCATTATTTTGCAACAGTTTAGTGTTGTTTTCAATTAATAAGGTAGTCTACCCAGCAGCGCGCTATTTTGTTTATTTTACTTACATAACGTCATATCTAATTGCTCAGGCACGGCTACTCAGTGCATGGCGACGCGGCAATTGATGACAATCCTATTACCGTCAAAAGCATGATAAACAAGATTTTGCATGTCTAGATGAATTTTGTCTAGCTCGTACGTTACGCCATAGAGAAGGATGGAGAAACAGTTAGTTTATTTTTTGTAACAACAGAATCATCGCCAGACTAATTGTGCTGAAATAATCATAATCATTCGTGTTAATATAAAGAGTACCTAAATTTATATGTACGTAGTTTCAAGAAAAGTGTCAAGAATGTTTACCGACGATTTCTTTCAATTTGAAGCGGTTTGTGTGTAGATAACTTACTGAATAATGTATACTGTGGCGCGTCCTCCGCCGCGCGTGGGCCTCTTTGATTTCGGTCCTTTGTCACTAGTACGATGTTAATAAAATGGGAGTTTGTTTGCGCACTTAATTTGTGATTTTATTGAAGTACGAATATTATGTTGAGATGATAATAAAGTAGGTACAAGGGAAGTAATTTAGTAGGTAGAAACGGGCAAGATTACGCAACAATGCTTCAATTTCGCCTACAAGTATTATAGCACTTATTGTGTTTATTTCAGATAGTAATAATAAAAATAAATATCGCTAGACTCATCATCATCATCATCATCATCATCATCATCTCAGCCGAAAGATGTCCACTGCTGGACATAGGCCCCCTAGACTAACACAACAAAATAATTATATACTTACATCTGAATCTAAGCAAAAACTGTAGTCCGATTCACGTAACCAAAACCGTAATGATGTCTCAGCGATATAGTCGTTGATAGCCTTTTCATAATACGAAAAGGCTATCAACGACTATATCGCTGAGACATCATTACGGTTTTGGTTACGTGAATCGGGCCACTGGGGGCGATCTCACTGACACTCAGACCCGACTAGACCAGACGCACCTCCCACGTATTGACTTACCCTCCATTGCCCTGTAGCCCGATTCACGTAACCAAAACCCTAACGATTTTTCAGCGATGTAATACGAAAAGGCTATCAACGACTATATCGCTGAGACATCGTTACGGTTTTGGTTACGTGAATCGGGCTATTGGTCTCGTGTCACTGGGATCGCCCCCAGTCCATTGTACGGTACCCGTAGTACAATCCTTGCTTAGTATGGACCATACAGTTGGTGTCAAACTCAAACTAAAAAAAAAATTGCTGTAAGCTATTAGTATTAGCATTTATAAATCGTAAAGTAATCGTAATCGTCGTAAGTAATTATGTTAGATCGTGTGGCAGCACCTCTGACCACAAAGTATGTGATGACGTCATTTTTTTATTCTTTTTTTATCTAAACATGGTAATTTTTTTTTTTTCAAAAAAATTTGTGAAGCCTTTGCCCAGTAGTGGGACAAATTCTATGCAAAAAAAATGAAAAAAATGTATTTTGAATAAATAACAAAAAAATGAAAAAAATATGGTTTTTTTTACAAAAATAGAATCTTATCTCGATACCCAACAATACGTTTTCGGGTCGGACAGGGTTTTTTTTAACATATTGTATATCTAATAAGGGCACCTCTTTCTTTAGTCTTTACTCTGTGAATTGTATGCATTTTCAAACAGCAACGCTATGTGAGCAGGCAGGCATTAACACATTGTGAATAAAAAGAAAAACAGAATAAGGTATTTAAATAATAATAAAAAAAAATATACGGTCGAATTGAGAAACCTCCTCCTTTTTTGAAGTCGGTTTAAAAACTAGCCTAGAAAGCTACGCATGCCTACTCCCACTTTTACAGTCAAACCAAAAGGTGAATATTTAGGACGATTGTTTTGGTGTGATGCCTTCCATGCTTAAATGAAAATTTAACAGACCTGCGGACCTAATACGGTCCTTATGCAATAGTGCTAATGAATTGCATTGCAATTCAATTTTCCGATTTTCTGAGGAATCCTTAGCAATTCCGCTAAATTTCTGTAGAATAGTGACACATTTTACGCCATCCGTGACAGTTTCACAGAAATTTAGGGGATTCTGCTGGAGGTTTGGAACAATGAATTGCTTTAGCAGAATTGCCGCAATTCATCTTTGTGACGGTATTAACCCCACTGAAAGTTAAAGAACGACGGTGTCAAGTGGAAAATGGGCGGCCCAGTCCCTGCAAGCAGTGCCCGGTGTGTTTGTCTGATGATATTTATTTATCTCGAGGGTGCAAACTTGTGTTTCGATGTCAAAACATAGCCACCTGTTACTCCGAGATGACATAATAAAAATAGGAGCATAAAAAGTTTTATTAGCGACGTAACAGAGTGATCATGGCATGGTAGCGGGGCGGGACGCGGGTCGCAACTTCCGGGAATTGTAGTGAAGTCACCCCCGGGATAAGATCCGGGAACGGATTGTGATTACTACTCCACCAAACCAACTAGACACTCGGGTATAAATATCAAATGATAAAATAAGTCAGTGATTCCGCGGTCCTTCCAGAACGTAGTGGGAGCTACTGCCACAGGAGTGCCCAGGCATTGGCCCAGCTCACTACACGTTGTGGATGGACCGCGGAATTATTGTTTACTTTTAGTAAGAAAACCAACAGCAGTTTATACAATTAAAGTTGTACATGAATATTAAACTTAACATGAGCCAATTACCGGTTTTCCTAGCATAACTAAACATTATAATTTGTGTTGTCAGACGGACATGAAGTTGAGACTAAACATTATTAGATATAAAAGTTTAAAAAAGTATAATATTAATATTACTTTTGCTGTTATCATTTGTTATTTATACCCGAGTGCCTAGTTGGCTTGGTGCCGTAATAAGTCAAGGTGGTCTTCAGCTTAAGAACAACTCATATTCGTATAGTTTGGTCATAACTGAGATTCTTCAAGTTATTCAAGCCGCGCGAAGGTGTCTGACAAGGCTTAACTGAGATTAAAAAATAGGTAATGCTCATTATTACTACATTATCTATATTCAATAGTATCGCAAAACTTTATACGTTCGCTAATAATTTATGTTTGCTAGCGTTTAAGCGAAGGCTAGACGTAAAGTATATACTGTGGTCCGTCAGTATGGTAAATAATGATGGATGTTGATGGTGTTCAGAATTTATTTCGTCAGTATCGTGACGTAGTTCGTACAGTGCAGACGTCAAATGAAACACGAAAGCTTGTATGGATATTACCTTAGCGCTTGGTTTAATCCGCAATCTCAGAAGACATGTCCACTCTATTGTTTTCGCGGCGTATTTACCACAAACTGTCATTTTGGAATTGAATTTCAATTCCTCACTAGCCTACACGATCAGTTTGGACCACGGTTTTTGACAAATAATGATGGACTACAGTATTTACTTTACGTCTAGCTTTCGCCTTAAGTAAAAAAGAGCGAATGAAAGATAAAATAAGCGCGCACGCAAGACCGTAGTCTGTCGTTTTGGACTAAAACACCTTCAGTGTCCAAACTCGAACGCGGGACCGGCCCATGGCTGCCATCACTACGCATCAATAACGCCACCAAATCGAAATTTATCTAGAGATTTTAATTAGAAGATACGTTCTTAGTAGGTATCTCTATGAAACAACGCGTGGTAATTTTCCCGGGATGCGTGGCATCTATCTACCCGTAAATAGCTGAACTACTCGCTTCATTTCATGTCGATGTTAGTACTCGCCCGACCACCCGGCCGAGTTGCTTAGACCCAGTCCCCTTAGTAATTGGTCCATGGTCTAAGCCCAGTGGTTTATAGCACTCTCTTTGCGGGTGGCCACTACGCGCGCGATTAGTGATGCTAATATTAATTATAATTTATTTGGG
This sequence comes from Drymonia ruficornis, assembly GCA_947859195.1. Taxonomy (NCBI): domain Eukaryota; kingdom Metazoa; phylum Arthropoda; class Insecta; order Lepidoptera; family Notodontidae; genus Drymonia; species Drymonia ruficornis. The sequence goes on along the minus strand of OX401907.1, from coordinate 824,635 downwards.
ACACTAGTTGTTTTGACCTATTAGCGTGTGTATCTATCACATATCTTTACATAGTAGAGCGTATTAAAAATATATTTGAATGAATTAACGAACGTTTTATACAGGGTGGTGACGACATAGTGACAATAAATTAAAACACGATCCCAGCTAGTCAATCACAACACATTAAAAATATAAAATTAGGGTTACATCAAAGTCCAAAATTTCTAATTTCCAAACAAATTAAATGCGGAAATAGTCTAAACGAAACACAACACCCTTTATAAACGTCTACCGACCTCATAGACTGACCTGTAAGTACGAGCGTGGCAACATCGCTTCGGTGTCGGTGTTTTTAGCGGTATCTTTGTAGGCGTAAAGTTAAAATAGTCAAAGTAAAATAGCAATCCCGTGGCAATACCTTTGAATATAATTTAATCATATTTTATGTGCGAACTACTAATGTGATACCCAGTATGTGGTTTCAATTATTGTCATGATGTCGTCACCACCCTGTATTTGTAATTTCATTATTATGTATTTATCGCCCACAATGCCCGCTGACCGCGACCGCGATTTTATGTTATAATTTCATTAAGCTTTCAACAACAATAAAAGCGTTGCAAGAAAGTTAGTTTAGCGGCCCCACAACTGGTTAAATATGAACTCCGCAACAGAAGTCCCTTTAACATCTCACACAAAGCCGCCGCCCGCCCGCTTTGTTCCGCCGCCTTCGGCTGACAACCCCTGATATCTGAGGGTTGTTTAAAGCTAGAACGTATCATATTGTTGACTTGGCCATTTTTTTTCCAAACATGTATATGTCATTGGGTGATAGCCAAACTGTAGCCAATAGACTGCAGCTCATATATGGGCTGGCTCGACTGGGGTAGTACCATGCTCTCACAGAAGATCGGCGTAAAGAAGCTATTACAACTACGTTCCGTACAATGTGTGAGAGAGCCGGAAGCCTAATCCCTCCCTATATCCCACTCTCAAGGTTGGCAACGTGCGAGCGTGCCTTTGGTATAACAAGCATCTTCTACGGTAACTGCTTAACATCAGGTGGGCCATACACTTGTTTGTCAACGAATCCACGAGCAAACTTACAAAACTGGCTACACGAGACGAGGCAACTTGTCAGCTTGGTAACTCTTAAATGTTGTTTTTTTTACGATTCATAAACGAAACTAGCTAGCTTATTACATGAATAAACTTTGACTTTTGGGGCCATAACACACCGGGTAGCTATGGCGACGTCGCCAGTCACCGTAACCAACTATTCGTATTGAAATGTATAGCAGGTAACACCTGGCAACGGACTGGTGACGTCGCCGGTCAATACAAATTGTTTGGATACGTGGCCGGCGACGTCGCCATGGCGTCCCGGTATATTATGGCTCTTGCCGTTATGAATCGTGTAAATAATAATAATAATATCCTGGGACATTTTTTACACACGGCTACCTGATCCCAAACTAAGCAGAGCTTGTACTATGGAAACCAGATAACTGATATTACTACATATACTACTTTTTTATTTGTAAATACATACTTAATATACATATACACCCTTATCTATTTTAAACGTCGCTAAGGGACGACCATTAGTGTTGAATCGGGTTACACAACCTTTTTAAAAGCCAATTAATATCGTATTACTAATTACTAAAATTTTGAAGTTAAGATCACCAGGCCAGAGGCAGAGCTGACATACTAATAAAATACTGGATAAAGATGGGAATCCATTAAATTCATAATGTAGGGACAATGTAACGTCACGACTTGAGTGACGAGTGGCCATACACCACCATATTGTGGAGGTATTAAGCCAACTCAAAGCCCACGTTTCACCAGATAGCCAGAACCCAACGTGACAGGTGGTGAACCTTGTCGCCGTGTATACAGGAACTGACTATTACCTAATCCCGAGGGATAGGTAGGGACACTTAAAAGAAAACGAAGAACTACAAAAGCAGCTTAAGTTTGAGTTGCTTTTGAGTATTTAGTAATTACTACATCTGTTATCTTTCCTCCTAGTATGGGATTCAAGGAAGGAAGGAAGGACTTCAAGGAAGACCGTGATAACCATTGGTATATGTATTTTAGTAGATGTTATACCTTCTAACATTACAATCACTAAACTCGTGCTTAGCGCATCACTATATGCAGCGAAATTCACACATCACCCTCTAGATAAGTGGCATGAATGCTAATTGAATAGAATAGACTTCACAATGTATGGAAATGACATTACAAGTCGCTATGTAGATCACGTGACTTATGTCATTGCCATACATGAAGCGTAACGCTTGTGGACGTCAGCTTGTCTATATGGGCAATTTGACAATTAACTTATTATATTAAATACATACTACGTAGGCGTTATTTACCAGAAGATCAGAGTTGGGCAAAATTTTATTGCGATTAATTAATTGCAAATTGCGGGTGATGTCACTTAATTACACTACAATTAATTGTGATTTGTTCGCGATCGACAAACAAATCAAAATTAATTGTTAATTATGACACCACATGCAATTAGTAATTGATTAATTTCAATTAAATTTTGCCCAACTTTGCAGAAGCTGAGCTACATTGGCCACACCAACATCTTTTCAACTTCATTTTCGACGAGTAACTCAGTCGTACTGTGTCCATTGACTCCGATTAGTAGGACAAACAATATTGAACATTCTAGTATCTCCCTCTTTCTTTGTAATGTCTTGGTGATAGCCAAATATTTTTGCCTATTCAGCGAACCTCCACGGAATATAGAACAGCTCGGACATGTCAGTTATTCAACCTCTCGCGATCACGCGCTATGAACACAATTTCCTTTGCGTGTCACCTATAGGGACAGGTTAGGACAGGTGCTGCGGACAGGTCCGGACGGCTCCGGATGGCTCCGGATGGCTCCGGATGGCTCCTGACGGGTCTACGGATTTCCCGGTCGGAAACAAGTGAAGGCCGGAGAGGCGGTGGGGGTGTCGAGACCTTTTGTTAGTGATATTAGTTAGATATGTCACTAACTGTTGATCTTTGAATTTATTTTAAGACTACATCATCAGAATGTCTGAGTGTCTGCAAATTAAATCCCATAGGGCACACGGCTCCTTAGTTGAGAAAAACATTCAAAAGAATATTAATTAATTCCAAAGATTATTAGATGTTAAACTTTGCATAAAATACTAAGTTATGACGTGATAAGCCGTGATTTCTAAACTTTGAACGGATGTATTATTGTTTTTTTTTTTTGTTAAATCTGATGACAATTATCTAAATTATTCGAAAAAATATTTGTCCTACAAAATGTATGGTTTGATCTAAGAGTCCCCTCCTTCCAACATGTATCGATAACGAGGTCATCAAAAATGATTACTAACCAGATGATATGATATTTTTTCCAATAATTTAGATAATTATCGTTAGATTTAACAAAATAAAACCCAGTTAGTAATAAATTTTTGAGAATCATCAAATCAACATATTTTATCTCTGCTACCCCTCTTACCTACCACAATCAAGATTTTTCGTACAGAAATTGTTGGGCGTCTCATCAAAATGAAGCTACTCACGGAAAATTAGCTTAATAATAATAAAAAAAAATGGACCAGGGAACCCGGACTACAAGACATACTTCATAATATAATTATGTAATAAAATATTGCTCCACATCCCAATTAAGTTTACCCGTCATTTAACGGCAACCGCCACCAGTAGGTACCTATCTTTACACAAAACCGCAATATCCACAATAATTGAAGTAGTAGGGATTCACAGGTTGAAGCGCACGACCCAAAACATTCTGGCTCACCAAAAAAAAAAAGCTCATTCCATCGATCCGTGGGTCGACGCCGCCTAAAAAAAAAAAAAAAAAAAAAAAAAAAAAAAAAAAAAAAAAAAAGTTTGGTGTCTTTTTGGGGGTTTTCGGCCATGCCCGATCGATCTGTGCTATTCCCGCGTTGATATCTCTAACGATTCCTGAGATAGCTTTCAGACTCAGCGGCCTCGTAAAGGTTTTATTACGGTCGCCTATTGTATTCAAGGGTGCCATTGTGTCAGTACTTCACGATGCTTAATGAGGGTCGGCTTATTGTTCCCGAGGGCCGTTTGCAATGAAAGACTTATTTTTTTTCGTACATTTTTATTTATCAATAAAAAAGGGATTTAAACATTTCATAAAGTAATATATCATTGTACAGTGTATTCGTATCGAATATTCTTATGAAATCAGACATTGTATTATCATTGAATTTATAGTACAAATACAATAAACAATATTCACCGCATACGGATGTGAAATCGTTTTGTAGCCTATTGCTATTAAATTGCCATTGTTTGGAATTTCTCTTCAAAAATGATCTGTGGTAACCTGTTGGTGGTCGACCATAAGAATCAAAATATTGTCCGATACTATTGTCATCGATGTGAATGGCGATCCAATGGCTTCCAGGTCTTGTATCAGGGTCTAAATTAGATATAATATATGTAGGAGTATGAATGTGTATTGGCAATCGGTTAGCTGCATACACATTATATTGTAAGCTTGGATGAATTTTACATAAACTTTTTTGTATATCTATTGTGTTCATAATGATCACCTGGCGCGTTGTAAGCTGTTATCGATTCGACTTATCACATGCAAGTGTAAAATTTAATGTATTAACAGGGTATTTCTAGTCTGCTGAGATCATGGAAATAATACAAGGTAAAATATGCTGAAAATTATGTCTTTATTCAAATTTCAATGAATAGCTGCGTATAACTAGTACAATGAATACTTAAAACTACATTTTTTTACTTAAAACTAATACAATGAATACTAACCTAACCTAACCAAAACTAATACAATACTAACCTAACCTAACCTTAAGGCCAATTATCTTCATCAAACAATACACGCATAAATACATGCATATTATTATCGATAAACCATTTCTTAAGTAAAATTACAGTTTTTAATGCACTATGCTTCTTATGATATAAACAATTTACCGTACTTCTGGTATTATCATACAATTGATTTAATCGCAATAAATCGGGGGCACCTTTTTCACTAATATCTGCTACACTGCACTTATTACAAATATTTTTTATCCACTTGATTTTTTCCGTTCCAAAAACTAAAATTTTTTTATTTGTTAAAATTGGTATAATCACACGTTTGAACTCGCGATAGTCAATGAAACCGGCACTCCAATAAAAATCGTGTCGTCTTTCTATGGAAGAGACGTTTTTCTTTTCTGCGTCTGCCAAATTGTAATATGGGCATGGTGGTTTTATTAAAAACACCTGGGTATAATCTTCCGTAGCTAGTGCAAACTCCTTTATCAAGAAAACATTGTTGGAAACTTTAAATCCTTGTAAATCGACAAACATGACGTATTCTGGATTCATGATTATCTTTTAAACTGATGTCTACTCAACTGGGCGATGTAACGTAATGAACGTTCGTTTGCCATGCGTCTTATATAGATATCGCGACGTCCCATTGTTATTACGGTCGCCTTTTGTTCACTGCAGACGAGTACAAACATGAATCCTGTACATCGAAAGATCCCCTAACAATGAATGCCTCCCTCTATTCACAGATAACAGCACGACGGGGGGTGCAAGTTAGGACACGACGCCTATAAATCATGGCATTAACATTGTTCTCCTGTCCCTTTGACGGTGGTCAAGTCGAGACGTGACACATGATAAATTAAATTCGACAGGTTCAATTAGGTTCGACATTCGACGTGACAGGTAAATTCTCAAACGATGAATAGTATACAATGAATAGAACATAATTAACAAAGAATTTGAGTTATCTACATCCGTCACAATAATATGAAGCCTAAATAGGGAATTTAATGTTTTAGCTACTATAATCTACTGATACATTACGGTTTTTATCAATTTCAATAACATTATCGAACTCGGCATAAACGATACAGTTTATGGTTTGTGAAAGTGCTGATTCAAAACGAACTTCCAATCTCACGCTACCATGTTTTATAAGATTCCAATGGCCTGATGAGCTAGCTGATAAATCAGGTGTTAAGTCGAAAGCTAATAGACAATATCCTTGTGCATATTGTTCCCTAGATATGCCATTACCTTCATTAAGGAAATGTATACCCGTTCCCGAGAATAACGTGTGATAAGCTGAAGTATACATATTATTCTCGAATGATGGTTGTAAAGCTTTGGAAGGTATTTGTTGCCCATCAATATATAAACTAAATGTATTAAAATCGTGATTTTCAAAATTAAATGGATTTTTTGTGAGTTTACCATTAAAGCCTGCGTTATTAACAAATCCTATTATGCATCTTTTAGGTACTTGTCCTAGAAAAATGTTATCTAGTGCTTTTCCCTGAACCCCCGATGGTATTGTCAAAACTTTAACTTCAGCACGCGTAATAGGATATTTAGCTGTAGTAGAGGCTAAAACTTTTTGATGTGCAAGTAAAACTGTTGGATTGATTCGCGCTCTACGAACAATAAGCGTTGCATCAGTAATACATACTTTCAATTTTAAATCGTCTGAAGAAGCCATTAAGTTGAATGTTTCTCTGGAACGAACTAATTTAACAGACATCTCAACACCATTAATTAAAAACTTTTCTTGGTTGAATATATCACCATGTAGATGCCCAATCATTTCAATTTCTTTACTTTCAGCTGTTAATTTACTTCTTTTAGTGAATCCTTCATTTTTCTCATCGGTTGAATCCATTTTCCCAGCTGTATCTTCATACCAAAGACTGCATGTTAGGTGAGATTCTTTTGATGCAGGAGCATAATTCAACAAAGTTTCCATGTAAGCACGATAGGCGTATGTATTATTTGGCGGGGATACAAGTTTTTGGTTCAAATAAACATCAAGCTGACTAAATAATGAATGTAACCAATTGTTTATTGGTGCCACTGTCGTTGTAGCTAGCAGTTTTGTTGAGTCTTGGTTTAATATCTTTGCTTTAATATGAATCATAGTATGAGACAAATCTATGTAGTCATCACCGGTTCCTGGTACTTGAAATTCGATGGGGCCATCATCGGCGAGAGATGAAATAGGTTTGTAATGTATCCACATTCCATGTTCTATACTTGTTTGTGTAGATGGTAAAGCAAATAAATCTAGCTCCGACTTAATGCACTCACAAGAATGATTGTGTAGAAAAGACATTTTATTATTATTATTATTATTTATGAAAATATATCTTTGATATTATTACGTGTCAACTTTGATTTTTTGTTAGCACCTTTCACCTTAGCACGTAGCGGTGGAATGAATGAAGCCAGACGTTTTTTCTTAGTTATATATCCTGATCCAGACATATTAATTCGATCAATTTTCTCATCGGCTTTTCTTTTTAAGTTTGACCCAGCCTCTTTCAATCGAGTCTTAATAGAATCTTCCATAGGACGTGCACTAACCATATCCGATAAAAGCCCCACACCTGTATTTAAAACCTCTTTACCGATCGCTCGAGCTCCACTAGACAACAATGGTAAAACAGATCTGAATAAACCTCCTAGAAAGCTACCAATTCCATGACCGCGCTGATATGGTGCCCCTTTATAAATTACTCCAATACCTGATCCACCTTGATGTGAATAGTAATGTTCGTAGGGACAACTTGTATTATAACGTTGGGGATGCATTATAATTTTTTAAAATGTAGTTTAATAGCCACAGTTCCGAACTGGAATGGTATTTTATGCCCCGTGCTTGATCTTATATCTATTTCAATGGTATCAAACTCTCTACGCATGACAGGCAAGTAGTGAGGTGGTGAGAAAACATGCATTTTATTAGCACCGTAAATATATTTTGAAGGGTCTAAAGGTATTATTCTGAGAAGAGGGGTCATTACATCTCCGACGATCTGTGGTTCGATTATATCACAATAAACAAATAACTGAGATGGCAACCCTAAATGTAAATTCGCTGGGCACTTTCCAAGACTCTTAGAAACAAGGTTTTTATTAGGTTCAAATCCTAGTTGAAGAGACAAATTAGGCGATAACGTTATTGATTTTAATGCTTCATCATTTACAGTAACAAATACGAACTTTGATATCTCATCATAGCGAAACTTCACTTTCTCCCTCAAACTGTTTAGTGTCACTATAATTTGTTCAATATTATCATAGTTAGTGGCTGGTATATGAGTTTTGTAGTACGCTAGAGAGGTACTAGGAGTGCCGGTATTGTTGGGTATTTTCATCCATTTACTTATGTAAACAACGTTTTCATGTTCTTGAACAGTAAACATCGTGCATGGATATTGGAATTCAACCACACCAACCGACCACGATCCTTCCAATATAATTGCTTTAGGTAATTTTGTTGAAAAAAGAGTTGTTGAGTTTTCTGGAAAGTATTCCATAGAACTATTACTAAGTAATGTTAAATAAAAACTTTCTTTCATCATAGATTTTCTAAACTAGAAGCCAAAATCCAAGAGTTAAATTTATCTGGATAACCTTTCCACTTCACTAACACTTGCTTTCTGTTGCCAGAGTAGCGAGTGCTAATTATTTTATCTATTTTATAACTGGAAGTGGGGTTATTATCAATTTTTTGCAATTCTCTTTCATAAAAAGTACCCACTATCGGTTCATTTTGCAAATCTTTCAGTGTATATACTATCCATGGTGATCTATCTATTATTGAAGATATCATAAAAATTTCGTCACTCCAGTTGGATTCATAACCTTTTTGGAATATATGTTTAAATTTTGTAATTCGTACATGATCACCAACATGAAATTTTGGTGTTGGTGTAATATCTGCAGCTTGTTTTCTACCCTTTTCATATAAATTATTCCAAACAGTCATTATATTGTTTGAATTTACATCACAAGGACACATTTTAATACTGGAATGGTAACTATGATTATATGCATATAATAAGTCTTGTAAAATATCTATATACCTATATGTATTTTTATGGGTAAAATAACGCCACATTTTCATCTTGAGTGTTCTTTGAAATCTTTCTACAATGCTTGCTTTAATATCAGGATTATTTGTTGTATAATAGTTTATATTTTTGCTCCTAAAATACTTTTGTACATCTTTTGAAACAAATTCAGTTCCTTTATCAGATTGTATGTGTGTTGGAGTGGTACCGGCCTCATTAAATATGTGTTCAAAACATTTTTTTATAGTCTCAGAATTTTTATTTTTCATTGACATAGCATAAGCATATTTAGTAAATACATCAATAACACAAAGAATGTAATTATAACCATCATTATATTTAGAATAAGTTCTCATATCACTTAAATCAGCCTGCCAAAGTTCATTTAGATTAGATAAAATGTATTTATTCCGAGGGAATCTTCTATGTACTGGCTTATGAAGTGTGTAAGTTTCTTGAGCTTGCAACCATTTTTTGATGTCGCCTCTAGTCATTTTACCTTTCATAGCTTTTACTAGATTGAGTATACTACCATATCCGGCAGGATGTGATACATCATAATATATTTTATTAATTTCTAGTAAGGAGTCCATTTTTCCCAGTCAATCTTTTTCTTTAGTTTTCTTTGATACTTATCAGCACTACTTGGTGTAGTATAGATTTCCTCTTCCACAGAGTGTTGTGTAGGATCATCCGATTGGAGTTTATTTATGTATTCACTTCTGTTTGGATTTCCAATGTAAGCTAATGGTATTTTAATGTCTTTCAGTGCTTTGGCAAAATCTTCCCAACCTTTCGGATTACTTTTTTTCAATGGTCTAAGAAAGTCGTTTACCAAATCTATGATATTACTTCCGGGAATTTGTTTGTTATCTATGGTGACAGTACCGCTGTCGTTCCAGTGAATTTTGTTTTTACTCAATGATATTGTATTAAGCAATAACTCACCCTTTTTTATATAAGTTTTTGGTATTAAACTTAAAATTTGTCTAGGTGTGTATATATGACTTTCTTGCTGTTGTTGTTGTTGCTTCACGTCGTCTTTCGATGTCTGATTCACAACTAAATCTTTACCAGCGATTTCAGCTTTTATATTAGAAACTTCATTGTTTGCAGTGTCTCCGACAGCATCGATATTGGAAGTAATTATTGGTAATTCTATAGGTTGACGATCTGCTTCGGTAAAGTGTAGATATCTTTGCAAAATTTGTTGATATAAAATCCATTTTTTTCTATCGTCCATATTACTATTCAAAATCTTTTGCATTTCGATGTCTAATCTTGAGGTAGGATTTTCAATTTTGTGTTGATTGTTGTTTTGATTTAATTTCTCTAATAAACTTGGATCAATAAGTAACATCTTTTTGGCGTGCTCCATTTTTAAACAAGTGAATTAACTAATACACTCAAAATGGAACCCAATATAATTGGTAGGAATGCACCACCTTTTTGAATGATTATTTTCTTTCGTATTTTATCTGTTCCTTTACGTACCAACTTGCGAAGTATACTCTTAAATTTACCAAGTTTTTTCTTTTCTTTATCTTTAAGCGGTACTTTGCCCTGGAGAACGTTATAAATACACTCACAAATGCAGTTTATTTCTTGCTCGTCACACGCTTTTAATAGGGCTCGTTGATATTTCGGTTTAAGAGTGTTTAGTGCGCTTAGTAAATTCTTGTGCGTCTGGATGCTCTGAGACATTATTTGTAAATGATGGGAATTTGTTGGTTCTTGGCATATTTAAACCCTTTTGTGGGGACATATACAGTGCAATATCCATCTGAGGGGAATATTTTCGTTTTAATACGACATGTTTCATTGGTGTCTTGTTTAAGATCAACCATTAAATATCCATGTGCTTCTTTAGTGGAGTCATTGTATGCATCTTCAATGAATTTTGAATTTTCTGGTGATACTTGTCGCGCTAAGTATCTAATTTGGGTTTTATCACGAGGGTTTTTGAAATAAATAATATAGTTTGAATTCAAAGAAATGTCTCTTTGACCTTTACCTTGGTGGAATAAATTTTGTGTAATATAGAATACACTTAAGTTTCTATGATGACTGCCTTTAGTAAAAATATCAACAATTCTACCATCAGATTCTCTCATAAGATCGTCGATAATTACAAGGTTTGCCTCCTTCCCATCAAACATACTTAGATCTGGTATACCTTGATAATAGTTTACGTTTGGTAAATTGTATAAAGGTTGCATTTCATCGAAGCACCAAGTAATTTGACTGAACTGTTTGTTGCATATCTCTTTGATGGATTGAATAAACTTTGTAACGAATATAGATTTGCCACAACCACTTGGGCCTGCAACTATGGCAGTAAACGGATGAATAAATTGGAACATTATTAAACACGTGTAGATTCTTAGAGGGTATTGAAATGAATAAGACAGTGTTAGAAAAATATACATTTATATTTGGATAAATAAAAATACATTTTACACAATATGACACAAAAAATCTTACAGAAATTTAATTACATGTTATTATTTTCTCAAAAATATTTAAAATCTTAAAATTTACCTAAGATTTTATAAAATTACATATTTATTTATTCATTTACACAGAATTATTATCGCAAAATATTTAAAATCTTAAAATTTACCTTAGATATTATAAAATTACAATTTTATTTATTTACATAGTATAACACAAAAATATTTATTACAATTGAAAGTGCATTCTTTAACTTAACTTATAATGACCCCATGCTAATGTATCAGTTTGATTTGGCAAAATATATCGTTTTGTATCGTTATAGGACAAACAGGTTTTGTTAATTTGTTGAGTGAAGATTGTGTGTTTAATCGATTTAAATCTATACATACTACAAAATAGATTTTTCTTCTCAAAGAGACATGACTTGTAATTTTCAATGTTCATTTTTTTTGTGACACTTTTATTTACACCTTTTGCTTTGGCTATCATTTTATTTTCAACCTTAAATGCATACATTTTAGATCGAAGTCCTACAAATTCTTTCATAATTTTACCATTATTTTCATCTTTAAAGAAACCTATCTTTTTTTTATTTAGATTTGGAAAACCAAATATATTATCAGAAGCATAATCAGATGTATCAAATCGTGTAGCAAGGTCGGGTTTAATATCTTCATAAAAATTGTCGGTAAAAATTTGATATATTAAACTGTCAGTATCAGTGTATAATAATTTTGTTTTATTGCCGAATTTATTTAACATGTAGTTGTAATGAAAATCATACATCAGAGTTTTTGAAATATCTAATATACAAAATCCTAAGTAGATAGGTTTGTTATGAATCAATTTTATTTTTCGTAACTGTACTGCAACTAAGTTTTCAGAAAAAATTGATAAACTGTGAAATTCTGGTTTTGCAATTAAGTCTTGCACGCCTAAAGTTTTACCTCGATTTTCCCAGTGCGTTAATAATTTAACATTAACTCGTTTTTCAATGTTCTCCATTGTTTTACCGAATACTGCGTTGTTCATTAATTTATAAAAATCTTTCTCAAAATCTGATGTTGCTTTTGTTCTTAATTTCGTATTCAGATCTATATATCTTTCTAACCAAGGACTTTGATGAAACTTTAAAATTCTATGAATTTTAATCAATTTTATACCCATCTCAAGACATTGTTTAAGATTTCTATAATGAATTTTATATTTGCTTTTTTTATTAAGATTTGGAATTAGTTTTTTTTCTTTAGAATTACCTGCAATTGTATTTTCTGGACACAGTGGTAAGTCCGAATGTAAATCGTGAAGTTCGACGGGATACTCTAAATCGACTTCTAAAATGAAACCACATTCAGATGTATCTGACACGTCAAAATTAGTATCCGTACTAACCCATTCAAAACTACCTTCTGGAAGGAATTGAGACATAGCCCAACCATAAAGATTGTTAGCATCAAAATATGCAAGATATGACCGGGGTTTTTTCTCATCAAAATCTTCCAAGAATTCATTATTTGCCTTTGCATATCGATTGCTACATTGAGATACACCTCCTCTTATTCCTGCCTTAATAAAAGCCAGTTTATCAAAGTCTGTTAATAGTTCTAGTTCAATTTTTGTGTATTTTAACATGGCGTCCCAACTCAATCCCGGCGCTGTATAATAGTGAGCAGGATCTAAATCATAAGTTGTAATACAAATGTTTCTAAAGTTTTCAAACACATCAGTCAGGAGCAAAACATCAGTTTTTAGGTATAAGTCTGAGTAATTTAACATTTCGCGACACTTAAAATGTTGCCAAACATCCTGAGCACGATGATAATCATCATCGGAAACACTTGAATCGGTCAGTGAACTGTAGAACTGATCTTGACTAGGGAGAGTTGTTAATTTTAAACAGTCATATGATACCATAAATTCGTAAGGATATATACCTTTTTTTCTAAGACGACTAAAGTCTTCATCCCTAGGGAAATTACTTTTAAGTGTGTAGAATTGTTCATCTTTGAGATTCTTAGCTAATTGATCAAGACTGCATGGTAGGAATTTAAAAGAATCTACAAATCTTAAATTGACTCTCTGGTTGTTTATAGTTAATATCTTTGAAAAGGATATGTATCTTTCTTTGTTTTGGGGAATTACTTCCACGTTGCCATCTACAAAATTTAATGCATGGACAATGAAATGTGCATCATAGTGACTGAGATTATGAAGGAATACTGGAATGTGTTGTGGTGTTCGGAATTTTGTTACACATACATCATGCGCAACTCCTCTGAAATCACCTGTGTACCAATCAAAATAGTGAACGTCGTCTCCTTTTAAATCAGTCTCACAAATGTAACAATTTTTTGAATTGTTAATTGTATTCTCATCTTCGGTTGATAGTGGTTTGGGGTGTTTTTGAAAACTATTTTTACAATATATTTTTTTTAAATCTTCATATAAACGTTTCATAAATACTTGCGCGCAGTCTGGTCCACTGTAGGTTTCATATTTTGATAAACTATCATCAAATGAACATTTTATGTAATATCCGAAACTATAAACTTCGTGTTTATTAACGTTGTTGGTATACGACTTAGTCGGGTCATTAGGACATGATTTTATTGGGTTTAAGAATGCCTCAAAATCAGCATATACAACAAAAGGTATTTTTAACTTTCTTTGGAATTTATCAAATTTTAATTTGTCGTTAGATACTGGTTGACCAAACCAATCTTTCGATGTTTTTATATTACTCGGAAGTTCAGTAGATATGTGAGAGCAATCATGCTGTTGGTGGTTAGCCAACCTCTCTTCTGTGGGAAAGTGAAGTAAACACCCATCACAGATCCACACCTTATGATCTTGATTTGAAATTTGTTTTCCGACTAAGCGCGCCAAGTTTTTAATAAAACAGTAATGGTTAGTTGCACTATTGTGTATGTACAATAGATTAACATGTTGGCTTTTACGAGATTTCGTCATAAACAGTGGACCCACCACATTATGTTTCTTTGTTTCTTTGTTTAATTCCAAACCAAAGACATTTATACTGATATTGTTTAACTTTTCTACTTTCGGTATGTCACTCAATTTAACCGGGAAAGATACACCATCGAATTTAAGTTTATTGAAATGTATACTGTAAGATGATGTGCGCTCTGCATTTTTAGCGATGGGAAATAACGCCGAGAGTAATGCCCATTTAAAACATAAATTATCATTATTTTTTACATTAATTATGGCTCTTTTAGCTTTTATGTCTGGGGGTAAATCAACATATGAAGATCCACGTAGAGGATTAAATTTGTTTACATTCATTTCGATATATTTGATCTGTTTGAGACTCCATCCGCTATCTTTTTTCTCGAAAGCACTTATTTTATCTGTTAGAGTGTCACATAAAGATGAAAAGAATATACAGGGTGTTTGGAAGAGCGTGTGCCAAACGGTAAGGGTGAGTAGCTAGGGTCATTGGCTATGTATTCTGGCCCAACTAACCCTTGCTTGCCTAATCGTTTTTTTTTTTCGAGACATTTTCAATTATTATGTTTTTTTGCCGAAAGTTGAACTTTTAGTCACGATAACTTTTTTTTTATGGGTGTCCCGGTCTACACTAACTGTAATTTTTATCGGGAGTGTATGCCTGTTCTACTAACATCGATATTTGGATTAAATAATGAGAAATAAAATTATTATGACCTATCAAAGTCTTGACAAGGGAAGAAAAAAATACTAAACTTCAACTTTAAGTTCATATAAAAAATAAACTAAAGGCGCGTCAGATCTTACAGTTGTCTCAAAACTTCTCAAGGTCATGCCCATTGTGGCGGTATGCTACATGCATGGAAATAATAATAAAAAACTCGTGAAATAAGCGATACTAAATTAAGGGGCCATTTGAGGGACATCAACAAAACAATGAAATCGGGCCAAGGTTGTCAGACAATGGTCCCGCAAGCAGGTAAAAATCTCAAGCGTGGTATTTATCGTTCTCCTGTCTCTTTCTTTCGTATGCACAATACGCGCACCGTTGATAACAATGGCTAAGTTAGATCATGCATCTCTTTTCATCACGGGATACGAACACTAAACGGTTTCACCGAGTTAATTTAGTCGAGATTTGACTGTCTCTGCGCTTTCACGTACTTAGTGACGTCGCGAATCCTTCTTGTTAATCAGTTACGTTTTTGTTGAATTGTTGTACTTTGTTGCTGTTACGTTTTTGTTAAGTTTTGAGTTTCGTTTTGACGTTGTTGTTGCAATGGCCACATACACCTCTCAAGAATACGCTGACATGATGTTAGCGTATGGTAGAGCTAATTGTGTGGGACGTGAAGCAGTAAGGATTTATGGCGAGCTGTACCCTAACCGGCGATTGCCTAGCCGCAACGTGTTTTCCAGAACATACTTACCAACGTTTACGGGAGACAGGCAATTTAAATTTTCAAGAACCCAGAGTCGGCCCGAGACAGCATGATGTTGGGATAGATCTGCGAATACTTGCTGCTTTTGAGGAGGATCCCACAACAAGCATTAGACGGGTGGCTACGGAGCTGGGACTAAGCACAAGGAAAGTGTGGTCAGTGCTTCGGCAAGATGGAAGACATGCTTTCCACTACACTCCAGTGCAAGGTAATTTTAGTACACAAAAAGCTTTAGATATTGCGATTATGACTACAATCGTTAAAACCTCTTTTGCTGCTGTGAAGGTAAAAGTTCTCATTGTTTTTGTTTTAGGACTCGAAGATAATGATTTTGGAAGACGTATGGAATTTTGTCGATTCCTACTGCACACGGACGTCGATGACAGTAACTTTTTAAGAAGAATTTTGTGGACGGATGAGTCCAAATTTTCGAGGGAGGGAATTGTAAATTTACACAATTTACACAGCTGGGCGCCAAAGGATCGAAACCCAAAAGTTAAAAGGCCGATGTCCTACCAACGCAAGTTCAGCGTGAACGTCTGGGCAGGTGTGATTGGCCAGTCGCTTATCGGGCCACACTACCTCCCAGACAATCTTGACGGGGATTCCTACCTAGAGTTCTTGATAAATGACTTGCCTGAGTTGCTGAGGGACATCCCAATAGACGAAGACCAGGCAATTGTTTTCCAAAATGACGGCTGTCCAGCACACTACCGGCTAACGGTCCGGGAGCATTTAGATATGTGTTTTCCCAATTCATTGGGAGAGCTGGACCAATCGAGTGGCCTGCACGGTCCCCCGACCTGACGCCACTTGATTTTTATGTGTGGGGTCGTGCAAAGGAGTTAGTCTACAAAAATGAAATACACACCAAAGAAGAGCTCATTGAAAAAATAAATACCGCTTTTGAAGAGATGAAAGGAGAAATGCGGTTAGGAACCACGACTGCGGAAATCAGAAAGCGTTGCCGCGCTTGTATTAGGGTTGGGGGAAGACACTTATAACAAAATTTAAAATAAATTAATTTTAATTTAACCTTGGTTTCATTTAGTAAAATCCTTATTTCCTGAGTAAGTTCGAGATTTTCCATCCATGTAGCATACAGACAGAATGGGCATGACCTAGAGAAGTTTTGAGACAACTGTAAGATCTGACGCGCATTTAGTTTTTTTTTTTTTATGAACTTAAAGTTGAAGTTTAGTATTTTTTCTTCCCTTGTCAAGACTTTGATAGGTCATAATAATTTTATTTCTCATTATTTAATCCAAATATCGATGTTAGTAGAACAGGCATACACTCTCGATAAAAATTACAGTTAGTGTAGACCGGGACACCCATAAAAAAAAAAGTTATCGTGACTAAAAGTTCAACTTTCGGCAAAAAAACATAATAACTGAAAATGTCTTGAAAAAAAAAACGATTAGGCAAGCAAGGGGTAGTTGGGCCAGAATACATAGCCAATGGCCCTAGCTACTCACCGTTACCGTTTGGCACACGCTCTTCCAAACACCCTGTATTTAAGTCGTGGCCTCGAGAAATTTTATAATTAGTGGTTTGAAAATCAAAAGAATTTGTAATATTTTTAGTTTCCTGTACAAAATCGGCATTCAGACAAAAATTTGTTTTAAAAATAATGTGTTTTTCAACGGATTCTTCAATCAAAAGTAATATTTCATTTTTTATGGAATTTAAAAATAATTCCGGTGTTTCAAATACCAAGTCTGATGAGGGATCATTTTTACTTTTAATTTTATATGTTATGATTCTTCGTCCAAAAGCAGATTCAACAACGGAAACATTTGTCAAAGAGTTGTGCAATTTCAAAAGATTATTTTTATGTATGTTACTTCTTAAATGATTTGCGAAATATCTCCTACTAAATAAAAGCTGACATGTGTTACAATTTACCTTATCACTATTAAGAGGACCAGATGATGATGTTGATGATGAAGTTGAAGGTCCTTCTTCAAGTCTTGGTCTCTTCGTATGTATTGTTTCTTTTTCTTCTTGAATACTCATAGTTCTTTTGAGACCACCGCCAATTTGAAGTATTGGTTTACTGTAATAAAAATAAAACATGTTTAAAATAAATCCTACAGATCAATGTCTATTTTATAAATGGTAAATTCAATTTCCATGCAACTTACTTTAAGGTTTTTTCAGCCAGTGCACAGATATTGTAAAGCTCCTCATCGTAATATGAATTACTCAATTCACATTTTTCTGTCTCTTCACAAAGCTCGTACATATCCACATCTTCATCAAGCGTCGAATTGAAGAAGGCACCGATGCAAACTTCGGTACTTTGTTCCATATTGTTTGAGGAAATAGACGGCAGATCTAACATCGATGGTTCAACGTTTTGAAATGATGCTCCTTTGAAATCTACACTGTATATTTATATTAAAACTGCTTAGTTACAAAAAAAAATTAAAAATGATTAAAATTAAATAATTGCTATTAGTTATTACTGAAGGAATATTTCTTGCA
Source organism: Drymonia ruficornis (assembly GCA_947859195.1). Classification (NCBI taxonomy): domain Eukaryota; kingdom Metazoa; phylum Arthropoda; class Insecta; order Lepidoptera; family Notodontidae; genus Drymonia; species Drymonia ruficornis. The sequence goes on along the minus strand of OX401907.1, from coordinate 806,376 downwards.
ACTTTTTGTTTTTGAAATTTCTTTTGTTATTTGATAGATAACATTTTTACTATCTACAAAGTTACTATTTTTAATGTCTGTGTAGTATTTAACTCTACATTCAGCATATTTCCAGTGTTGTTGTTGAGGAATTTTCGACAACTTTTTTAGATCATAAATTTCAATTTTTATGAGATGACTTGAATTGATATTGTCATCAGCATTTGTTGATAGATAAGTTATTCCCCCCTCGGCATTAGCCCTTGCAACTGTGGACGATTGCTTTTTCTTCTTTATCGGTGATGGATTTTCAAAGAGCTCATCTAAACTATCCAATGATGTGACCATTGTCTTTCTTTTAATTTCTTTTTTAGGTGAATCTTTGATGGTTAAGTCTTCACAATCATCCGATAGTGGATAATAATAATGTTTGTATGTATTTTCTTCAACATCGAATGAGTTCTGTAACAATTTACATCAAAGTTGTTTATGAACAAACTAATGAATTGATAAAATAAATAAAAAATCTGTACTCATCTAATGAATTGATGAAATAAAACTGAAAACTTACCTCCATTGTGCAGTTCTGAAGATTTTAAAAACACTTAATCACTTTCACAACACTCTTAGATGCACCTGCGTTCACAAATTAACGAATACTGTAGCTCTCAAATTCTTATTTCTCGCTTTTATACCCAATTGCTAGGGAATTTACCTGCTAGCATCATGCGACAAGTCTCGACACGAAATAAGGACCGGGATAACAATGTAATTGTCGTGATTTATAGATGACACGTCCCAACTCGCGCCCCCGCTGGGAATGTTATTTCTGAATAGAGGCATGGCATTCATTGTTATGGAATCTTTCATGTTTCTACTTGTCTGCTTTCATATTTAAAATTGAAAGTATGTATTACTGATGCAACGCTTATTGTTCGTAGAGCGCGAATCAATCCAACAGTTTTACTTGCACATCAAAAAGTTTTAGCCTCTACTACAGCTAAATATCCTATTACGCGTGCTGAAGTTAAAGTTTTGACAATACCATCGGGGGTTCAGGGAAAAGCACTAGATAACATTTTTCTAGGACAAGTACCTAAAAGATGCATAATAGGATTTGTTAATAACGCAGGCTTTAATGGTAAACTCACAAAAAATCCATTTAATTTTGAAAATCACGATTTTAATACATTTAGTTTATATATTGATGGGCAACAAATACCTTCCAAAGCTTTACAACCATCATTCGAGAATAATATGTATTCAGCTTATCACACGTTATTCTCGGGAACGGGTATACATTTCCTTAATGAAGGTAATGGCATATCTAGGGAACAATATGCACAAGGATATTGTCTATTAGCTTTCGACTTAACACCTGATTTATCAGCTAGCTCATCAGGCCATTGGAATCTTATAAAACATGGTAGCGTGAGATTGGAAGTTCGTTTTGAATCAGCACTTTCACAAACCATAAACTGTATCGTTTATGCCGAGTTCGATAATGTTATTGAAATTGATAAAAACCGTAATGTATCAGTAGATTATAGTAGCTAAAACATTAAATTCCCTATTTAGGCTTCATATTATTGTGACGGATGTAGATAACTCAAATTCTTTGTTAATTATGTTCTATTCATTGTATACTATTCATCGTTTGAGAATTTACCTGTCACGTCGAATGTCGAACCTAATTGAACCTGTCGAATTTAATTTATCATGTGTCACGTCTCGACTTGACCACCGTCAAAGGGACAGGAGAACAATGTTAATGCCATGATTTATAGGCGTCGTGTCCTAACTTGCACCCCCCGTCGTGCTGTTATCTGTGAATAGAGGGAGGCATTCATTGTTAGGGGATCTTTCGATGTACAGGATTCATGTTTGTACTCGTCTGCAGTGAACAAAAGGCGACCGTAATAACAATGGGACGTCGCGATATCTATATAAGACGCATGGCAAACGAACGTTCATTACGTTACATCGCCCAGTTGAGTAGACATCAGTTTAAAAGATAATCATGAATCCAGAATACGTCATGTTTGTCGATTTACAAGGATTTAAAGTTTCCAACAATGTTTTCTTGATAAAGGAGTTTGCACTAGCTACGGAAGATTATACCCAGGTGTTTTTAATAAAACCACCATGCCCATATTACAATTTGGCAGACGCAGAAAAGAAAAACGTCTCTTCCATAGAAAGACGACACGATTTTTATTGGAGTGCCGGTTTCATTGACTATCGCGAGTTCAAACGTGTGATTATACCAATTTTAACAAATAAAAAAATTTTAGTTTTTGGAACGGAAAAAATCAAGTGGATAAAAAATATTTGTAATAAGTGCAGTGTAGCAGATATTAGTGAAAAAGGTGCCCCCGATTTATTGCGATTAAATCAATTGTATGATAATACCAGAAGTACGGTAAATTGTTTATATCATAAGAAGCATAGTGCATTAAAAACTGTAATTTTACTTAAGAAATGGTTTATCGATAATAATATGCATGTATTTATGCGTGTATTGTTTGATGAAGATAATTGGCCTTAAGGTTAGGTTAGGTTAGTATTGTATTAGTTTTGGTTAGGTTAGGTTAGTATTCATTGTATTAGTTTTAAGTAAAAAAATGTAGTTTTAAGTATTCATTGTACTAGTTATACGCAGCTATTCATTGAAATTTGAATAAAGACATAATTTTCAGCATATTTTACCTTGTATTATTTCCATGATCTCAGCAGACTAGAAATACCCTGTTAATACATTAAATTTTACACTTGCATGTGATAAGTCGAATCGATAACAGCTTACAACGCGCCAGGTGATCATTATGAACACAATAGATATACAAAAAAGTTTATGTAAAATTCATCCAAGCTTACAATATAATGTGTATGCAGCTAACCGATTGCCAATACACATTCATACTCCTACATATATTATATCTAATTTAGACCCTGATACAAGACCTGGAAGCCATTGGATCGCCATTCACATCGATGACAATAGTATCGGACAATATTTTGATTCTTATGGTCGACCACCAACAGGTTACCACAGATCATTTTTGAAGAGAAATTCCAAACAATGGCAATTTAATAGCAATAGGCTACAAAACGATTTCACATCCGTATGCGGTGAATATTGTTTATTGTATTTGTACTATAAATTCAATGATAATACAATGTCTGATTTCATAAGAATATTCGATACGAATACACTGTACAATGATATATTACTTTATGAAATGTTTAAATCCCTTTTTTATTGATAAATAAAAATGTACGAAAAAAAATAAGTCTTTCATTGCAAACGGCCCTCGGGAACAATAAGCCGACCCTCATTAAGCATCGTGAAGTACTGACACAATAGCACCCTTGAATACAATAGGCGACCGTAATAAAACCTTTACGAGGCCGCCGAGTCTGAAAGCTATCTCAGGAATCGTTAGAGATATCAACGCGGGAATAGCACAGATCGATCGGGCATGGCCGAAAACCCCCAAAAAGACACCAAACTTTTTTTTTTTTTTTTTTTTTTTTTTTTTTTTTTTTTTTTTTTTTTTTAGGCGGCGTCGACCCACGGATCGATGGAATGAGCTTTTTTTTTTTGGTGAGCCAGAATGTTTTGGGTCGTGCGCTTCAACCTGTGAATCCCTACTACTAATTGAAGCTATCAAATACTAGTTCTCGTTACCTTTGTAAACCAACACAGACGGTAAGCTGCCCGCCCTGGCATATTTACTGAGCACTGCAATTCAGAATTTCGATTTAATGAGTAAACTGTATTTGGAAGATAGGAACGTTTGCAATACCAAAAATAATCGAGTTTGTAGAAAAAAAAATCGCAGTTAGAAATAATAAATGATGAGATTTTCACTCGGTAAGTGTGTGCTTACTATAATTGTACTTTCCTGTGGGATAACTATTGAACCATTTAGTTTAAACACCCCAACATTTTTTTCTTGTAATAAATGGATTTGGCAAGTTATTATTTCTATCCATAAATTATTGCAAAATATATTAAGTAATGTTCGGTATTAAACCATGAAATGATTTTAGACTCGAGATGATACAAATATATAATTTTTTGGACGAAAAACTTTATTAATATGTGTTTGACACAAAAAAAAAATAAACATACAGTCGAATTGAGAACCTCCTTTTTGAAGTCGGTTGAAACGTAGTGTTATCGATTCTACTCTCGATTCTGAACAAACTGTTTTCAGGGTTTTGGTAATTTCAATAACACATTGTATATGGGCTGGCTCGACCAGGGTAGTCTGGTCTTACATAAGATCAGGGTAAAGTAACTAGCTATGACAGGTGCTTTTCGTACGATGAGTGAGAAAGCCGGAAGCCCAAAACAACAAAGCAACGTCGTGCCGAGTTGCATCTGAAAGGATCCGCACTTATTTGAGGCAATGCAGAGAATACTCCGACGCAGTTGTTTATAGTAAACCCTGAAATCTGAAGCTGCCTTCTTGAGCATCTTACATTGAAGCCGCTCAAGACATCAAGCAAACAAACTGTTGCCTCAGTCGCGTCTATAATACTATTAGGTTCCTTGACGATGGTATCTGAGTGTGTGATCATAGACTCAGTGAGCCTATTGTGGCCTGGCCATTGTTCGGGACAAACACGGGCTAGGGCGGCCGCCCGGGAACCGCCCTGGCTAAATAGCCGGCATGGAAGGCGGCGGGTGTGGACACAGATATCTGAATAAAATAGAATGACCTTTCAAACCGGTGCGTTGCGTCGCGTCGCTCTGTTTTCATATCACCGGTATTATGAAATCGTTATACGCTTCGCCTGTTTTAGGCCGTGGTCTCCTATTAAATGCCATCGGCCGCTTACACCGTCACGCGTACGCCGCGTCACAATGTTACTATAGTGACGTCGGGGTGTGAAGGAGACCACAACAGTACGCGTGACGCTGTAAGCGGCCGATGGCATTTAATAGGAGGCCACGGCCTTAATACTATATCGCTAGGTCCGGCATTAATAAGTCGATCTGCACAATATTTTTACGATTGTGTTCCGTCCCGCTCACTTGCCAGATTTTATTAATGAGAACTACAGTGACAGCCTGCTTTCTCAATGGCGGCGTCTTCATCAGGCGCAAGCCTCGCGCGAGCACTCACTTTTGACGTCGGAACGCATAGACGTAATGTCATAATATGAGTGCTCGGGTGAGGCATGCGCGCCATATGGACACATCTAATAGCTATATGATTGCCTACGTCGGAAGATTGTGCTCCAACTCTAGAAAGAACTGGGAAATGTCATTCTGGTGAGACATCAAAGCTAAGAATGATTTATTGATACCGGTCTAAGAAGATTTGACTTTCTTTAATTTTCTACACGAAATAATAGCGTAAGAGCACATTTTATTATAGTTTTCGTGTCATAGTGCCATGAAGCGTAACACCTTTTGAAGGTTGATTTTTGACAGTGGGTCTACTGCCTTAGACGATGCCTGGCTTACTAACATGTCCTTTCCATTAATTCTTTATTCCGTGGGAGTGGACTATCGAGCCGGGGAATTGAAACTGCTGAGTGGTCTTTGAATGAGTAATGTTTGTTGAGTGAATTGATTAAGTGATAATTATATTGAGTGAGTGCTCTTGAACCGAAGTCACCGCTGAAAATGAGCAAGTGGCTGCCGATATTACGCAAAGTAACACTTTACATTAATTAAATTAGTCGCGCCAATCAACTCTTTCATATTATTTCTTTGATTCAAATAATTACGCTTTACGTCAAAGGTTGAAAGTCAAATATTTACTTAACAGAATATTGCTGGCATAATTACGGAATTCGGAGTAATAGAGTCGCTAATATAGGCAGAAGACTATGGGTACTGTATAAAGCCCGCCACATACATACGGAATTTTCCGTACGGAATTGCGTTTCGAAATATCGAATCGGTGATTCCGAACGCATTAAATCCATCCAAATGTATGGACGTATCGCGTTCGGAAACCACGATTCGATATTTCGAAACGGAATTCCGTACGGAAATTCCATATGTATGTGGCGGGCCTTGATTCATCTTGAACGCAGTGACATTCAGACCAGGGGCCCTACCACCACCTCTTATAGCAGTATTGTTTTAACGTTTCAGCGACTTTTTGTGCAATGACGTTGCTTATTGTCATGACAATAAGGTACGTCATTGCACAAAAAGTCGCTGAAACGTTAAAACGTTCGAATAATTTAATCGCGATAAGAGGTCGTGGTAAGGCCCCAGGACAAATTCAGAAAAAGTAATTCCAATAAACCCACAACGGTACAGTAAGCTCAAGGACACACAAACGACTATACAAAGCAGTTATCAAACTTGATACCATGGCTTATAACATCCTATCAGCCCATCCACGTTGAGTCACGACCGTAAACAGTCAAGAATAAACGGGATATCTAGCACAATCAATCTCTAAGGACATAGAATCAGCTATAACCTGGTAGGGGTGTGCCAAATAGGAATCGCACGATATTATGCAGGCTCACGGCACGCGACGCTACGCAAACATATAATAACCCTATAATGTAGGAATTTAAAAAAACTAGAAGAGACTCTCCTGGTGCCCTTCTACAGAGTAAAGACTAAAGAAAGAGGTGCCCTTATTAGATATATGTATGAAAAACAACGTGGTCATTGTTTTTTTCATTTTCATTGTTCTATCTACCGGTAAATAGTTGAACTACTCGCTTCGTTTTATGTCGATGTTAGTACTAGGCCGAGTTGCTTAGGGCCAGTCCCCTTAGTAATTGGTCCATGGGCCCTACCACCACCTCTTACAGCAGTATTGTTTTAACGTTTCAGCGACTTTTGGTGCAGTGACGTTTCTTATTGTCATGACAATAAGGTACGTCATTGCACAAAAAGTCGCTGAAACGTTAAAACGTTCCTATAATTGAATCGCGATAAGAGGTCGTGGTAAGCCCCCTGAGCTTTTTTGTGAAATTCATTGTCGACAAAAAAAAAATAAGTTGTCTATCAAATCTTTCGTTTATAAATATTGCCATAATTTATATGTATGGTTCCAAACTACAATTCGCACCCGTCCACATTTATTTTTTTCTCGCAGAAGTGTACATAGTCTTATCTTTCATACAAGTATTTAGGTATAGTACCTACATACTTCACGTTAAGTAGGTATTTTTCAAATTAAACTTGCAATGTTTGTAAATAATAACGGTGTAGCTCTATCTCTTGAATGAAGCTGTCAAAACTATTAAATACGAACACAGTACATGCACCAATGGATGAATTTTCATCTATGTGCATAATTTACAGTTCGCTGACGGTGAGGGAAAACATCGTGACGAAACCTACCTATCCCTCGGGATTAGGTAATAGTCAGTTCCTGTATACACGGCGACAAGGTTCACCACCTGTCACGTTGGGTTCTGACTATCTGGTGAAACGTGGGCTTTGAGTTGGTTAATACCTCCACAATATGGTGTTGTATGGCCACTCAAGCCTCTGACTACCCCCGAATGGGGATAAAAGTCGTGACGTTACATTTACATTTATTTTACGAACACAGTAGAACACAGTAGGGATTTTTCGTTGGCATAAACAATACAAGAGTGTCACTTCTAGTTGCTCTATTCTACGGCTGTAACTTTCACACGTGTTCGGCGTGCCCCGCGGAAGAACGATTTGCTTACATCGCTGTTTGTTCTAGATTTTCAATGGAAATTGATTCTTGTTTGAAAATTTTCGCGGGAAATACGATACGCGTTTGGCATGTAAATTCAGTTTGATATCAATATAGAATATAGTTGGAACATACAGAACATTTCCAAAGTAAGGAATAATCATTTAAGTACATACTATATCGTAGCTGATATGTAGATGTCTAGTGAAGACAAACTATACCTAACTATCATAGTTTTCGAGTTATGGGTCTTGAATATTTGTGACAACTTTCGTGTTGCGGCATTAGAACACGACAAATGGCATATAAAACAGTGTTAACCGAATTTAAGAGTTGCAGCTCCTAATATTTTTTTTCTTTTTTGTAAAATAATAGAAATACTATTTGATTCTATTCCCGATATTCATCCAAACCCAAGTATTATTTCGTACTTTTGCAACCTGTAAAATAACAAAGGTGTATTTTATGTTATCAAGGATAACAAAAAAAGGTTCAAGTAAGTAGGTAGATGTTATTTAATAATGTTAGTGAAACTTCCTTATTTTGCATTGAGTATCCTTACATAGAATTTTCCAACAAAAAACAGTTCATCACTTATAAAGGACTCGTAACATAAGATCAATCATCCACTTCGTTATTTTATTAGCATAATAAATCATATATAACGTCACGACTTTTATCCCCATTCGGGGGTAGTCAGAGGCTTGAGTGGCCATACACCACCACATTGTGGAGTTATTAAGCCAACTCAAAGCCCACGTTTCACCAGATAGTCAGAACCCAACGTGACAGGTGGTGAACCGTGTCGCCGTGTATACAGGAACTGACTATTACCTAATCCCGAGGGATAGGTAGGTTTCCTCACGATGTTTTCCCTCACCGTTAGCGAACTGTAAATTATGCACATAGATGAAAATTCATCCATTCCATCCATCCATCATCATAATAAATCAGTCAACATTAATCTGCCTATAAAATTTTACGAGAGGGAAACTCGATTAGTTCACATTGGAGAAAAAGTTGTGGCCCAAAAACAAAGCCTTGCGGCAACCCGCCAATTAATTTATAACAAACATTGATATTCGGAGCAACTTCACTGTTTGTGTTATATCTGTTTTCTGAAGGCTATTGTAACCCTTATTGTATTATTCAAAGGTTAATATTGCCACGCCTTTTGCGAATCAGTTTCTAGTAAGATAAAATAGACAGACAGATTAGGCTGTGATAAAACGAACTTTATTATTTCAGCAGCTTCTGAAGGCTTAAAAAGGCCTTAAGTAAACGATGAAATGTTGTTACCATTTATTTTGTTTCTACGATCTTTTAGATGACTACTATTGCGAGAAGCGCAAAAAAGTCAACTTCTGCATCCCCCTCGCACCATGGGGAGGCCCAAGCCCGGTATTGAGATATAAAAAACTGTACCATAATTATTATTAGTGTGACAAAGTGTACAAACTTCGAGAAATTGTACAAATCTTTTATCATTCAATGGCATCTTTTTAATTTGATTTCTTTGAGCAAATCGGCGTTGTGACACACCAAAAGTCCATTATTTCTTGGGATCTGGTACCGTGGCAGTGGTATCGGTCGCGATGGCCCTCTGGGGACGATTCGGCAATAGCCGGCGGTAATTAAATCAGGGACGGTGGACGCCTCATTTGCCATGTATCGGGAACTTGGGACACATTAGTAAAAGAGATCAATTGTTGACCGCCTCACAACCTTCTTTGTACTGATTTCCGTAGGGGATAATTTCAGGAATGTTCTTATCGTAATTTGGGAAGCATTGGTTTCGCTCTCAGTCCACACGGCAGCCCTAGGGGCGAGGCCCCACTAGCGCGTTGCGGTGCGTCGTCGCAACGGATCGAAGGGTCGACGGGCGAGAGGCGAAGCGGGGGAGGGTGATGCGCCAGTACAAAATCTTGCGACGACGCAACGCAACGCGCCAATGGGGCCCGGCCCTAGCTTGATGTAGCTTGACGCAGTGGTTCGAGCGTAAGCATCTCGGCTTACTGCATCAGATGGGTGCGAGTTCGAAGAAAATTTCGGAAACGGCATTTTCGAAATATGCCCAAGGGCCCTACCACCACCTCTTATTGCAGTATTGTTTTAACGTTTCAGCGACTTTTTGTGCAATGACGTTTCTTATTATCATGACAATAAAGTTGCAATTGCACAAAAAGTCGCTGAAACGTTAAAACGTTCCTATAATTGAATCGCGATAAGAGGTCGTGGTAAGCCCCCTGGTCTCACTGAGATCGTTCCTAGTCCATTGTACGGTAGTCATAGTACAAGCGTTGCTTAGTTTGGGATCATATTTGCATTTTTTTTTATGTTTTTTTTTTCGTGAAATAACGTTGAAAATTCAATTGTACAGAATAAAGAACATGACCAGTCAAATACTGAAAAATAATAAAAAATACTGAAAAACAATTGGAGAATAGAAAAAAACTGTAAATTCGTTGTATTGCTAAAGGTTCGGGGTTAAGCTCTCGCTTGACGCCGTAATAATGGATAGTACGTGTATGTATATAACACATTCAGCAATAATATACGTAGGTCCTATATTACAGGGGCTCAGTTTTACATAAAATAAATTGGAACGCGCCGCCCAAGCGCCCACTGCTGAACGCTGAACTCAAACGTGAAGAATAATAAAGTGAAACATGAGGAAGGAAAACTCATAGCCAAAATAACAAATTATTTAATTGCCTACCTATCCCTCGGGATTAGGTAATAGTCAGTTCCTGTATACACGGCGACAAGGTTCACCACCTGTCACGTTGAGTTCTGACCATCTGGTGAAACGTGGGCTTTGAGTTGGTTAATACCTCCACAATGTGGTGGTGTATGGCCACTCAAGCCACCCGACTACCCCCGAATGGGGATAAAAGTCGTGACGTTATATTTATTTATTTATTTATTAATTGCCATAATTTTGTAAGTGAAGAAATAGCTCACCACCGTCTTGTTTCACCCGACTACACTGGATAGAGGGTATGTTTTTCGAGACTAGTATTTATTTTCCGGCTCATCGCCTCATATCCAAAGTTTTGGAAGCTGTCAGTTTTACAAGTCCAGGGCGTTCAAAGACTAACGGCCGAATACTCAAAGGCTACTTAAATATTTAAGTCCCACTTTGCAGTTTGAGTTCGTTATTTGTCATTTTTTGTATGGCCTGTCAAAGTTAAGCAGCTCTCAAATTTAAGTTGCGTACGAGTATTCGGCCGTAAGTTCCATGTGAGCGAGGGGCATTCGGTACATTTATCCATACAGGGGGCTTACCACGACCTCTTATCGCGATTCAATTATAGGAACGTTTTAACGATTCAGCGACTTTTTGTGCAATGACGTACCTTATTGTCATGACAATAAGAAACGTCATTGCACAAATGGCCGCTGAAACGTTAAAACAAAACTGCTATAAGAGGTGGTGGTAAGGCCCCTGTATGGCGGAATCAACACATATGTAACTAGTTATAGGTTTAATAAAGCTGTGTACGCACTTTCAAGTAATAATGTTAAATACAACACCATGTGCTACAATGTAATCACATTACGATTCAAATGTATTTCCCATTCGGACCCACATTCAGGTAGGCGATACAAAAGGCAAGGGTCAATCACAGATGTATTACACATTTAGATACACCTTAGCGCGCTTATTTTGTCAACACTAATGCCAGGTAACTATCTGACATCCACTTAGTCACGTACCACCTAGCGTCGCGGCTGCACGGCTGCAAGGCTGCACGCGCGCGTGCGCTAATGTTTATGAAGCTAATTATTAGCTTCATAACGCTACAATGTATATTCTTCTCTAACAACAGTTCTGGCTATGTGGCTTGTATTCATTGATATGTTGATATAGTTTGTGTTCTGTTTTTAGAGCGCTTGTGTTTGTGTATGTCGGGTCTATAATATAAAACGTCATTGGGGTCAATAAACTTTCAACCCTCACTACCCTCTTTCCAGAGCACGCCCTCAAATCAAATGGAATTAATATTGCACAACAATATTTCATAACAAAGTTTATAACATTACGAGTCTAAGTTGCGGGTCCGGCCCAACCGATAGTTGCGGGTTGCGGCTTTGCCAAAACTGACCACGAGAACTCGCCCGGTTTCGTTTCAATTTTGATGAGAGATTCTCGCAAATTCAATTATCTGATTTCATTTATACTTTACGAGTTGGCCTTTGAAAGTTGGAGGTGCTCGCTACTATATTCTGTCGTCGTCCGAAGAGGAGTTAATTAAAGAGCTTCGCGCTAAGTGGGTCGCAATGGCACCTTGTAGTGGCTACCCCGAAGTTTTTTTTAGGTTTACTCTTCATCTATTTATGTCCGTCCGAGACGGGATTAATGTATCTTAAAGCAAGATTTAACGAACTAAATACCCTTCAGCAGATTATGTGTCTACAGTAGGTGCCTAGGTATTATAAATAACTAAAACCGTTAACTAAAAAACTGAAGGTGAGTACTTATCGTTATTTTAATAATTATTTCAAGGCATTATGAAACGTTATTTTGTTGACGGGCCCGTTGGCGTGGTTGGCAAGTTTCCGCCTATCACGCTGCAGGTCGTAGGTTCGATTCCTACCCGGGACATGCATTTGCGTGTATGAACATGTCTGTAGGTGTTATTATGTATATTAAGTATGTATTTACAAACAAAAAGTACTATATGTATTAATATCAGTTATCTGGTTTCCATAGTACAAGCTCTGCTTAGTTTGTGATCAGGTAGCCGTGTGTAAAAGAATGCCCCAGGATATTTATTTTATTTATTTATTTATTAATATTTTTTAAATACACATATACTTATTTTGAAGGCAAAGTCATTACAAAAACAGAGGTAGATTATGACAGGAGACTGTTCGAAATAGTATGTCCCACTAAACAGAGTCCATGGACACAGTACGACTCAGTTGTTCGCGGAAAACAATGTTGAAAACATTTGCCAATACGGTTTATCTTCTGGCGAATAATACGCATCAATATACCTTTTAGTTGTTTGTCGAATCGCGAGTGCGTTAACAGGGGCCTTACCACGACCTTTTATCGCGATTCAATTATGGGTACGTTTTAACGTTTCAGCGACTTTTTGTGCAATGACGTACCTTATTGTCATGACAATAAGAAACGTCATTGCAGAAAAAGTCGCTGAAACGCTAAAACAATACTGCTATAAGAGGTGGTGGTACGGCCCCAGATGTGTGAATTTCGCTGCATGTAGTGGTGCGCTGAGCACAAGCCTAGTGACTTGCAATGTTGCAACGTTAGGTACCATATCTACTAAATAATACATCGATATTTTTAGGATTTTGACGGCCCCGTTAGTGTGGTTGGCGCGGGGGCGCCTTTCACGCTGCAGGTCGTAGATTCGATTCCTACCCGGGACATGCATTTGTGTGCATGAACATATCTGTATGTCCCGAGTCTGGGTGTATATGTATATTAAGTATGTGTTTACAAATAAAAAAGTAGTATATGTAGTAATATCAGTTATCTGGTTTCCATAGTACAAGCACTGCTTAGTTTGGAATGAGGTAACCGTGTGTACAAAAATGTCCCAGGATATAGGATATAGGATAGGATGTACAAAGTTAAGTGAGTGTCACCGATAAACAAACCATCTATTTTAAACTACTCAGCTGCCATAACTCCATTTAAAGTTGTCGATCAACAGATCTAACTAGGATGCACGAGTTTGTGACATAAGGTATCAAGTTCCAACTAGTTTCCAACCAAGTCCCAACTTCTAATATGTTTGTACTAAACTTAGATGGCCAGTTTGCCGTGGGGTAGGTACCCCCCTTCACGCCGATTGCTGCCCGTACTCGAACACGTCTCAAATTTAAGAGCGGTTTTAGTTTCCCTCACTTTGTCCCACTTCAGCTAGGCAACGTGGGGGCAATGCCTCTGGTATTGCAAGCATCTATAGGCTGCGGTACATAGGGACGTACACTTTCCCACCTTAATCAAATTTTGAAAAAAGGTTTTGACGCGTCATACAGAATATCGTAGTTTATAATGTCTCGAACAGAACTTACATATTTTTAGATTAATAGCATTTTGAGAATCTGGCATTATACGCCTAAACCAAATATTTGCGTCGGCACAGGCATCGAACACCTGTTGAACTGCCTGTAGATTCATACTCTAAAAAGCGTACATAGTACAGTGGCCTGAACGTCTGTGGTAACATTTCCAACATAAGCTGACCTCTCTTAATTAAGAGTGTTCATAATAAAGGGAGTTTATGCTGACAATTTTTTTTTTTTTCTTCTCCGTTTGTTACACGTAGCTCACCTAACCTGCCTAATAATTGTAATCGTCTCATGTGTATCATAATTATGCTAATACTCTGGTTCCCAAGATACAAGCATCTGCTTAGTTTGGGTTCCACAGTAACACGTCCATGCTATTGTGAATTAGTTACACGCTATATACCTCTTATATATACTACTGTAATTTATGTACGCGTAACTGTTGTTTTAAATACATTTATTCTTATTCTTAATGTTACTAGACGTGCATACTACAACACAAGAGCCTGCCTGAAATATTAACATAATGTTAATAAGGGTTGGGGAATGTTCTGAATAATTGGTCATATTTATCACTCCATTCACATTCAGCAAAGGTGAACCTGTGACCTGTGCTCAGGTATCACAATAATCTACAGTGACCTTGTGACAATAAGGTCATCAGGACAAACGTTCAGTGTCAAAAGTCTCATCCAATTAGATGTGTTCAACTGACACGTATCTATTTGAAAATTGAGGCGCGCACTGATAGGTAATCGATCGGAGGTTAAGTAACGCTGGGCAAGGTCGGTCAGAGATGGGTGACATTTAGTGGCAATTGAACTGAGCTTCTCCGTGCCTTGGAGCGCACGTGTCGCCGTCGGTCCTGCGCCTGACCTCTCCCCGGTCGTGTCGGAGCCATCCCATGGGACTATGTGAGCATGGGAAGAAAGTACACCTGTGACTGCGCACACACTTGAGCACTATAATAATAATATCTCCAGCGTAGTTGGCTAGTCTCCGCAGAGATCGGTTGCCGTGACCAAAATTCGGTAAGGACTGTTATTATTTGGAAATTTATATATTTGTACCTAGTATCAGCGCTGAAGGAGACCCCGTTCCAATCTAGTACTGAAGATAATGTTGCTGGTTGTAGAATATGTCTATCTTTGGGGGCGTCCATAAATTACGTCAGGCATTTAGGGGGGGGGGGGGGGGAGAGGTCGAGCAAAATCTCACCAAATCTCACGTGAGGGAGAGCGGGTCTCGGCAAATCTCCCGTATTTTTTTTTTAACGCAAGAAACAGCGTAAAATTGCAAGAAAACTGTGTTAAATTATGTATAACATGTTTCTCCTCTAGCATATAGCTTTTGAAAAATCTCACGTGAGATTAGAGGGGGAGGGAGGAGCTCGAGAAAAATCTCACGACATCTCACCAAGGGGGGAGGGGGGGGGTTGAAAAATCTCAAAAATCACCTCACGTAATTTATGGACGCCCCCTTTTCTGCTTTTGTATGTGCTGTTCTTTATTTATATACTGAGCTGTTTTTTTCCATTTAATTTAATTTACCAACTTAGTTAATGATGCAAACTCTGCTGTCGTCTAATCCCGACATAATCTACCTAACTAATCTCTGATGTACCGCTATCAATATCCGTCCTAAATCCATTTCACATTAGGCACATGTCCATTTATCAATAATGAAATCAATGGAACACCCAAACAATCACGGCGCGTAGCAAACCCGCATCGAGTATCGTCATACACTACACGCCATTGGCCAATTATCTGAACTACAGTAGGAACCTAGACACGCGATGGATGTCATAACTTGTCGCACTCTATAACCTTAGCCCGGCCGCATATCATCAGAAACTTTCTGATATAAATTCATGAATTTTCTCACGCGGTCTCATTCTCTATGCTTAACATGATGCAATGTCGCAAAAAAACAACAGACCGTCTTTTGTTTTTATACCCCTGTGTAGGTGCCCGTGGCATGGGATCATCGGGAACGAGTGAGGCCAAGGATCTTTTAATAGAGGATAGACAAGTTGAGTTTTTGGTAAAGAAGAAATTCAACTTTATTCTGCTGACTTAAGGTCTATTATACCTTGACAATTCTTAGACAGAAAAACGAGCCGAGCGAGAGGCCCTAGCTGGGACCGTGTCCCACTCATTTCGATTGTTATCGTTATTATCGTTGGATTGTGATTGTTAGTTTTTAAATCAAGCAAATAAATTAATTTATTTTTTATCGTGACTATTGTTTTATCATATTAACAATAGTCACGATAAATACTAAATTAATTTATTTGCTTGATTTAAAAACTAACAATCACTACCCAACGATAATATTATTTTGGCATGTCAACTCGAAATGAGAGGGACACGGTCCCAACTAGGGCCTCTCGCTCGGCTCGTTTTTTGTGCAGTAGTGAACAGTCCAGTATGTATTTACGTTCGTGAGTGAGGCAAAACGCTTACCTACAAACTTTTGTGATGACATTACCAGAAGCCGCTGTAAAAAAAAGTATTGTGTAGGTTATAGATTGGTAACACACGAGTTTGCCCACTCTACACGGGTCGCGTATATCATGATAACTACCAACTTACACTACGCCCATATAAAAATGTTGTTGCGAATTTGCCGTCATTCCGATTATAGCCGCTACGGTGTTAGTTGGCGGCGGAACGGTTTTTGGGAACTATGTCTATACTTACTTTCTTGCAAGTGGCCGTACAGGACTGACATACCTAATATGGTATGGTTTAATGTGCAAAGTCCTTTGGACTTAATACTATAAATAATTCCTAAATATTTTATACAGATTTGAAGGGCCGGGGAAGTATTTAATTGATAAAATCATTTTGATCGCTTGTCCCCGACAAGAGTCAATTTGCGATGAACTCGGATAAGAAGAGCATCTCCGAGGAGCTTAGAGAATTTAATTTCAATTAATGAAACTAGGTGCCCTCCAGCTTCCGACAATCTTGACTAATTAATCCATTGCCAGATAAGAATTTGTGCGTAATTGTCTTTCGTTCGGCCGGACAACTTGAAAAGTCAAAGCGCTTATTTTGTTTAAGAGTTTATTAAACTAAATCAAGGCACTTGTAGACAATTTATAAGTGCTTCCAAAGACCTTTATTACACTTGGCTAAATTTAGAAGCCTAAATTCAGAAGCTTCTAAATAGCTTGCTGAATAATAATAATAACAATAATAATATCCTGGGACATTTTTGTACACACGGTTACCTGATCCCAAACTAAGCAGACCTTGTACTATGGAAACCAGATAACTGATATATACTACTTTTTATTTGTAAATACATACTTAATATACATGATTGAATGCGATTACACTTACCTAAATTCAGTAACGACTAAATTAAGTAGCCTAAATTTAGTTAAGTGTAATACCCCCTTTTTAGGTCTATGCAAGCACTTATAAATTGTAATTTTTTTGCCCTCCGAAATAAGCAAGGCAAGACACGTTACACTTTGACATGACTTTGATATTAACAAAGTATATTTGAGCGATCAGTTCCAACCCCAGCTGATTTATCTTCCAAGTAATCAGAAATTTTGTACCAATTTTGACAGTTTGGTTTTAACTATAGGTTGAAAACTACAACTACTTGCCTTATGAAAAGCATATTTTATAGAAATCTGACTCTGAAACTATGATGAGATAAATTTCTTCCCGATTCTAATTTGATTTTGACACTGTTAAGGGCGTCCATAAATTACGTGAGGCGATTGAGAACCCGAACCTTATCACAAAAGGAGAGCATAGATATTCCCTGTCTCTTCCAATCCGACCCTGTAACAGTTTCCATGCCGACTAGCCGAGCCAGCTCTCAATTTTTTTTTTTTTCATTTGTCTAAATCGTTTCGTCCGGAATGCGTCTCCAATTAGCAATTCAAATAGCCCCTTTTCTCGTGTTTCCTTTGAATCGGCGGAGCGCGGCCCTCAGAGTGCCTTAATGTGTTCCCAAAATTCACTTATTTTTCCCTCCCTCGGCGATTAAATGATTCGGTGATTAAAGAGAATTCCTTCGGTGTTGTATGAATTAGATTTGTTAGTAAAGGCAATTTCTTGCTGTAATATTGAATCAATAACAGGAATGGGGTAGGTACTTATGTTGGGAAGAGCTGTAATGTGGACGTGTTATACAACAAAGTGAGGTTGCTATACAACATGTTTCATAAGCCGTTTGACGACTAAGGCGAAGGCTAGACGTAAAGTAAATACTATGGTCCGTCATTATTTGTCAATAAGCGTGGTCCAAACTGATCGTGTAGGCTAGTGTACTGATGGATGACAGTATTTACCACGAATTTCAATTCCAAAATGACAGTTTGTGGTAAATACGCCGCGAAAGCAATAGAGTGGACATGTCTTTTGAGATTGCGGATTAAACCAAGCGCTAAGGTAATATCCATACAAGGTTTCGTGTTTCATTTGACGTCTGCACTGTACGAACTACGTCACGATACTGACGGAATAAATACTGAACGTGTAGCCTGCGACGATGGAATGACATCCATCATTATTTACCATACTGACGGACCACAATATATACTTTACGTCTAGCCATCGCCTTAGCGCCGTGGTTCGAGCGTAAGCCCCTGGGCGTACTGCGTCGGATGGTTTCGGGTTCGATTCCCACCAGAGGCAAATTTTGGAAACAGCGTTTTCGTAGTTTGCCCCGCTCTAGATGACACTGGGATCACCCCCAGTCCATTGTGCGGTATAAATAGTGGGTACAAGCTTTGCTTAGTTTAGGACCACATAGTTGATGTGATTGTCTAGCGATATTTATTTATGCACTTCTTAGCTAGTAATGAATCCCCCTTATCTTAATCTGACTAAGATGGTCTACTTTTTTTTGGATCTCCTGAGCGTACCCACCAATATTAAGGGCTCATACTGGTTGGAGGTTCTTATCAATATGTAAGCTATCTCCTTTATCTTAATCTGACGCGCTCGAGTAAATCTAGAAAATCCTTCTACGGCTCCCCATCTATTTTTATAAGCACATTAATCATTAAAATATGAAAACAGAATACCTATTAAACGAGATGACGCCGGGAAAGTCGGCCATTGGATAAAAAATTGCTGACAAATAAGTGCTGAGGAGGCATCTAGCCTAGCTTTACGAATGTATTTATTTCTCGCTTTATCTACCACTTCAGGCCCCTAGCCAAGTTACTTCATCTACAAGCGTTTCTACAAATCGCTACGCTTTATGTATGGAAATTACATAAGTCACGTGATCTACTTATCGACTAGTCTTTAAGCATTTAAGCGTAACGATTTATAGAAACGCTTGTAGACGAAGCAACTTGGCTAGGGGGCAGCTTTTGCTTGTAGCCTTTGCGCGTAAATGTTACTCTCATAGCGAGCAGCCAGAGGCAGGGAATGTACCAAATGAAAAGATCTAATCTAGCGTTAGAGCGTTTTAGTATTCAGCCCTTTATCCCGGTGAAAATGAATCAGTCAGTGAGTGGCATTGCACTTTTTCATCAAGAACATAATTAAAACTAGCTGTGCTTTTTACTTACTAAAACTTCTTACGCGTACATTTTTGAATTATTACCCAAAAACTTCCGCCTGTTTTTTTTTGCGCGGATTCATGAATGTTTTTCTAAAATAAAAGTAGCCTAAGTTACTCCTTAGAACATCTGCTATCTGCTATTAAAAATCCCGTCTAAATTAGTTCAGCCGTTTCGGAGATTAGCCGGTACAAACATCCAGACACACAAAAATGTTAATAATTGCTTTTTTGTTATAAGCACCGTATTTCACCGTCCATATTATGTTTAGTAAAAAGCTGTTACTTTGACCTTACAAATAGACACTTCCATTTTATTTATTTGTATCGATAAAACGCTTTTAAAAATACAATGTTAAAAAAGTCCAACCCTTTTTATAGAGATTTTTCCGGTTCACAATGGTTTTAAGGTTGGCACTCACCTATCAACTCGACACCCGACCAGCACCGCCTCGCCACTCGGCGTCCACTCGTTGTCGGCAGGTGGTCCGCGGGCGGACGCTGCTTTTACACCATAAACGTCATGTGATCTACCAGTGGACCGCGTGTGGTCAACGAGTGAACGCCGCGTGGTCAGTGCGTGGTCCACTTATTTCCGGTTCAGTTAGTGGATGCCGACCGACGAGGCGGTGCTGGTCGGGTGCCGAGTTGATAGATGAGTGCCAACCTTTAAAAAGCATTTCTAGGAACAAAAGTGATTTGTAATTCCAGTGCTAGTACCCGCGGCGGACGCGTTGCGTAACCGCGGCGGACGCGTTGCGTACCCGCGGCGGACGCGTTGCGTACCCGCGGCGGTCGCGTTGCGTACCCGCGGCGGACGCGTAGCGTACCCGCGGCGGACGCGTTGCGTACCCACGGCGGACGCGATGCGTACCTTCGGCAATCTCCGTTCATCTATCGCCCCGCTCAGAACACGCTCGCAAATCGCTAGTGGCAGTGGAATAGCGCCCTTAGCTTTAGAACACTATACATTTCGATTGGGCTAGATTATATGGTAATTCCTGGGAGCTTATTGGTGATAGCTATTTAAATTGGTCATTATTTGAGTCTGTTAATATACCGACGAAAAGCATTCAATACTGTACCTAGTTTTAGCCAGTTAGTATACTTAGCTCTCGTTTATAGCCGAATGAAGCTGTAGCCAAATGACTGCAATTTCTATACGGGCTAGCTCGACCGGGGTAGTATCACCCTCTCACAGAAGATCGGAGTAAAGTAACTAATTTTCTTGCGTGAGAGAGCCCGAAGCCAAATCTCTCCCCCTCTGCCTTTCTTTCTCTCTATCCCACTCAAATTCAGGTCGGGAAGTTTTTCGTGTTGCAAACATCTATAGGCTACGGTAATTACTATCATCAGGTGGGTCGTACGATTGTTTACATACAAAAAACTAGTCTAATGTACCTACAGGAAATCCTTGAGCTCTGTTCCCATGTTATGTTAGGCAAAGTATCCACTGTTATCAGTTATCACTTTGATTTTGCGGTCGGCGGCTCATGTGTGCTCTGCTTAATGATGCATGGAAAGTATATTTGTTATTCGAATCCGATCCATTTACCGCGGCGGTAGACGGCGCCGTCAGCTAGTAAAACATTCGTTGACACAACTAACAGGGGTCTTACCACAAGCTCTTATTGCGATTCAATTATAGGAACGTTTTAACGACGTTTTAATGACGTTTCTTATTGTCATGACAATAAGGTCCGTCATTGCACAAAAAGTCGCTGAAACGTTAATACGTTCCTGTAATTGAATCGCAATAAGAGCTTGTGGTAAGCCCCCAGTTGTCACAACTAGGCTACTTAATGTAGTCGTTACTGAATTTAGGCAAGTGTGATCACATTCAGCAAGCTATTCAGAAGCTAATTTTAATAATTAATAAGCTGGTGTAATAAGCTCTTTACTGTAATAATTCCATGGACCAATTGCTAAGGGGACTGGCCCTAAGCAACTCGGCCGAGTGGTCGGCCTAGTACTAACATCGACATAAAACGAAGCGGGTAGTTCAACTATTTACCGGTAGATAGAACAATTATAATTAAAAAACAATGACCACGTTTTTTTTCATACATATATCTAATAAGGGCACCTCTTTCTTTAGTCTTTACTCTGTGAATAATCCTTACTCAGCTGAGCTGAGATACTGGTCATACTTAAGACATGTTTATTGATCAACACGGCATCTCAAGCACGATTGCTCGAAGCTTGCACGAAGCTTGATTCATAAATACGGGCCTAAATCAGTTCAAACCTAAATTAATAATGTCAATTTTTTTAACGTATAAAAATAATCTTGTGAAAATAGTTACCGATCCTTTCGAAACGAGTTTCTTTCCCATGCTTCTCCATAGGACTGGCATTTCAATGTCTTTGTTTGTGAGAAGTTTTGGTGATTCTTAATTGGAATGGTTTACATAACGGTTTGGTTTTTTTTACATAACTAATGAAAAAAATTGTCATTCTAATTCCGACATAATTTTGTAAAAATCGGAGATACCCAATGAAGTAACCTTACAATAACTATTTTTTACAAATTGTTTGCTTACAAACAACAAAAACATTGTTTATACAATGGAGTGTCGCTAACTGACGTACCTAGCGAATAGAAAGATGCAGTGCGTACTCGCCTTATATAACTTACTTTGTGTGCGAAAATACAGGGTGTTAGGTTAGACGAGGGAGGTATTCAAGGCTATAACGAATCATGCTTCTTACACGTAACTAAACCGTTCCGAACCGTTCCGTACCGTTCCGTACCGTTCCGTACCGTTCCGTACCGTTCCGTACCGTTCCGTACCGTTCCGTACCGTTCTGTGGACCATAATCTAAGAGGGCCCCTGACTGCAATGACACTGCACTTGTTCTTTACTTTTTAGTTCGTTTTTTGGCAGGGCAGTCGTGTTTTAAATTTTTTAAATTATTAATTTTTACATTATGCATTTTAGTGACAGCAGCCAAAAACAAAATGTTTGTTTTGCATGTACACCCTAGCTATGCTAAATGATGCCTATGAATTCTACAGTTTTGGAATGTGCTCATCAAGGCCTTCAATTTGATACCCATATTGTAATAATGGAAGAAAATTGAGCCTTAATGCCGCCATAATGATTTTTTTCAAAAATAATATACCCAGTGTTACCCGGAATGACGTAAGGATTCTAACGATACCCCATACATCCACATCCGTTCAAGCATTTATAAGTTATGGTGGAATAAAGAATCTCACATACATACATACAAACAAACAAACAAACATACATGAACCCTAAACACATATGCACTCCTTTTTTGGGCAGTCGTGTAAAAATATAGATAAGTAAACGCTAATAAATGACAGAGAAAACACAAGAAAAATTATTGCAAACAAAATCGCAACGACGCAAACGACTGTAAGATATCTTATCAAAGGGAATTTACTCGTCGGCCCGTATTAATAAATCTATCTCAACTTTGAGATCCATTTATTAATACGGGCCTAAAATACTTTAATCCGCTTCCCTATCATGCTTCATTTTTCATTAATTCGTATTGTATTGGGCAATTATGTCTTAAAGTAAGATAATTTTACACATTTTAAATAGCGAATCGAATACTGAATACTTTCCTTCAATACGTCCCTCGTCTTACCTAAAACCCTGTAAGTATAGCGTTTACGATTCACAATGTGTAGCCTACTAAGAATCATTCTTAACACAGACATCACAAAAAATCCCAGACAAATGATATAATAGCCATAAATTATACTGTAAATCAATCGTCTCACGCGCAAAGAGCCGCTGCGCGTCTCAAGTGCCATGTTGTGAATAACTATGATTTATAACAACGTTTTAGTAACGATGTATTCTTTTTTATAACGAGCCGCTTCGTGAATGGACGCGATGAGCTTAGATCACTTGTTTGCCAACTTAATCACATTGAAAAAATAGGTTTGCCACAGTTACGTCGGTGTCGCAGCTTCCAACGAACTGCCGCGTATAATACGCGGTGGTACAATCCTTATTGGACAAATTTTGTAAACCTACGCACCATACAACAGTGATTAAACCCTATACATCGGTAATAGATAGATAGATAGATAACTCTTTATTAATCCACCACTAGGAACCAAACAAACATTTATAAATTACTAGCTTTTGCCCGCGACTTCGTCCGCGCAGTATATAAATTTCAAAAAATCTGTTTCCGTTTGCTGGAACCCAAATCCCGTATCAATATATCCCTGATTCTGTATCCCATATTCCGTATCCCGTATCCCTTATCCTGTATCCTGTATCCCGTATCCCGTATCCCGTATCCCGTATCCCGTATCCCGTATCCCGTATCCCGTATCCCGTATCCCGTATCCCGTATCCCGTATCCCGTATCCGTATCCCGTATCACGCATCCACATCCCGTATCCCGTATTTCACATCCCATATCTCGTATCCCGTAGCCAGTATCCCGTATCACGTATCCCGTATCACGTATCCCGTATATCGTATCCCGTATCAGTATCCGTATCCCGTATCACGCATCCGTATCCCGTATCACGCATCCGCATCCCACATCCCGTACCCCGTATCCCACATCCCGTATCTCGTAACCCGTACCCCGTATCCCGTATCCCGTATCCGTAGCCGTATCCCGTATCCGTATCCCGTATCAGTATCCGTATCCCGTATTACGCATCCGTATCCCGTATCATGCATCCCACATCCCGCATCCCGTGTCCCGTATCACACATCCCGTATCTCGTAACCCGTACCCCGTATCACGTATCCCGTATCCCGTATCCGTATCCGTATCCGTATCTCGTATCCGTATCCGTATCCGTATCCCGTATCACGCATCCCACATCCCGTATCCCGTATCGAGTATCCCGTATCCCATACCCCGTATAATTTTCAAAAACGCAATTTTATTCACCAATTTTCATTATTCTAACTACAAAAATGACGAACTTACATTCAAACTTTCATCCCCTATTTTACCCCCTTAGGGGATGTATTTTGAAAAACATTGAAATTAATATTTTTGATCTTTAAAAAGTCACCTAATCACCAATTTTTATAATTCCAACTTCAAAAAATGATGAACTTCCATACAAACTTTCAACCCCTATTTTAACCCCTTAGGGTTTAAATTTTCAAAAAAGCTGCAATTGTTATTTTTAATATGTAAAAAGAAACCTAAACACAAATTTTCATTATGCTAACCTCAGAAATGACGAACTTTCATACAAACTTTCGTCCCCTAATTTACCCCCTTAGGGGTTGAATTTTCAAAAACGCAGCAATTCAAGTTTTTTATTTTTAAAAAGGAACCTAAACACCAATTTTCATAATTCTAACTTCAAAAATGACGAACATCTATACAAACTTCCCAACTAACTTTCATCCCCTTTTTTACCACCTTAGGGGTTGAATATTCAAAAACGCCGAAAACCATATTTTTTATTTTTAAAAAGACACCTCAACACAAATTTTCATAATTCTAACTTGAAAAATGACGAACTTGCATACAAACTTTCATCCCCTATTTAACCCCCTTAGGGGTTGAATTTTCCAAAATCGCTTCTTATTGCTTGCCTACGTCACAAAATATATATACTATCCAAATTTTATGTCTCTAACTTCAGTAGTTTCGGCTCGGCGTTGATGAGTCAGTCAGTCAGTCAGTCAGTCAGTCAGTCAGTCAGTCAGTCAGCATTTCCCTCTTTATATATTAGTATAGAAGTATAGATGACATAAATTACACAGAAAGTGGAAAATGGGCGGCCTTATCACTAATAGTGATCTCTACCAGCCAACCTTAGGACGTTTAATGACGGTGGCTGCATCACATAAGTGAATATTTATTTAGAAATCACCGTCGCGTCGCGCAATAGCCTTACCGGTGCGGCTACGCACTTAATAATAATTCCAAATATTAATTAATATATTTATCTAAAGCCATCGTGACATCGTTGGCAAATACGTAAAATCGTTACAGATTTGTTCATATGGCATCGCAATAATATTTAAGTACGGACTAGCACGGAGGGGGCTGGGACGGCAACCGGACACCGGCCGGGACGGTTGTCCGGGTCGGCTGTCCGGACACCGTCCGGGTCGGCTGTCCGGCCCCCGAGGTCTCACAGGACGCACCCGTCTCCGGCCAGACCTAAGGTCGGTGAAGGCCCGTACACGTTACATTCTGTGTAACGTTTCAGTCGGATACATTTCTGCTTATGAGATTTTTAACGTTGAAATGAGATCGTTATAACATATTTTTTCATTCTGTTTTTGATATCATAACCATGGAAGCACGGTAACAGTGGATACGTTATAGAGCTGGTACCACACTTTTACTAAATTATTCATTACTTATTCTGTACGAGGCCAAACTTTACAAACGCCAGTTAAACCCTTCGCAAAACCCTGTTTGTGTATTCAAAATCTTGAAACTTTAAACTCCACTATTTCCATTTCACATTCCACAAATGACCTAGAAGACCTCTGAATAAAACTTTTACAATTAACATGATTACTTAATTTCACGAACTAACTTCATTTATCTTCAAACTAAAAAGAACACCTAAATAAATAGAAGTCTTTCCCGAGTCTTTGAGTTGGTTAATACCTCCACAATGTGGTGGTGTATGGCCACTCAAGCCTCTGACTACCCCCGAATGGGGATATAAGTCGTGACGATACGTTTTCTTTCCCGAGTGACTAGAAGTTTCGCAGTGAGCCTAGCAGAACTTGTATCAATTAGTCAATCGACTGCGAACTTAATAACCCCCCAGTGCGAGGTGGGGCGGCGGCGTGGCGCACGTCGCGTAACGCCTCGGCCTCCAAGAAGCCATTTGTCTCCCATTATCCCGTGGGATGACCCATGATAAATGTGCGACGGTGTTTCCATTCAACGTGCGGAGTTTATCAAATGTGGGGCACAAGAACTTTGTAACATCATCGGTTTTGGGAATAAACTTCTTATGAAAAGTCTACATTAATAATTTTAGTGTTACCACCGGTTCGTTATGCTGCTTTCATTGAAACGATTCGGGAAGAAATTCAATGATTACTCTTTGCAATAGAAAAAGAAAAATTGTGTACATTTTAAAAACAGCAACGCAATGGGACTGTTTAACGACTAAGTCAAATTGCGTTTAATGTGGTGGCTTAGTTTTACTGATATGTAAAGCACTATAAAATAATCCAATTACTCTTTGCAAGAAAAATGGAATAAATATAGCCTAAGTTACTCAGGGATAATTTAGCTTTCTAATGGCGAAATAATTTTTGATATCGATCCAGTAGTTTTTGAGTTTATTCGTTACAAACATACAAAAATACAAAACTTTTCTCTTTATAATATTAGTGTAAGATGTAGATATATCTTGTTAGATCCCGAGAAGGTACAGTCCATGTTTCATAATAAAAATCTCATTTAACTGAATATTCAAGATTTAGCAAAAATAAAATTTAGGTGGTCGTTTAGGATACTTACATAAGTTAGGTTTTAGCAAATTAATTACCATCGCTGGAGGGGTAGGAGTATTTTAGTATTGAGATTAGAAAATTGGGCCTTAAAAGCTTTTAAGTGAGACTCCGTGATTACATTGCTAATGAAAATATATTTAAAGGCTTTAAACAGATTAACCTTGCAGTTAAGTATTTGGGTAAAAAAAATTACAAGTTTAAAGATTATTTATTATCATTATACCTTTCGGAAATAATGGCCGGCATGTGCGAATCATTTAATGTTAATCGGAAATACGTAGCGTAGATGGGTACACCAGTCCCGAGCCGCCGCGCCCGTTCCATAAGTAATGACAATATGTCTACGCGTTCAGACGTCAAAATAGACCACTTGGGAGCGCCGCTCGCTTGTTGACGCAGCCTTTGAAACACGTTGCACGGCATATCTCGTAAGCTAGGCACTTACCATCATCAAGCAATGGTTGGGCGTCAACATTGGGCCGCCCCGCCGGGCAGAGGGGGAGCGCAGGTGACAACGATACTCCTCCACCCTCGGATTCCACCTGAGACAAAACAATACATATTAAAAACCAGCCAAGTGCGTGTCGCACTCGCACATGAAGGGTTCCATACCACCGTAGAATAAAAACGCCAAAAATATCAAGTTTCTTGTATGGGGACCCCTTTTATTTTTAAATTTTATTTTATTTTTAGTATTTGTTGTTGTAGCGGCTACAGAAATACACATTCTGTGATAATTTCAACTCTCTACCTATTACGGTTCGTGAGATACAGCCCGCTGACAGACGGACGGACAGACGGACAGCGTAGGCTTAGTAATAGGGTCCCGTTGGCACCCTTTGGGTATAGAACCCTAAAAACTAAAACCATAAACAAAAATCTATTAAAAGAATATGCTGTAAAAATCTTAAGAAATTACATACCTACAGTTGAACAAGGAACATCTAGTCTGTATTAATAAATCTATCTCAAAGTTGAGATCGATCTTAAGATGCAGTTTTATGTGTGGAACATAGGTCAAAAACAGCATCTCAATTTCGATCTCAATCTTGCAATCGCTTTTTTAATACGGAGTTTCCACGGTTCTAGAATAGAGACCACGAGCAGAAAGACGTAGTCATTGCCCTATAACAGATTCTAAGTCTTAGAACATTTGCTTAATTCAGCTAAGAGCTTGATTTACATGTTAATAGATGGCAGGAGTACCTACGTCACTTAAGCAGCTACAGAAGCCTATTTTCTTAGGGGCTATGACTTAGGCCTGTGTCGTTACATTATTTTCACGAAACGTAACGTAACCGGTTACGTCAAAGGCGTCACCGGTTATTTAACAGGTGATTTTTATAACTGGTTATTTTTGTAACCCTATGGTTTTCGTCAAAAATACAACCATTGTTATTTGTTTGTAGATGTCTATTGGTGACCGGTCACATAATACCTATGATGTAGTTCGGGCTACAGCTAAATAACCTGTTACAAAAAACACCAGTTACTCGTTCGTCGCGTAAACAGTGATTCGGTGAATTAGCTCGTAACCAGTTAATGTAACCGGTGACGTGAAATAACGCTCACGCCTACTATGACTCGATAACATAGCTTAGTAGTCCCAGCGTCGTCTATTCGAGTTCGGTTAACTCGGGTTCGAATCCTCACGGAGGCACACATTTTGTAACTTTCTTATTTCCTGATACATTTACATAACACCAGGGTGCGCTGGACACATGCATGTTTGGGTGATACCTCTATCGCAGTTTATAAAATGTACTCTGAGGACGTAGTGTAGGACGACCCTGTAAAGCCGCGCTCACTTTGGATGCGTTTTCGTCCGAATTTTACTCGTGCATACACGTACGAACAACACGAATGATCCCGACCTTCCAAGTACTACGGGAGTGCGCACACTGGTCGTACGTGTACGTAACTCGCACCCAGTATGCGCACTCCCGTAGTACTTGGAAGGTCGGGATCATTCGTGTTGTTCGTACGTGTATGCACGAGTAAAATTCGGACGAATACGCATCCAAAGTGAGCGCGGCCTAAGGGTTCTTGCTATGCTCAAGAGTCAAGGCGGTGACTAAGTTTTCTTTAGGGCCACCGCAGACATGCTACTTTTGGCATCGGCGATCGGCGATTTTGCGACTGTATCGATGCTGCATCGCGATTTCGCGACTCTCTGCGTTCGGACGCAGCGACTGCTCCGATGCTAAAAGCGACTAAATCACCGATCGCCGATGCAAAAAGTAGCATGTCTGGTGGCCCTACGGAATAAATATGACAGTGCGCTTATTCAATTTTAGCGCTCAGTGTGTTTCATTCAACAAATTCGGAGACGTTATACGATTTCCGTTGCTGAAAAAAATCGTAATCCATGTCCTCTTTTCAAAAGTAACGATATTAAAATTCCTTATTATTCGCGAACGTTTATTTCCCTACCAATTGGTTGCGCCCCCCCCCCCGCACAGCCTCCCTCCGGGCGCAGATTACGGCTCAATGTCCCAGTCCCGTAGCCGCATAAGAAATTGCCTCGGCTGGCATTTACCCGACGTTTTTGTCATTACTTCCGGGGACCGGTCCATTCGTGGCCAATCTGCGGCCACTTTAGAAAGATATTATGAAATTGCTATGAAGATTCCGCTCGAAATTACGAATGGAAAACGGCGCAACGGGAGAATGTGGGTTTTCATATTAAATCATTGTTAAATTGGATGTCTGCGGGGATATTGACATAGTTATTTTACTTTGTGGACTGTGGACTAACTATACGCTTATTTAGGGCTGTAAGGGTAGTAGTTGGTTGCGGGCGGCAGTTGCGGCGACGGCAGTTGCCGCTGTCAGTTGCATACAAAATTGCCACGATGACATGTGCCGCGACGGCACGACGGCACTCAATTCTATGGGATTGACGTCTGCCGCCTGCCGTCGGCCGTCTGCCGCCCGCAACCAAGTCCTACGATAAGATCAATGGTAGTTGAGCGATCGACGGGAGATTAAACTCGTGCCAATGGTTTAAACTACAATTGATCTTATGGACCTTAGATTTTCAAGCAAAATAATCATATTTATCCAACGATGGTCAGAACCCAACGTGACAGGTGGTGAACCTTGTCGCCGTGTATAGAGGCACTGACTATTACCTAATCCCGAGGGATAGGGATATCTGGTGAAACGTGGGCTTTGAGTTGACTTAATACCTCCACAATGTGGTGGTGTATGGCGACTCAAGCCTCTGACTACCCCCGATTGGGGATAAAAGTCGTGACGTTATTATATTATAAGTTATAATACAACGATGGTGTGTCAATTTGGTCACTGACGGGTCAAACATGGCAACAAACAGACAGACAGAGGTTTGTGGTAGTAAAGAGAAGCCAACAAACTTTTTTTTTAAATTTGATTAGTGTGGCAAACAAGCGTACGGCCCGCCTGAACCCAAAAAATTACCACGTTGCCGAGTTGAAGAAGAGTGGAACCGAGAGAGGGAAGGGGGTGCAAGATTTCCGGATCTCCCGCCTGAACAGCTACTTTATTCCGATCTGCTGTGACCGAGTGGAACTACCCCAAACGAGCCAGTCCATATATGAGCTGCAGGCACCAGTAAATAATACTGGATTGTCCTATTATTCTAGAGTGAGAGGGTCATAGTAAGGCCAAACTACTCACATTCTTACCCGCCTTGTCAGAGATGGCTGCCATTGGTCCAGGTAGCCTCGCGCACGAGCCGGAAGCACATCAGTGTCATCACACTGACCACTACGTTCACAATCAGCAGCAAGCAGAGGAAGTCTACTACCCCCTGGAAAACCCTCAACGCGAACATCCCCGACCGATTCACAAGAAACACTTAAAGGCTTTGAACAATAGTTTGGCGATGCGGTAACTGATGGAGACGAACGTACGGACAAATGGGAGCAGTGTCATGGCTCAAGATTTTTACACCACCGTTCCGACATCACTCCATGACAACTTTAGCAATCTTCTGTCAATCTATGACACATCAATTTTATATGCCAAAGAGTTTAGAGTAAAAAGTACCTATTAGATTATTTTGTAGGTCGTTTTGGGCATGGACCAATTACTAAGGGGACTGGCCCTAAGCAACTCGGCCGAGTGGTCGGCCTAGTACTAACATCGACATAAAACGAAGCGAGTAATTCAACTATTTACCGGTTGATAGAACAATGAAAATGAAAAAACAATGACCACCTTTTTTTCATACATATATCTAATAAGGGCACCTCTTTCTTTAGTCTTTACTCTGTGGTTTTGGGAAACTTTTTTTATATTATGAGAAAGTCACAGCTCATTACGCCCACCCGGCACCCGACCAGCACCGCCTCGCCTCGAGCAGTTAGTATTCATTATATGGAATTCTATGAACATACGCTTACTACATCAACTCCATAGCCTCACCGGATCGCATCGCTCGCAAGCCGTCGACGCGCGGACCACGCGCGGACCACGAGTGGCCCGTGAATTGACCGCTCGCTGCCCGCACGAGGATGATATGTCATCGATACGCCACTCCTCAACGGAAACGGACCACGGACCGGACCACGCAGCCTCCACCCGTGGACCGCCTGTCGACAACGAGTGCACGCCGAACGCCGCGTTGCTGCTTTGGTGCTGGGTAGGCTTAATGAGCTGTGATCTTATGGTGGTAAACAAGCGCACGGTCCGCCTGGGCTTTGATGTGTAAGTAAAATAACCTTTAAGATTGGCAGTCATCTATCAACTCGGCACCCGACTAGCATCGCCTCGTCGGTCGGCGTCCACTAACTGAACCGGAAATAAGTGGACCACGCGCTGACCACGCGGCGTTCACTCGTTGACCACGTGACGTTTATGGTGTTAAAGCAGCGTCCGCCCGGTGACCACCAGTCGACAACGAGTGGACGCCTACAGACAATGCGGTGCTGGTCGGGTGCGGAGTCGTTAGGTGAGTGCCAACTTTTATTATTTCAATTCCTTCGCCCTTTACCTAGACCTTTTATTTCCGAATTTACCCACCGATTTGTTCAACACGAAACGTGTCAAACAAAATGTCACGATTGAAGAGAGACAAATTGTTGGTCCCTGCCATGGACCAATTACTAAGAGGACTGGCCCTAAGCAACTCGGCCGAGTGGTCGGCCTAGTACTAACATCGACATAAAACGAAGCGAGTAGTTCAACTATTTACCGGTAGATAGAACAATGAAAATGAAAAAACAATGACCACGTTTTTTTTTCATACATATATCTAATAAGGGCACCTCTTTCTTTAGTATTTACTCTGTGGTCCCTGCCGTGACCGAGCCTACCTAGCCCTAGCCCTCTGGCGGCCGATTACCGCCCGGAGATCATTTGTTACCCAGACATCTTGCCAGAGAACTGATTTGAATCGCCGGGCTTTGTTTTGGGTGGATCGCGGTAGCCCAGTGGGAATCGCCAACGTGTTACGAAAGTCGTGGGTTCGAATCCCAGACGGTCTGTTTTAAAGAAAATATTTATGTACGTTTTTCACGTTCCCAAAACAGAAGCGCTCGCGGTAAACATATAACTGAGCACTTCGGCTAGTACTTCGAAGGGTATGTTGAGCTGTCGGTCCCGGCTATTACAGTCCTTAAGCCAGCCTGATAACTCCGACAGTAGAGATGGCCGAACGTTTCGTTATATCTGCTCTACCCGTGTTCGTAGTCTAACATTTCATCCGTTTTTACGTGATGCTCAGTCAACAAGAAACAAACACAATTTCGCATTTATAAATACTTAGGGACTGTTTCAGAATCGCCGGATAGCTTTTATTCACCAAATAAATCTGATGTTTTGACAGTTTTCCCATAGAATACAAAACAAAACGTCGAATTTGTTTGTTCAATAAAAGTTATTCGTCGATTCTTCGGGCCCTATAAGTACGTAAGTTATGTTATAAATAGAGAACAATAAAATCACCTCTGTCGCAATTACAATGTGATAATTAATATTACAGCAACGTAATTACATAGTGTTAATGCCAATGGTGATGAAGGTTCAATCAGCAGTAATTATGAATGCGTTTCAGCGCGCCCGCGGCACGCGACACAATAGAGAATTAACGCCCCGTGTGAACAGGGAATTAAACATGTTCCATTTGCAAAGGAACGTAGTGGCAATAATACACAGCTAATTAATGTATTGCTACGTAAATAAGCTGCATTCATAAATTAAACCTATCATGGTAAAAATAATCTGCATTTAAAACATTTTTATAACGTCACGACTTTTTTTGATCCCCATTCGGGTGTAGTGAGAGGCTTGAGTGGCCATACACCACTACATTGTGGAAATATTAAGTCAACTCAAAGCCAACGTTTCACTAGATAGTCAGAACCCAACGTGACAGGTGGTGAACCTTGTCGCCGTGTATACAGGAACTGACTATTACCTAATCCCGAGGAATAGGTAGGTTTCCTCACGATGTTTTCCCTCACCGTAAGCGAACTGTAAATTACGCACATAGATGAAAGTTCATTTGGTGCATGCCCAACTGGGATCGAACCTGGGACCTTCTGATTGCTCGCCCAACGTGTTCACCCCTAGGCTACAGTTGTATTTCAAACTGTTCCCTATAATGGAGTATGCGAGGATGTGGGCCTAGAATATTTGACAACCTCACTCGCTACAGATACATTTATAAAACAGTGTAAACATCAATAGATGTGTCCATATGCCGCGCATGCCTCACCCGAGCACTCATATTATGTATGACATTACATCTATGCGTTCCGATGTCAAAAGTGAGTGCTCGCGCGAGGCATGCGCCTGATGTAGACGCCGCCAATAGATGTGTCCATATGGCGCGCATGCCTCACCCGAGCACTCATATTATGTATGACATTACGTCTATGCGTTCCGATGTCAAAAGTGAGTGCTCGCGCGAGGCATGCGCCTGATGTAGACGCCGCTAATTAGATGTGTCCATATGGCGCGCATGCCTCACCCGAGCACTCATATTATGACATTGTGTCTATACGTTCCAACGTTAAAACTGAGTGCTCGGGTGAGGCATGCGCGCCATATGGACACATCTAATGACATCACAAAGAAAGGGGAAGACCATGTGACTGTCCAAAATAGTATGTTCTACTGGCAATACTGACATGTTGGCGACAGACACCCATTCAGCCATATTTGTATGGCTCATCTTCTGGTGTGAAATCTTTAAGGTGGTTGTTGAATTTCGAGAGCGATAAGGGCCTCCGCAGACTAGATTCTTTTAGCATCGGCGACTGGCGATTTTGTGACGTATCGATGCTGCGTCGCGTTTCTTCGAGCGCGAACGAGCGAGATGCAGCATCAAAATCGCCGATCGCCGATGCTAAAAGTAGCTAGTCTGCGGAGGCCCTAACAGATGTGGGAATTGCAATACATGTATTGGTGCACTGAGCACAATGGTGAACCTACTACGCCACCAAGCCAACTAGGAACTCGGACGGAATGCGACTTCCCCGCCCGCAAACCCGCCACCGCCTGCGGCTTCCCGCCCGCCACACCTCCCGCACACCGCCACCGCCTTTTTATGCGAGTGACGTCACATATGACAGGTTCCTAGTTGGCTTGGTGGAGTAGTATTTCAATTTCATGAGTTTCCTCGAAAATGTGAAATGTTTCGAAGCGTAATACTTACTCCTCGGTACAACCATTAAGGGCCGTTCTCGTAACTCCTTATTGCTGCCCATTATCCAGTTTCTGAGCGAAACCCGACGATTTACCGGTAATTTTTGACCCTACAGGGGTGCTTTCAATTTATATTCCTAGTCCCTTTGACTTAATTAAAGTGTACAATAACGCCTACTACCCACATAATAATTGACTACTTTAATAGCCTTTCAAGTGTCTCACAGTTGGGTAAAAGCGTCTCCGCTGGTCCCTGTCTGGGCTTGTTGTGGTCTATTCATCTACGCCTCGGTCAGTCATCTACGCCTCGGTCTGCCACAACGTGCGTCGACGACCGTCTTTAGGCGTTCAGGTATTAATGCGATTTGCTCACCGCTTAACTAGTTTGCCAAACCTATATCATTTATATTATAATTGTAGTTTTTTACCAGACTACGGTGGAGGGTTATGATTTTGACCGGTATGTATGTATGTATGTATGTGCATCTGTTCCCGCCTCACTTCCAAACTACTTGTCGTAATTTGACAAATGAGCTATCGTTAGAAGCGGCTTAATGGCGCACTGGTTATAGGCTATGCAACGTCACATAAAATTGCATATGGCGCCCTCTAGAGGACATAATGTCATGAACTAAAAAAAAACATTTTTTAATGAAACCGTGTGGGTTATCAAATGAAAGAGCTTGATGAACACATTTCAAAAATAAATATATTGTTACCTATAACTCCAAAATAATTAAATAGAAAATAAAAGTTTTTAAACTTACTTTTTTTACGTTATTAAGGAGGCAAACAAACGTACAACCTTACCGTAGCCTATATTATGCTTGCAATACCAACGGCATCGCTTGCACCCGACCAGAAGGGGAGTGAGACAGAGGGAGGAGAATGGGGAGGTTGGGCGTCTGACTCTCTCACTCATATGAAACGCAGCTGTAATCGCTATTTCACGCTGATCTGTGAGAGGGCGGTACTAAGTACTATCCTGGTCGAGCCAGCCCGACTAGGGCCCGTAATAATAAATCGATCTCAAGATCGAACTTGAGTTACTGTTTTTGACAGATGTTCCATACATTAAACGTCAATACTGCATCTTAAGATCGATCTCAACTTTGAGATGCATTTATTAATACGGGCCTAGTACTACTGAAACAAGCCACTTAAGTATTATAAACTAGTAATAGTCGCAAGCACGTTCAATTAGTAAAGCTTAGTGCACATAACGAGGCATTAAACAGTACTTAGCGTTGATCGGCGGCCCGTTCAAGGCTTACCGAGGCAAGTTTAATATCCGGCGCTCGTGAGAACACGGCGTTATAGGATATTCATGGATTACCGGCGGCGGTGCTATTTCTAATGCGTGTTTGTGATGACGCGTCGCCCTGAAATATCTCAGGACAAGGTCAGAATGCGTCGATATAAAAGGTTGTAATACTTTGCAGCTTTTTCAGCTGAAACGAGAGATAGAAAGCCGTGAAAATTAGCAATGATTGGGGGAAATCTCCCAAAATTTGGGAGAATTTTATAGATATAGGGCCGCCGCAGATTAGCTACTTCTAGCACCGGCGACCGGCGATTTTACGACTGTATCGATGCTGCGTCGCGTTTCTTCGAGCGCGAATGAGCGAGACGCAGCATCAAAATCGATGATCGCCGATGCTAAAAGTAGCAAGTCTGCGGTGACCCATAGATTTGGATTTGTGGAGAGAAACATATACCTATTACCCATTCATACTGCTATTATTGCCTTTTCATTATAATATAAATATCGCCAGACTAACACACCAACTGTATGGTCCCAAACTAAGCAACGCTTGTACTATAACTACCGTACAATGGACTGGCTGTGATCCCAGTAACATCCACACGAGAGCAAATTACGAAAATGCTGTTTCCGGCATTTGCATCTGGCGGGAATCGAACCCGCAACCATCCGATGTAGTGAGCTGAGCGGGTCTATGCTCGAACCACTGCGCCAAGCAGTCATCCCTTGCGATGCGCATGTTCTCTCTTATACATAGGATTCAGATTTATCTCTAAAACAAAGATAAAGGAGCGATAGCTTGAAAACTTGTAGGTATTTTCCCTCAAGGGTTGCCACATTAACATAATTGTCTGTTGTACATCCTTAAGGCTTAAGTGCTCCCAAAATTTGAGAACACGACGCTGAAGTATCTAGAAAGTAGTATTATAATTGGGCAAGAGTGTTCCAAATTAAACCTGAGGGAATTTAGAAGCTTACTGTCATTAAAATTCAGATAAAGTTAGTCTAACTAATATAGACTGTATATAAATTAGAGAACTGAGAAGACTCGATGTTCGGCAATGGTCTATTCTTAAATAATATACTGTATCTATATACATCTGATCTATGGGCTGGCTCGACCGGGCTAGTACCACCCTCTCACAGAAAATCGGCGTGCTTTTACAGCTGCGTTTCGTAGGATGAGAGAGAGGCGGCAGCCCGAACCCCCCTTCTCCCCCCTCTGTCCCACTACCATTCAGGTCGGCAATATTGCAATAATTTATAGGCTACGGTAACTGCTTAACATCAGACGGGCAGTACGCTTGTTTGCCATCTTAACACATAAAAAATGTAAAATTTTATATAAAAAAACAGTATTCTACAGTTATATTTGGAGTCGGCGAGTTGGTCAGTCTACGCCTAACAAGTGGTGCGCGCCCCACTAGTTGTGAACCCATGGATCACTAAGGGCCTGTTTCAGAATAAATATTGGCGTTTTGACAGATATTCTATGGAAAAACTGTCAAAACGGCATATGCATTTCGTAGATAAAAGTTATCTGACGATTCTGAACTAGGCCTTAAGCTATAATATAAAATATCACCAAAAACGGCCAATATTTGAGGTAAAACAAAAAATGGTTGTCCGAGAACACGAAGCAAGTAATTACCATATCCCCGAAAGTATTCGGAAGAACAAACACCAGTCAGTCCGCTCCAGAGCTCACGCCATCATGAAATATTCATGAGGCTAGCTCTGAAAGTTATCGCGACGCAATACATTTGTTGGAAATCTGTGAAAGGTATTTAAAGGTGGTAGGACCAAGCTGTAGCCATTTGACTGCAGCTCATATTGCTGGCTCGACCGGTGTACTACCACCCTCTCACAGAAAATCGGCGTAAAGCAGCTATTACAGCTGCGTTTCGTACGATGAATGAGAGAGCCGAAAGCTCCACCCCCTCTTCCCCTCCCTCCATTCCTGTCCAGTTCGGGTCGACAATGTGCGAGCAATGCCTTTGGTATTTAAAGCATCTAAAGGCTACGGTACCGCAGTCCTATAAAAAAGTGAAGTCCCAGGTATAAACAGCTACTCTGTGAACCTCTGAAATCATTTCAATCAAAGATATTACCAAGATAGAGGGAGACATGTAACTGTCCCAATATGGCAGTTATTGTTTACCAAAATACATTGTATTAAAATAAGTAAATGGCGATTTTAAAAAAACAACGTAATAAAGACAAGCCGGCTGAGTTTCTTGCCGGATCTTCTCAGTCGAGGTCGCGTTTCCGATCCGGCGGTAGAATTTAAGGAAAAATTTAAAATGAGAATTTGTAAGTGCCCCCGTAGGCCTAAACAAAATAAACGAATTAAATTTGAAATTTGAATTTAAAATAGTATGTCCTACTAAACGGAGTACATGGACACAATACGACTCAGTCGTTCGTAAGGATTGGACGTTAAGCAAGGTAAGGTCAGTCGGAGATAGGTGACCATTTATTGGCATTTCAAACGGAACGTCTTTGAGCGGCTTGAAGAACTATGACACTAGGTTAGTCACCAACCGTACGATAGAAAGAAGAATTCTAAGACCATGCCATCAAAGTAAATGCTACAATCTAAATATCCGTTCCTCAACCGAGCTTCCTTGAACAATTTCACTCAATATTATATTTCCCTTTCTTGCTTTTGACCGAGTGTCAAGGAAGCTCAACGTGTCAACCCTGGGACCTTAATAACTGCGCCGCGGTGACCCTACGTCACCTGCCTTATGAATAGTTATATCGCGTTACTTATTAATGGGCAGGTCCATTATCACGCTGGCGCTGACATCATTGGATGGCGGAAACAGAAGTGCGAAATAAATTTTTTATTGGAACAAAAGTTATCTGAATGTGATTAGTTTCAAACATCATGATAGCCACTAAGCTTACTATCAAAGACATAGCCAAGAAAGAGGGAGACCTAACTGTCCCAAATACACTGGACCGTAAAGAAAACGGGTCGGTTAGAAAATCCAATATCTTCAAAAGTACCTAGCTTTATGAAGTAAAGACTAAATTAAAGAATACTTAAATGAATATAAAAAACCGGCCAAGTGCGTGTCGGACTCGCACATAAAGGGTCCGTACCAACGTAGAATAAAAACGTAAAAAATATGAAACCTTTATTTTTAAATTTTATTTTATTTTTACTATTTATGGTTGTAGCGGCAACAGAAATACACATTCTGTGAAAATTTCAAGTCTCTAGCTATTACGGTTCGTGAGATACAGCCCGCTGAGAAAAAGACAGATGGACGGACGGACGGACGACGTAGGCTTAGTAATAGGGTTCCGTTGGCACCCTTTGGGTAAGGAATCCTAAAAACAGAAACGATTCTTTTTATTTTTGATCAATAGCATCACACAATAGCAAAAGCATCACACAATACATTCATATTAATTTACTGCGTTTACATCAGGCGCATGCCACGCAATCAGATTTGAAGTCTAAACATCTAACATGAGTCATCTAACATGAGTGCTCGGGCGAGGCATGCGAGGCATCTGGACGCACCAAATCATGCTTCACGATATCGTGTAGTATTAGTGACAAGATGGAGGTTGGTTGAAATTCACATTGCTACCCGTATTACTGTATTAAGGAAGCTAATCTACGTTCCCAAATATTAATGAACTATTACATATAACTTAGCACCTCTTCTTTGACTTACAATAATAATAATAATATCCCGGGACATTTTTTACACACGGCTACCTGATCCCAAACTAAGCAGAGCTCGTACTATGGAAACCAGATAACTGATATTACTACATATACTACTTTTTATTTGTAAATACATACTTAATATACATATATAAGATTGATGATCCTCTAATATGACTAATATAGTATCTTTCAAATAAAACTTTAATGTGTTGCTCTGAAAAAACAAAGATTTATTTAATTAACTTAATCAAGATATCTTACGTACCACATTACAC
Source organism: Drymonia ruficornis (assembly GCA_947859195.1). Taxonomy (NCBI): domain Eukaryota; kingdom Metazoa; phylum Arthropoda; class Insecta; order Lepidoptera; family Notodontidae; genus Drymonia; species Drymonia ruficornis. The sequence goes on along the minus strand of OX401907.1, from coordinate 766,813 downwards.
TATAACACTAACACTAACCTGAAAAAACAAAGAAACGACATTTAAAGTCTATTATATAATCTTCTGTAATCTAAATAGAAATTAATTTTATTCCAATGTTTTCATTGTCTTTACGAAACGCCATATTGTTCAACTCCGTCTCGCCTGCTTTATCGACATTCCTCAATTAACCAATGACGAGCGAATGTCATTAATCCGAACTGTTTTGCCGACAGCGACAGCGCGGCAAAATTCAAATTAAAGAAAGGAACTAAACTTTCTTTACATCTCCCCTCTTGAAGTAGAAAATTCACACAGAATTTTCTTTAAATTGATTCTTCTTCCATTTCCTCATTTTCATCTTCTTCTCTTAGTATAGAGACTGGAATAAGTTTTGTGATATGAAATAGGTTCGATTCTGTTTTCTTATGACCTGTATCTATTCTGTATATTGACCTTGATATTTTGTTTATTATTTTATAGGGTCCGATTTTCAGTTCATCCAATTTCTTCCTGTTAAGCTTGTTTCCATTTTCCACATACACCATATCTCCTACATTAAATTCATAGTATTTCCGACTTTTGTCAAATAGTGTTTTGTTGTAATTATGGGATTTTATTGTATTCTCAAGTGCTATTTGCCGATCATTAATCCAATCACTATTGGGTTTTCCTTGCTTTAATTCATTTGGTACGACAGTAACATCTGTTCCATATAAAAGATAACTTGGTGGATAGCCAGTGACTGAGTGATTAGTTTCATTATATTTACTAGCACATTCCTGAGCTATTGTGGTCCAAGCTCTTTTTTTTCTGTTTTCATTTATTGTACATCTGATTTTATTTACTAATGTTTGATTCAATCTTTCATTTAGACCATTAGAGAATGGTGCATTTACTGCTGTGAAGACTAGCGGTATTTGTCTATCTTTGAGGAATTTCTTAAATTCTTTCGAATTGATACCGGGGTATTGGTCAGTGAGAAGCATTCCAATTTCTTCAGTTTCTGTTATGTTTGTAATTAGTTTAATAAAATCATTTGCATTCTGGGTTTTTGAAGTTAATATAAAGGCATATCTTGTAAAGTGATCCACTAACAGGTGTAGATATTTCTTAGATGATCTTGAACCTCCAAAACCTCCAATGGTGTCTATAGAGATTATTTCGAATGGCTTTTTAGCCGGACCTAGATGAGACATAAAACCAAATTTATCATGTCCTCTTGATTTATTTTTAATACAAATTTCACAGCTTCTACATATTCTCTTAATATTGTTCATCAAATTTTTGGCCGTGTAGTGTGGACTTATTGTCTTCTGCATTTGACTTATTCCAATGTGGCATAATTCTTCATGTACTTTTTTTATGAGTTTGATACTAAATTCTTCTGAAATAATTATTTTTTCTTTCTTTCTAATCTGTCTTAAGTATACCTTGTTTTTTTCAATCAATTTACTGCTATTTCTTTGTATTTCTTCATTTTTATTTTGATCTATTAAAATATCCTGCAATTTAACCATGTTCACAACTTTCAACTGTTCATCTGTATTTTTTTCCGATTCTAATACTGGATTCCTGCTTAGACAATCTGCTTCCAAATTTTTCTTCCCTGGAGCATATTTTATTTGAAACTCATATTGCGATAAATAATATGTTAAATCCCCTAACTCTTCATCGGTTCTAGATTTCAAATTCATGTTTTCAAGTGGTTTGTGATCTGAATAAACTGTAAATGACTTACCTATCAACCAGTATTGCCAGTATCTCACAGCTTCTTTGATAGCTAAACATTCCAGGTATATTGCTTTTTTTTTCTTTTGAGATTCATTAAGCTTTTTAGAAAAATAAGCCACTGGTTTTTCTGTTCCGTCTGTCTGTCTTTGTTTCAATATAGCTCCAATACCTTCTAAAGAAGCGTCTGTATATATGTTGATTGGCAAATCTTGATCAAAAATTTCAAGAATTGGTTGGGAGCATAACAAGGTTTTTATTGTCTCAAATGCTTCTTGGCATTTATCAGACCAAATGAACTTTTGGTTTTTTCTGAGTAAATTATGCAACGGGTCTAATATTTTTGCACTGTTTGGTATAAACTCGTGGTAAAAGTTAATTTTCCCTAAAAATTGTCTGACATTTTTCTGTGTTCTTGGAACAGGAAAATCCTTTATTGAAATCAAATTATCATTTACTGGTTTGATGCAATTATTTTGAATTATATGACCCAAGTATTTTACTGAATTAGAAGCAAATGTGCATTTTGTAAATTTTAACCTGAAACCTTCTGTTTTGATTGCTTCCAACAGCTGTGTAAGATGGTTAATGTGCTCAGCAAAGGTTCTAGAAAATATAAGAATATCGTCGATATAATTAACTGTAAAGTCCGTCAGTTTATACTTTCTAAGTATATTATGTAGTATTCTTTGAAATATAGCTGGAGATGTTTTTAATCCGAATGGTAGACAGGTCCACTGGTAATGTCCATCTTGTGTTACAAATCCTGTCTTGTTCTTGTCTTCGATTCGTAAAGGGATCGACCAAAATGCAGAATTAATGTCTAGCGTTGAAAAGTACTTGCAATTCCTGGTCTTTAACATTAGATCTTCAATTAAGGGAAATGGTTGAGCTTGAGGTACTACTATTTTATTTAAATCTCTGAAATCTATACATAACCTAGATCTTTTATTTTCTTCTTTTTTAAATGCCAAAGTGACAGGTGCAGCGAAAGGACTATAGGATTCTTCAATCATCTTATTATCTAGTAAATTTGCTATTTGTGTTTCTATCTCTTTTTTATCTTCTATAGTGCATCTGTAGGGCCTCTTACTACAATATCTGTCCACTAGTAAGTCGATTCTCGCTTCATATCCATTAACAGTACCAACGTCGTATTTATCTTTCGCAAAAACTGATTTATATTTATCAATCAGTGTATTTATTTCCGTTTTTTGATATCCATCCAGATGATTTATCTTAATTTTAAAATTTTCCTCATTTACATGTTCATTAAAATTTATTTTGTATTCTTTTGTTGACTTATCGTTATCTATACTTTTTATTTCAGTGTTTGTATCTTCATGAGTAGAATTTTCTTCTGTTTTATTATGTAGGTATAATTTCTGTGTTATTTTTAGGTCTTCGTTTTGGATCAGTTTAAAATCTTTTATTAAGTCTAATCCAATCAAAAAATCATATTTGAAATTTTCTTCATCAATTATGTATACATCAGCAATTTTTTCCAATTCAAAGATTTTTATTTTTAGGTTTGTCAAACCTCTTGTCTTTTTAACACCATTAATTGTTACTAAATCTGCTTCATTCAAACTGTTTCCTTTGCCTTTTAGTTTTAGTATTTTTGTACTAATTTCTCAAACAATTTTTCCAGCGTACCGGTTTCCGTTTGATATGCATCAGAAAATTTATCTTGATTTATTTCCTCCAGATATTGATCCTCAAATTGTAAATTATCATCGTCATCTATGTATGTCTTATTGAGTTCATCTGTCATTGTAATCCAAACTCTTCTCACCTGGTACCGTTTTTTCAAACTATTTTTCACCTTATTATAAACGGTTGTTTTCAGTATTTCCTTATGATAACTTACTGCCTGTAGCTCTTCAGGTATTGCATACACTTTATTATCGCTTGTGGTTATTGAAGTAAGCGAAAGCATATTTGATTTTCCATCACTTCCAGGCAATAGCGTAAATTCAAAACGAAGTTTATCCATTTTCAATTGTCGTTTATAAACAAAAATGTCGTTTTATAAGATTGATGATCCTCTAATATGACTAATATAGTATCTTTCAAATAAAACTTTAATGTGTTGCTCTGAAAAAACAAAGATTTATTTAATTAACTTAATCAAGATATCTTACGTACCACATTACACTATAACACTAACACTAACCTGAAAAAACAAAGAAACGACATTTAAAGTCTATTATATAATCTTCTGTAATCTAAATAGAAATTAATTTTATTCCAATGTTTTCATTGTCTTTACGAAACGCCATATTGTTCAACTCCGTCTCGCCTGCTTTATCGACATTCCTCAATTAACCAATGACGAGCGAATGTCATTAATCCGAACTGTTTTGCCGACAGCGACAGCGCGGCAAAATTCAAATTAAAGAAAGGAACTAAACTTTCTTTACACATATACGCCCAGACTCGGGACACACAGACATGTTCATGCACACAAATGCATGTCACGGGTAGGAATCGAACCTACGACCTGCAGCGTGAAAGGCGCCTCCGCGCCCACCACGCTAACGGGCCCGTCATACAAGCATTCAAGAGCCGTTAGTACATAGGATGCCGGGACTTAGCTTAGTTTAATTACATTTAATTAGAAACTGTACGAGTTGCTAACTCCGGATCAACGCCAACCACGCTCGGAACTTGGCGGACTAGGGTAAGTTTACACGCGTTTGCTTAATATTCTGCGGTCTAGACATCGCTGATAAACTAAAGGGTAGTCCTCGTGTGGTTCTATTCTCTTATGTGCGAGATACAGTCGTGAGATTGAGTGTACTATCCACCAAACCAACTACCAACTACACACTCGGGTACTCATGGGTACTCATGGGTACTCTTATTTTTTTTTATAGCCAAGGATAGCACACTGGCAGACGGACTCTCGTGGCAGTAGCTCCCACTACGTGGTAGACGGACCGCGGAATCATTGACTTATTATCATTTGATATTTATACCCGTGCGCCTAGTTGGCTTGGTAGAGTAGTGTAGTGTGTACGCACTGTAAGCACTAAAAACATCTATTTAAGGGCCATAACACACTAGGACGCCATGGCGCCGTCACCAGCTACCGTATCCAACTAATTTGTATTAAAAGGTAAGACAGATAACACACCTGACTACGGACTGGCGACGTCGCCAATAAATACAAATCGTTTGGATACGTGGCCGGCGACGTCGCCATGGCGTCCCGGTGTGTTATGGCCCTTAAAAGCATTATTTTAAAGGCAACAGAGTTAATTTTGATCGACGGTAAATTTTGTGAGAACAAAACAGAGTAATTTTCCCCATGCATGATTTACAAGTGCTGAAATTCAGATCTCGCTACGGTAAAGTTGTGCACAAAGCCCGCACTCTCAAACTTCACACGCTCGCAGAGTACACGAGAGTTTTTCCATCAGCAACATTTGACTGCTAATTTGGCCCTTTTTCATATTACAATTTGTTTCGAGTTTGCCGGTGTAATTACTTCTGATGGCGTCGAAGTTTTCCTTTGATAATATTTATTGACATCCCTTTTCTATATGGGTTTGTGTAAGACGGCGGTATATCATCCATATTAAGGAGAAGTCCTTCGCCACAGTAATAGGAATCTGAGGCAAAAGGCTAGTCAACAAGTGCGGAAAAACATTAAAAAAACAGAAAATAATCTATTTGGTTTCGACTGCATTCATATATTTTTTTATTTCTCACACACGTTTCATTTAAAGTCAACGCGTAAAAGTCGCGGGCAGTAGCTAGTTTATTATATTTTAAGTGTGCGTCGTTGCTTAATACAATTTTAGCTATTGTTAATACGAATAGAAAAATATATTTTCCTCATTCCCTCGTTCAAATCGGCCATTTATTTTTTTCCAATGTTTGTATGGAAATTTCCAGTCGGCCGCTAATTGTTTTATGTAGGTAGTATTCCCAAATATACCGTCTACTTTGAAACCCATCGCCTCATGATGCCGCCAGCAAATGTTTCCTTTTTGACACGACTGCCCAAAAAAAGGAGTGTATATGTGTTTAGGGTTCATGTATGTATGTATCTGAGATTCTTTATTCCACCATAACTTATAAATGCCTGAACCGAATTGGATGTATGGGGTATCGTTAGAATCCTTACATCATTCCGGGTAACACTGGGTATATTAAATTTGAAAAAAATATATATGGCGGCATTATGGCTCAAAATTCAAATTTGAAAAAAAAAATTCTACCATTATAACAATATGGATCTCAAATTGAAAGGCCTTGATGAGCACATTTCAAAAACATATATATAAAATATACATGTAAAACAAACATTTCATTTTTGGCTGCTGTCACTAAAATGCATAAAATAAAAAAAAAAAAAAATTCCTCTTAGATTAAACATGTTCTACAGAACGGTCCCCCGACTGCAATGACACTGCACTTGTTTTATACTTTTTAGTTCGTTTTTTGGCAGGGCAGTCGTGTTTTTAATATTTTTTTACACGACTGCCCAAAAAAAAGGGTGTATATGTGTTTAGGGTTCATGTATGTATGTATGTTTGTAGGTTTGTATGTCTGTATGTGAGATTCTTTATTCCACCATAACTTATATATGCCTGAACGGATTTCGATGTATGGGGTATCGTTAGAATCCTTACATCATTCCGGGTAACACTGGGTATATTATTTTTGAAAAAAATCAATATGGCGGCATTATGGTTCAACTTTAATATGTGAATAAAAAAAAAATTTCTTCCATTATTACAATATGGGTATCAAATTGAAGGCCTTGATGAGCACAGTCCAAAACTGTAGAATTTATAGGCATAATTTAACATAGGTAGGGTGTACATGCAAAACAAATATATCATTTTGGCTGCTGTCACTAAAATGCATAAAATAAAAATAAATAATTTAAACAATTAAGAACACGACTGCCCTGCCAAAAAACGAACTAAATAGTATAAAACAAGTGCAGTGTCATTGCAGTCGGGGGCGCTCTTAGATTAAATATGTTCCACAGAACGGTCCCCCGACCGCAATGACACTGCACTTGTTTTATACTTTTTAGTTCGTTAATTGGCAGGGCAGTCGTGTTTTTAATATTTTTTTCAATAACACATTTATCTGGCATATTTCTGCAATTCATTTTCAGACAGTATAAGCTAGGTCACGTTATTCAGTAGAGGTACTAATCTACCAAGCTAACTAGACACTCGGGTATAAATATAAAATGTTAATAAGTTAATTATTCCGCAGTTTGTTCATAACGTAGTGAGCCTGGGCCGAAGCCTTGGCATCCCTATGGCAGTATCTTCCGCGGAATCATTTGATATTATAATATCCTGGGACATTTTTGTACACACGGTTACCTGATCCCAAACTAAGCAGAGCTTGTACTATGGAAACCAGATAACTGATATTACTACATATACTACTTTTTTATTTGTAAATACATACTTAATATACATATACACCCAGACTCCGGACATACAGACATGTTCATGCACACAAATGCATGTCCCGGGTAGGAATCGAACCTACGACCTGCAGAGTGAAAGGCGCCTCCGCGCCAACCACGCTAACGGGCCCGTCAATATTTATACCCAGGTGTCTAGTTGGCTTGGTGAATAGGCAGAGGTGTTTTATACAAAGATTCTGATACCTTCATTCCCAAGACAAATTAAAGGCCAAAAATCAAATCGGGACTGGTTAATAGCTCCATCAGTCGGGTGTTCCCCTCCGAGCATCTATCACGACCAGCGGGGCTATTACGTATGTCAGTTGACAACTAGCTTCGGTTGTTCACCGAACTTTGATGGTAAATTAGAATGACATAACATTGGTATTACGTATTTCTTGCAGGGCTAACCTAACCAAACTCAATGTACCTTGATATCCATTCACCGAAATACGTAAAACCAATGTTATATCATTCTAATTTACCATCAAAGTTCGGTGTACAACCGACGCCAGTTGTCAACTGAGATACGTAATAGCCCTGCTGGGACAAAAGGCTTCGGCAGTGGCCGCGCAAATTAATGAAAGGAGGTGAGTTTAAATAAGGCTACAAAAGTGAACGAACCATTGGACGGTCTCATTTGTTTCCTTCCTGGTCCACGGGAGGAGCTGCAGCGGATCACATTAGTCAATGGACTGCACGACCGGGCTGGCTTGACCGGGGTAGTACCACCCTCGCATAGGATATCGGCGTAAAGCAGCTATTAATAATAATAATAATATCCTGGGACATTTTTTACACACGGCTACCTGATCCCAAACTAAGCAGAGCTTGTACTATGGAAACCAAATAACTGATATTACTACATATACTACTTTGATAAAACATATATAATTTGTAAATAGGTAGGTACATTCTTAATATACATATACACCCAGACTCGGGACATACAAACATGTTCATGCACACAAATGCATGTCCCGGGTAGGAATCGAACCTACGACCTGCAGCGTGAAAGGCGCCTCCGCGCCAACCACGCTAACGGGCCCGTCAAACATTACATTACAGCTGCGTTTCGTATGATGAGTGAGAGATCCGGAAGCCCACCCCCTCTTCCCCTCCCTCCGTCTCACTCCCCTTCAGGTCGGCAACGTGCGAGCAATATCTTTGGTATTGTAAGCATCTAGAGGCTATGGTAACTGCTTAACACCAGGCGGGCCGTAAGATTATTGGCCACCTCAGTCATAAAAAAACAGGTTCGGAGCCTAGTACAGTTTAAATGATTCCGGTTATATTTCTCCAATTGGTATCGATCTTTGAACCCAGTTTACACACATAACCAAAAGGTTGAAATCATTCCGATTTTCCAAATAACTTGAATTAAAATCTTTTTTGGGTTCCGTACTAAAACGGAAAATCTAAACCTTTTACTCTGCAACAACTCTCCATGTTTCCCTGTTATAACCATATCCGGCTGAAAAAAAATGGATGTATAATTTCATTACAAAATGGGCTAATGGTTTAATGTTGGCCAATATACCAGCACATGCTGAAATGGGTCCGTTTGCGGCGAGCAAAATCAGTAAATTTTCTTTTTAATATTAATTATTATTTTATTTTTTGCTAGTCACAATAAAGTTTATCTTTCTATTTGACTAGCTTTTACCCGCAACTTCGTCCTCGCTATATTTATATTTTAAAAATCGGATCTCTGATCCCGGATCCCGTATCCCGGATATCTCGGATATCGAATCCCGTATCCCGGATATCCCGTATACCGTATCGTATTAGCCAGTAAAAGTCCCGTCAAAATCGGTCCAGCCGTTTCGGAGATTAGCCGGAATCGATACCGCCATATAAACTTTCATCCCCTATTTTACATCCTTGGGGTTGAAGTTTTCATTCATTTAAGCGTAGCGTTTTGTAGAAACGCTTGGAGATGAAGCCGCTTGTCTAGGGGGCAGATCCCAAACTAAGCAAATACCAAAACTAGTTTGGATAGCCCTGAATAGTGGCATTCTGTTGACCGCTGTATAACCACCCCTTGCACCGCGTCAAAGGGGATTTACAACAACTCAATTCAACCCCATCGGGCGAATAATCCTGGAATGGAAAAACTTCCAGAGGGATATTGGAATGGAACCCTTGCGTTGCTTATTTTAATCTAAGGGCCTGCACGCCGACTTTTTCACGCACCATTGACGCTAGTCATGGAACACGCATCTGAGGCCTTACCAGCACACTGTTGAGCCTCAATTAGGTATTTGAAAAAAAAAACAAAAAAATTATGTATTTTAAAACTTTGTCACAAATTAAAACGATATTCGATGCTAAAAACTCTTAAAAATGTTTTTTAAATTAATTATGTTCAATTTGAAATTGATATGAAATGTTCAAAAGATTCACGTGACCAAAAACGCACCACAAGTCATAATCGAGATGGTACGGTCAGCAACGAAAGTCGCTGAACATTCTCAGTTTTTCAAATAGCTTGCACACTTTTGTTTTGCATCAAATCCATAATTTTTCTTTATCGAAACAAAATGTAGACATGTTGCTAATGTTTGGTTTTATAAAGGTTTACCAACAATTATAGAATAAAGAGTATAGATTAGTATTATAGATTTGAAAAATTCAGAATGTTCACCGACTTTCGTTGCTGACTGTACAATGTCAAAGGCGTGAAGGCGTACACGTGAGTAGACTTAAAATTCATTAATTTTACTCCATTTTATTGCGTTGCAAAAAATATCGATATAAACTACCTGGTACGTGATGCCACATCACTAAAAAATTACCATCTCGACCTGTCGCGTACTAGGTATGTCCGTACGCATACCCCGAAATGTATAAGAAGAAGATTTTGACATTTTATGTAACTGATGCGATATTGATAAATGTAAAATCTATCGACTTTTAGCCAGTTTACAATAGTCTTACAAAGCATTTCTAGGAACAAAAGTGATTAGTAATGCCGGTTTTAGCCCATCACATTCACAACTTTTTTTAAATTTAGGGGCTATTCTATAAAAGGTTTGAAAAGTAATTTACCACTCAACAACCAATTTAAGTTTCCAAATGAAAGGGTTTTATTCACTTAATTTTTTTTTTAACAGTTCTAGAGGAATGCCTACACGCATTTAATACTAAACCAAATGAAAATTTTATTAAACATCCCATTTAGTTTCTCAAAGCGCCGCTCTGTTAAAATGCCACTGAAAATTTTAAAACGTGTTTTAAGTTCTAATCCAGTTCAATCTAATATTTATCGTTCAATTTGTATCTAATGGCAGTAGTTTGGCTCAATGAAGTTGGAACGAGCGCCTCAACGCTCGGAATTTTAAGCTTTACTTTTACTTGCAGGCGTGAAGTGGTAATGAGTGTTTGTAGATCTCTTTTATGAGCCTAGAAAACTAATAATATTCAATATACGACAGTGAAAACAGAATCATTCAAAATATTATTGTAGCTAGTATGTCTATATTTTAATTAAAATCTCTTGTATCCTCTCATAATGAAATTACCGTAGCCATCGTTTTTTTTTTTTTTTTTTTTATAGGACTGCGGTGGCAAAAAAGCGTACGGCCCGCCTGATGTTAAGCAGTTACCGTAGCCTATAGATGCTTACAATACCAAAGGTATTGCTCGCACATTGCCGACCTGAAGGGGAGTGGGATGGAGGGAGGGGGAGGGGGGTGGGCTTACGGCTCTCTCACTCATCGTACGAAACGCAGCTGTAATAGCTGCTTTACGCCGATCGCAGATCGTGCCGTAATTTCATTTTCCCGGCCGGATATGACGAAAAATCCATTCAACTATCCCATGGTCGTAACATGCTCGTAACCATATTTTTTTTTCAAAATTAAACGTTTTCATCAGCTCAATTTATATTTCGGTATCGGGAGAATCTTGTAAATGCCGTGGTGATTAGAATTTAAATGAAATAAATATATACTCAAACTGTATGTTCCCAAACGAAGCATCGCTTGTTCTATAAGTACCGTACATGGACTGGAGGCGATTCCAATGACACCCAGACCAGGGCATAACGTAAAAGCCATATCCAAAATTAGCCCTCTATACAATTTATTCAAAAGCAATAAACTTATTGGAAATTACAAAACTAAAACTTTAAGTAGAATGGAAAACTAAAAAAAAACAAAGAGAAAATCACATATCTATTAATAAAAATCGCACTACAATCTCCCACCGATGTCAGGCGGCAGGGTGCCCAGAACGCTAGCAGCATTGCTGCGTTGGATGGCAATGCTGATATTATTATGGTGAGCAAAATAGGTGCCAGCGTTCGTCACCCAAAGTCTCCACCAGGGGTCTTACCACCACCTCTTATAGCAATTTTGTTTTAACGTTTCAGCGGCCATTTGTGCAATGACGTTTCTTATTGTCATGACAATAAGGTACGTCATTGCACAAAAAGTCGCTGAATCGTTAAAACGTTCCTACAATTGAATCGCGATAAGAGGTCGTGGTAAGCCCCCAGACGTTTTGAAATGTCTGAACATCCGGTGGGCCCCGGGCCCCCACGGTCCCAATATTGTACATTGTAAATAGTATCATAAATCTTTCAGTTATTTCAGCTTAATCTGAATAGTTCAGGGCCAAAGACCTCAACTTATTTAAATTAGAACAACCTCATGTAATATTCTACAGCATTGTTATAAACCGCGACTCTCCTGGGCGTCTCGCTGTGGCCGGAGTACAGTGAATTAATCTTACGTTAGCATTCTTAGTTGAAGGGGCTACGAGACATACTAAGCCTCACATAGCTTTAGTAATATTATCTTTAGTAAAAAGATAATATTATACTTTACTTTTATTATACTCAATGGTAATAAATTCAACTTACTAACTGACCAAAATTAACAGCCTAAACTGGTGCATCGAGAGGTCTAGAAGAGTGAAATTTTGCATAACAATTTCTTAGGGCCTCCGCAGACTTGCTACTTTTAGCATCGGCGATCGGCGATTTTGATGCTGCGTTTCACACGTTCGCGCTCGAAGAAACGCGACGCAGCATCGATACGTCACAAAATCGCCGGGCGCCGATGCTAAAAGTAGCAAGTCTGCGGAGGACCTTATGTAACGTAGTGTAATAAAAAACCCACGATCTCCACATGTGCTTACACAAAAACAGGGTTCAAATAAAAGAAAATAAAGCGTTCCTACAATCCGATTCTGAGAATGTTAGGCACTTGAATAATAGTCAACCCATAAGGGGGCCGTATAGAGGATGAATGTTTGTATCGAAGTTAGTCATTTTTGAAGTTAGAAATATGGGGAGAGGCTTCTATTTATAAATAAAAGTTATCAGCGACTTTGGGAATTCGTCCCCAAAGTACGGACAATCCCATCGGATATTATTGATAAAACAAGGAACAAACAACAGTGTTCATCAGGCGGTCTAATCTCAAGCTGTGATATATCCTCTTATTCTCTTTTCCTTTTCCACAATATACCACGGAACGGTGCTGTCTTGAGAAAACGCTGCAAAGAACATTAAAATATCTTCAGTTTGCCATCATATCGTTCTCATAATGTCTCTGCTGCATTCGCCGCTTCATTGAAAAAAGGCCGCGAACCATGGATGTATTATTTTAGCAGATACGGTACCTCCTTACATTAAAATAAAATCGAACTAGACTTGTGCTCAGCGCACCACTACGTGCAGCGAAATTCAAACATCTGTTATCGCACTCGCAAGTAAAGGGAATTTGGCATATTGGCAATTCCAACACGTTTTCAACATTATTTTCCGCGAAAGACTGAGTCGTACTGTGTCCATGGACGGTCACATGTCCCCCTCTCTCTTGGTAGTGACATTGCCGCGAGCTCAGTTGGCCTCATCCCTGGATTATTGAAATGAACCCGATGCTCACCGGAAATTCCGGAATGAGATTGCTTCCCGACTTCCGGACGTTCTAGGGATCCGCATATCGAATGGACAAATGAATATAAGAGTAGATAGCAAACCCAACACCATTTTCTGAGAAATTTGTTTTTTGTTAGACAGGGATTCAGATAAAATATGAATTTTACAATAATCTAATGATTTCTTTTTATTTAGTTTAGGGCCTTGCAGACTAGCTACTTTTAGCATCGGCGATCGGCGATTTTCATGCTGCGTCTCGCACGTTCGCGCTCGAAGAAACGCAACGCAGCATCGATACGTCACAAAATCGCCGGTCGCCGATGCTAAAAGTAGCAAGTCTGCGGAGGCCCTTAAAGAAAACTTAAGCAGCGTTGTAAAAATATTTTAAATGTAGACGCGGGTAAAACGTAGCCACTACAAGCCCAGGGAACTATGGAAATTGGGAGGACTTTGCCCAGCAGTGGAACAAATTATTTATAGAATATAAAATGTTTATGCACCGATTGAATAAAATAAAAATAAAAATCAACCCAACATTTAATTTCAACTGTCTACTTGTGCTAGGCATCGTCAGATATACGGAACTCTCCAACTTGCATCCGATTCGTAGTTGTCAGTATTTTCCAACAATACTGCTATCTCCCGATCGCCGGTGGCCACTGTCTATATCGTCCGGTTATTGGTCGGTTAATTAAAATGTAATCAGACGCGAACGATGCAGTCAGAGTTCCATCTGATATCCGTCCGATAAACCATCTCGACAATTCTATTTATTGAATCGGTTATATCTATGAATTGCATAATAATATTGAAAAGAAGCTTTCCAACTAATCCATACTCCATACAAAATAAATAAAATTAAAGTGTCTGTTTTAACAAAAAAAAAAAGCGACTGTAGCCTAGGGGTGAACAGGTTGGGCTAACAATCAGAAGGTGCCAGGTTCGATCCCCGGTGGGGCATGCACCAATGGATGAATTTTCATCTATGTGCATAATTTACAGTTCGCTGACGGTGAGGGAAAACATCGTGAGGAAACCTACCTATCCCTCGGGATTAGGTAATAGTCAGTTCCTGTATACACGGCGACAAGGTTCACCACCTGTCACGTTGGGTTCTGACTATCTGGTGAAACGTGGGCTTTGAGTTGGTTAATACCTCCACAATGTGGTGGTGTATGGCCACTCAAGCCTCTGACTACCCCCGAATGGGGATAAAAGTCGTGACGTTATACATACATTTATACTGTTTTAACTGCATTGAATGTACGGAGGGAAGTCACTGAATCGGCCGCGCATCAAATCGACTCGCGCGCCATCTGTTGGGAGTCTGTCTGTCTGTATGTTTGTTCCAGGCAATCTCCGAAATAGTTGGACCGATTTTGACGGGACTTTCACTGGCAGATAGCTGATTTTAATATGAGTAACTTGGGCTACTTTTATTTTCGAAAAATAATTAGGATTCCGCGAGAAACATAAAAACCGCGGGAACTTTCACGCGGGATTAACGCGAGTAATTATCAAAAAATTACGCGTATGAAGTCGTAGGCACAGCGAGTGATATAATAAGAAAAAAGTTAGATAAGTTAACTAGTGGACAAAATGTGTTTACAAATTGACAATTGTGTGAACAGCAATCTACAGCTTACCCCCTCGCTGAGCACAGGGTCGATATACCTTTCTCTTTAAAAATGTAGGGCAGCATTGCAATAGGCGTATCGCTTACGACTCATTTCCGCGCGATACAGATCGAGCGAGGCGAGGCGAGAAGCCGCGGCGCCGGATTGATCAAACTTGGACGATACGAATTAAGGGCCTCCGCAGACTAGCTACTTTTAGCACCGGCGATCGGCGATTTTGATGCTGCGTCTCGCTCGTTCGCGCTCGATGAAACGCGACGCAGCATCGATACGTCACAAAATCGCCGGTCGCCGATGCTAAAAGTAGCAAGTCTGCGGAGGCCCTAAAAGTTGTTGAGAATGAGATTTTAACCTTCGACTGAAGAGCCGAGACTTTCATTATTACCCCACGTTTGTATTGACGCAGCATTACCGGTTATTTTGCTGTCGGCAATGATAAATAATGATTAAAGAGGTAGATACCTAGTAGAAATAAACTTATACCTAGTATAAAAAACTTAAGTACCTGTTAATGTTTAGGATTATAACCTTATATCTAATCAGTCTTGTCTATTCGAGATGGTGGTGAGAATGGCTGTATTTCCTCGCTGAATCGTTGTGCTGATTTCAGCGACGAATGCCAAGTACTTCAATAGGTCTACCATAAGATAATACGTTACTATCGGTCACTTATTGTGAGTTTTCAGGTACAAGTTGGCAATAGCGAGTCGAGTAACTCGTGGTATGGCTTGGTAACCATTTTATATTGCTTTATAACGCACTTGGACGAATAGCGTGATGTTGTGAAAGTTAGGTATACATTGATATATTATTATACAAGCTGACTGGTTGAACACTTTACATATTGAAGGACATGATAATTTATGTTAACATGAAACGTTTCAAAATATAAAATTAAAAAATACAAATGAACTACAGAGAAAACCTTTATTAAATTAATGTGCTAAAACTCGGAAATTGTGGACACCGCAGTGCCTCGCGTAATAGAACGCTATCGCTTAGTACGCGTGTTCTGCGCGAACGGAGTTAATGACACTTGATAGGTACGTCAAATCAAGGAGGTACGATCGTGACCACGCTTATTCTTTTGAGTGGATAATTAAAGATAAATGAGGCAAATATTAGGCACCTATTTTTTACATAATTAGAACGAGAATCGAGTACTGAGCACTCTATATCAATATGTAAAGTGTTCAACCAGTCAGCCTGTATAGATATAGTACCTTCTATCATCGCAATCACTAAACTTGTGCTCAGCGCACCACTACATCCAGCGAAATAAATGGTTCGTAATACTGTTTCCACTGAGAAAAGCCGATAAGAAACTACAGAAAATACAGTAATTCAATATCTATTATCAAACTGACACGGTCAGAGATTTATTAAATAGAAAGCTAGCCTAGAAAGCTATGCACACCTACTTCCACTACACAACCTAAAAATGTTATTATACAAATGAATCCCGGAATAGGTACTTACCTAGCTGTCACGTGAACAATGTACGGCGTAGTATGACAGGCGTTATTGTTTGCCGATGAGACAGGCGGCGATGGCAAAAACACGCCTGTTCCTTGGAAGGGATGAGGATAAACACAGAGCAAAGACATTACCAAGAAGAGGGAAAAACGTGACTGTGACAAACAGTTTGCTCCAATAAATGGAGTCCATGGACACAGTACGACTCAGTCGTGAATAATGACTGCCTATATATTAAAAAGTGAATTTTAGAATTGCAAGTGCGATAACAAATGTCTGAATTTCGCTGCATGTAGCAGTGCGCTAAAAGTTTTGTGATTGCCATGTTATAAGGTACCATATCTGCTAAAATAGTACATCAATGGTATAGTTACCCCTTAAAGCATCAAATATCGCACATCTCTGCCATACTTTAATAAGATGTTCCCATAGACTATTTACGTCGTACATTATCTGGATTTTCCTCCCAAATATAAATATAAGCATAGATTTATATAAGATACGCGTGCGGGCTTCTCGCGGAAACCAAAATTAATCTATGAATATAGATAGCGCATTGGACAAAAAGCTCCAACACAAACTTCGGACTATAAATACTAGATAAAGTTGATATAGTATTGGTTTCGCGCGGATAGAGTGCTTTAATAATTATTTATTAATTGCATTCTTTTTTGCATTGGAGTCATTTTTTTTTTACTAAGGTCCTAATTTATTTTCTGGCAACTTCAACCGCCTAACGTATGATAATAATAATAATAATAATATCCTGGGACATTTTTTACACACGGCTACCTGATCCCAAACTAAGCAGAGCTTGTACTATGGAAACCAGATAACTGATATTACTACATATACTACTTTTTTATTTGTAAATACATACTTAATATACATATACACCCAGACTCCGGACATACAGACATGTTCATGCACACAAATGCATGTCACGGGTAGGAATCGAACCTACGACCTGCAGCGTGAAAGTCGCCTCCGCGCCAACCACGCTAACGGGCCCGTCAAATACCCATACATATTAAGTGTATGGCAAGATGGTGACACGTGACACCACAATTTCGTCCAACAAGATGAAACTAAAATGGGCAAAGTTTCGCACTCGTTTTATTGAACTAACTCCGTTGTGTCGAAGTTAAATGACTTTGGTTTAATAAACAAGTTAGGAAATGCGTAAGTGAAAACTTAGTACGAGCACTTACTCGAGTTTCGTTAGAAGCGTTGAGAACAAATAAAAAACAATGTTGCCTTGCCCGCGGCACCCGGATCGGATTTCGACCCGCTTGAAACTTGTTTTAGCATGTTTAGGGACCTTTCTCACAGTTCAATCAGTCAGTACGGCTCTACTAAGCCAACTAGGGATCTGTCAAATGTGACGTCACCCGAACAAAAAGGCGGTGGTGGCGGGTGGCGGTATGCGGGCGGGGTAGCCAAATTCCATCCGAGTTTCTAGTTGGCTTGGTGGAGCAGTATGCATTTTAAGTTTTATAAGCAGTCATTCACACTATGAAGACGACAGCGCGTTTTTCATACATTTTACGATATACGGGTGCTGAATAATATGGTTCTTTTAAAAATGTTTATGGAACATGGACCAATTACTAAGGGGACTGGCCCTAAGCAAGTCGGCCGAGTGGTCGGCCTAGTACTAACATCGACATAAAACGAAGCGAGTACTTCAACTATTTACCGGTAAATAGTAAAATGAAAATGAAAAAACAATGGCCACGTTTTGTTTCATACAAATATCTAATAAGGGCACCTCTTTCTTTAGTCTTTACTCTGTGTTATGGAATAACATTGTCGTCTTCATAGTGTAAATTTAGCGATACTGGGTACTTTGTGATAGGCAGTAGGTATATAAACTTTCCAAGACAAAGGTCAGCGTTCGCTTACCCTTGCTGTTTTTCTAACGAAAGAATATCAAAAGCTGCGCTCCCAGCGTTCAATGTAGACTGCTCCGGATAATATTTCCATTGTTTACTTAGGGCCGGGGATACGTCCGTATTTGATAAGTGAACTCAATTTGTACTGTTTGCTCTCAAATATCAATGAAAACGGTTGTTTTTACAAATTCAATATATTTTTTTATTATTGCGCCTGTTCTGTCTCGTGGGGTAGACAGAAGTACATCGTTTTACTTAGAAACACTCATTAGGACAAGGTAACCATTGGATTATTTATAGGACTGCGGTGGCAAAAAAGCGTACGGCCCGCCTGACATTAAGCAATTACCGTAGCCTTTAGATGTGATGTGGATGTGTACACAACTTTCACTTCGCTCACATACAATGTTTGTACATAATTAACCTTGACAGTGCAAAATAGCTAGGTGCAAAGGTTGCTTGCAAATACATGATAATAAAAATTCAACAAACGACTCAATGTTCAATTAAAAAGCTCTCATGCCGTTATGGTTACTTAAAATGCATTTTTACGAGCGTACGTAACGAGGATAACAGCGGACGAGATCCGGTACGGGCCACGCTCGCCCGTCCGCCGCGTGCACATGTCATGCGGGCCAATATCTATAAATATAAAATTCAAAGTCCTGACTGACTGATATATCAATGCACAGCCTAAACCGCTGGTCCTAGAGACTTGAAATTTGGAGGGTGTGTTCTTTGTGAAGTGTAGGCATCGACTAAGAAAGGGTTTTTCGAAATTCCAACCCTAAGGGTGATAAATAGGGGGTGAAAGTTGAAAGCCGAAAATTGGTGCAGTATTTTTGAAAATGCAATCAGTTTCTACCCTTGAGCTTGTTTCTGAAGAAAAATATATCGTTTGGTTCCTGTAGGCCACGAGGGCGAAGCCGCGGGCGGAAGCTTGTAAAACATAAGACCATACACATACGCCACCATCATCATCATCATCTCAGCCGAAAGACGTCCACTGCTGGACATAGGCCTCCCCCAAGGTTCGCCACAATGACCAGTCTTGCGCTGCTCGCATCCAGCGGATTACACATACGCATCTTGGGAAATTAAATTGGTGCCTCCAGATGATCGTATCATATTCTGACATTATCACTATGCGTTCCAACGTCAAAACTGAGTTTTCGAGCACGGCATGCAATGATTTTCACCAAAGATTCCTAAATTTAAAGTTCACGCTACCCAAAAGAAACTGGTTTCTAACTTAAATTACTAATAAGTTGCTAGAATGTGATAGATACCCAAAAGAAACTGTTTAGTAATTAGTAGCGCGCAACTTGAAATGCTGGTCGCCCGCAACTTGTTTCCAGAAACTATTCGCCAACGCGTAAGTACTTGAGTGATTGTGTTTTGTTTTTTTATGAAGCGAGGAGCTTGTATATTACTCGTTGCGTTCCTTTTGAGTAGCGCTGTGGGCTAACCACGCACGACTAGCGTTACTAATCAGTTAGTAATCCCAGTAATGGCGGTAAGGTATACAATACAGGCTTAAAATATTCCTGCACAAATTTGGAACACGATTTTGGAAATGATATAGAAAAGTAATATCACGGATAACACGGTACCCACCTGCTAAAGATCATATTTCCAAATTATGAGTTTAATTTAAGTCGCGCCGCTATTCGTGGCTCCCAAGTGGGCTGCGGCGTATTATTTTTAATAAAGTCCGTCCACAAATCAGTGGGACTTGCAATTATCGTACGTAAGAATCAGGGAAGATAAACCCTCTTCCAATTTCCTCCCTCGTTGGCCTTGAGCTGGTTCAAGCCCTCTTATCACCCTGAACTCAGATTGGAGTCTTACCACTATCATGTCCTCAGTTGCAGAGGCTATTTAAAGACCTTTGGCACTTCGTGAATTTTTAAAAAGTCAATTAACCCCACACGTTAGAAAAGCCAGATATGGTATCGTATGACTCCGTATACTATGACAAACTATTTCGGACAGTCAGTCTCACAGAGTAAAGACTAAAGAAAGAGGTGCCCTTATTAGATATTTGTATGAAACAAAACGTGGTCATTGTTTTTTCATTTTCATTTTACTATTTACCGGTAAATAGTTGAAGTACTCGCTTCGTTTTATGTCGATGTTAGTACTAGGCCGACCACTCGGCCGACTTGCTTAGGGCCAGTCCCCTTAGTAACTGGTCCATGAGTCAGTCTCTTTCTTTTTGGGTAATATCATTATCCCACACTTTTCTTGGTCCACATACAGCTTGCTTATAAACTATAGTCAGATTATTCCATCTGAAACTACACCTAATCTCACTTCATCAACGCTGGACAAGTTGCAACAAAGTTAGCTCTAGCCGGGCTCATAAATAATGTAGAGTGCCTCTAATAACTCGGGTCACATATTTATAAGATAGGCAACTATTCTGCACAAAGTATTCTTTTATAATCTGTGATAACGGCGTCACTCAAGCATGCAAGCGTACGGTGCACCCTGGTGTTACGTAAATGCATCAATTCAGGAAATAATAAAGTTGCAAGTTGCATCCGCGAGGATACGAACCCGAATTGACCGATTTCAGATGGCCGTCGCTTTTGCCACTAAGCTACATGTTGAGGTTTAAGTTTTAATGAAAATTTCCTTCTCTAGCTACTTGAGCGACATTCTGCCATCTATTGACATGTAAATCAAACTCTTTACTTATAATATCATCGTAGCAAATGTTCTGTCGCTACCATACAACGAACTGGGGGCAATCCCAGTAACACCGAAACCAGGGCAAATTACGAAAAGGCCGTTTCCGTAACTGGCCTCGGGCGGAAATCGAACCCATAATCACCTGATGCAGTGAGCCGAGTGGCCTGCGCTTTAACCACTGCGCCAAGCGGTCAAAAATAATATCACATAACGGGAATGAAAAGTTAACAACTTAGGGCCTTAGACGCAGCATCAAAATCGCCGATCGCCGATGCTAAAAGTAGCAAGTCTGCGGAGGCCCTTAGATAGGTAAATCTGTATACTCACAGCAGTAGGGCTCTTCTTGCTTCTGCTGGATGAGAAGTGTTCTATGACTTCCCAGTTGGATTTCTTGGGTGCGGGGGTGTCCGCGGGGGAGGAGGAGGCGCGGGGCGCGGCGGAGGGGGTGCTGCGCCCGGAGTCGTCCGGCCCCCCCCGCACCGAGGGCGCCGCGGACCTGAGCGACGCGCACCGGCGCCCGCGCAGCGCTTCCTGTACACACATTCACTACCATTAGATCTTATATGGCCACACGCAAATTATTAAGCACGAATATGGCAAGACGAACAGTATTCGACAAGTAAAAAGAGTGCTAAACAGCAGCCCCTTTCGCCAAGTGGCTTCTTCTACGAGCGTTTCTACAAAACGCTACGCTACACGTATGGAAATTATATAAGTCACGTGATCTACTTATCGACTTGTAATGTCATTTTCATACATTTAAGCGTAGCGATTTGTAGAAACGCTCGTAGACGAAGGCACTAGGCTAGGGGTTCGGTAGAGCGAATGAGTTTGCTCATCGATAGCCCACGAAAGTACTTGCCAGAACGAATGTAATCAACAACTAATCAAAAGTCAATTCTAATTTATAAAGCATTACGTATACAGGGTGGTGACGACATCATGACAATAATTAAAACCACATACTGGGTATCACATTAGTAGTTCGCACATAAAATATTATTCAATTATATTCAAAGGGATTGCTTTTTTATTTTGACTATTTTAACTTTACGCCTACAAAGATACCGCTAAAAACACCGACACCGAAGCGATGTTGCCACGCGTATACTTACAGGCCAGTCTAAGAGGTCGGTAGACGTTTATAAAGGTTGTTGTGTTTCGTTTAGACTATTTCCGCATTTAATTTGAAATTTTGGACTTTGATGTAAACCTAATTTTATAATTTTAATGTGTTGTGATTGACTAGCAGGGATCGTGTTTTAATTTATTGTCACTATGTCGTCACCACCCTGTATAACCTACTGAACAGCCTTTGTAAGATATTTAATTTGACTACCGCTTGGCGCAGTAGATCGAGCGTAGGCCGCTCGGCTCACTACATCGGGTGGCTGCGGGTTCCATTCCCAACAAAGGCACAGGCAAATTTCGTAAACACTCCAGTCCATTGTATGGTAGCCATAAGATAGTACAAACGTTGCATAGTTTGGGACAAGTTTGGGACCATACAGTTAGTTTGGCGATACTTATTTACTTAGGATTTATATTTATAACATGTGACTTCAAAAACAGGATCAACAAAATAACGAGAATAGTAATTTTATCAAATAAATTATTAATGAATAAGACACCTTTCAGGCAAAAAAAACTTAATCAAAATCGGTTCATCCGTTCAGGATGATGCCACAGACACAGACAGACACAGATACACACTTCAAACTTATAACTCTCCTCTTTTTTCGTGGGCGTTTAAAAAACAAGAAAATAACATCTCACATTTCTATTAATACTTACTTTCATTCATTTTCATCTATATATATAAAAATTAATCCCTATTTCATGTCATTACGACTATAAATTCCTGCAAATTTATTTCATGGGCAATTCATCACAAGAAATAGATCTGCATTGTGCACATAACAGTGCTGGGCAAAGGTCTCTACCCATCTTTTTCCATCCATCGCGGTCTTAGGCTCTCTCATATCACCCGTCTAGATGAGCGTCGAGGTCACCGCGCCACTGTTTTTTGGGTCTACGTCGGCGACGACGGTCGTGCTCTGGTACCGCACTCGGTGATTGCTTTGGCCTACCTTACTGAGCTCATTCGGCTCAGGTGACCCGCCCAGGTCCACTTAAGTGTAGCTGTTTTCGCTCCTACATCCGCGATAAGGGTCATGGAACGCAGCTGGGTGTTCCGCACCCTATCAGTGTGTTTAACACCCAAAATGCTGCTCCATTGCTGTTTGGCAAACCTTCAGTTTGGACTTCTGAGCCTCGGTTAGTAACCATGTCTGGGCGCCGCACTTTGGGCTGAAAATCGAGCTTCATAGTACTTTATACTTTGCAGTCATGAATATATATAAAGAATATAATTTCATAGGTATACTAAATAAATAAAATAAAAAAATAAAAATTTTGTTTCAAAGTTGGCTCCAAAGTAATAAATCTAAATATGTATCTTCAAACCCGCTGTGTTAACTGCAGTTGTTACCGTTATATAAAATACGCCAAAAAATTACAAATAATTTTTAGAACAGCCATCTGTAAGGATATAACGGTTAACACAGCGGTTTTGAAGTTATTTGGATTTATTACTTTTGGGCTATACAACATTTACATTTTTTTTTTTATATAATTTAGTAGACCTACGAAATTATATTCCTTATATATATTAATGACTGCTGAAGGCATTAGAAGCTTATCAAAAGCAAAAAAAATAAAAATAAGAAATAAATAAAGTACTATGAAGCTCGATTTTCAGCCCACAGTGGCGCCGTAGGTAAGAACGGGCGGGATACACATGTCAATGTGTCAGTGGAAGGTTGCCCTTCATGATGTCTCCCATGGACCAGTAGCTCTTCGACCAATTTAGCTATTTTTAGGGTTTCGTACCCAAAGGGTACCAACGGGATTTTATTACTAAGCCGGTATCCGTAGCGTGTTAGCGCTACAACAACAAATACTCAAAATAAAATAAAATTTAAAAATAAGGGGGGGGACTCTATTACTAAGCCTACTCTGTCTGTCCGTCTGTCAGCGGGCTGTATCTCACGAACCGTAATAGGTAGTGAGTTGAAATTTTCACAGAAAGTGTATTTCTGTTGCCGCTACAACAACAAATAATACTAAAAATAAAATAAAAATTCAAAACAAAGGGGGTTCCCATACAAGAAACTTGATATCAGACGACGAACGGGGGAACGGGGGGTAGGGTTTAGTTCTTTTTTGGCTAATAAGTAAATACAACATTAATTCTGAGGCGGCACGAAGTTCGCCGGGACAGCTAGTTTTCGAATAAAAATAATGAGTAGGTATTTTTTACACCGGTAATAAAGTACTGTCCTACGGCACCAAGCCAACTAGGCACTCGGGTATAAATATCAAATGATAATAAGTCAATGATTCCGCGGTCCTTCCACAACGTAGCGGGAGCTACTGCCACAGGAGTACCCAGGCATTGTCCCAGGCTCACTACGTTGTTACTACTACCCGAGTGCCTAGTTAGCTTGGTAGAATAGTATTCTGTGCCCGCCAGTACTCAGATAACAAGCACTCAAGTACTGCACTTGGATATTATTTTATAACGAGAACTAAAGTTTAGATTTTATAATGAAGTTCTGAAACTTCCTGGTTTGAACCTTGGAACAGTGGATAGCTCTGGGAAGTGGTTGTAAGAGCCTAGGGTTACCAGTCATAAGGTTGTAACTTCAACGAAATAATTCTTAGTATTGGACTGAAATATTGTGAAGTAGGTATTTCAGTTTACTAGTGACCGCCGAGTGGTCGAAATTCGACCATTATTCATTTAAATTGAAGGTTGAAACGTTAGTAAGGTTCTATTGCCAAAGACTAACCTTCGATTAAAACCTCTTCCATAAATCAATCACAAAAATCATCCCTCCTCCGAAGAATAAAACCTTTCATAATGTTTGAAAAAGTACTGGCCTTCAAAAAAAAAAACAAAGTGACAGTGTCAAAATATCAAAAAGTCTACGTCAGTATATATGTGTGTTTATGTCAATGGGTGAAACGTCAAACTAACGATTTTCCTTGACCGAAGAGTGAAATTGTATGTAGTGTGAGTAACGTTTTCTTTTAGTAATTTAGTGCACTTATAATGCACTTTTTATTAAAATATAACGTGTCCGCACTCAATCGGCATGTAAACTTTTACTATGCCAAATTTCATACTCCTCCGTCCACGCATCTTCGCAAAATTGGTACCGAACGGATTTGCTAAACGTATTAATACTATATGATGATGATGATGATGATAACCCAACTAAGTACTTATGTCTATAAGCCAGCTTATTGGTTGCTAAGTTGTTTATTTTTTCTACAGATTGATGCAGTTTGTGAAATATAGATATGATATTCTGTGCTGCACAAAAGGCATTAAACATTGTTAGTTTTGCTTTAATTCATATGTGTGTATACTGTTGCAATCTCTGACTACGCAATATTGAGTTAAAATCATAGATTTACTAGATACCGCCCTACTAAGAAAAATCATTTCCAGAAATGAGGCAACTTATTTTCGACGCGGCCTGTCAGTTTCATACAATGGTTGCTGTCAGATGTACTGAAGTACTAAAAAATTTGAGCATTATCAGTTGCCGCATTTTATTAGTGCGCATGCTCCATCTAACGCATGCTCCATCTAGTTGGAGCGCCGCAGAAACTAAAATTAATCTATGGTTAAAATATTTATCTTTGGTTATGATAGACAACGGTTACAACGACAACGGATACGCTGAGGGAAAACATCGTGAGGAAACCTACCTATCCCTCGGGATAAGGTAATAGTCAGTTCCTGTATACACGGCGACAAGGTTCACCACCTGTCACGTTGTGTTCTGACTATCTGGTGAAACGTGGGCTTTGACTTGGCTTAATACCTCCACAATGTGGTGGTGTATGGCCACTCAAACCTCTGACTACCCCCGAATGGGAATAAAAGTCATGACGTTATATATATATAAATATATATATATATGATAGAAAAATGCCTCAAGGAAAACGACACAAAAGATAACTTGACTGGGATAGGTAACATAACGAACGACTAAAATCCCCGATTACCTAGTTGTACCCCGCCGTCCCACCCAAGCCCTCGTGTCCTTCTAACATTGAACAATATCCTAGTACAAGCTACTTCCTCTTACATCGACAACCTTCAGTATCCCTCCCCGGGTACATTACACTCGTTTACTAAACTTGTGGGCCGAAAAGATACCCTCTACAAACATCGTTTGCACTCCACATAGTCCTAAATTTGTATTAAATAAAGTTCATTTTCGACAGCGCCGGCTGAACCGGAAAGGCCTATACAAATGTTATTTTACGCTCTATATAGTTCATAGGTGATAACGGAGAGAGTTCATTTTCGATTGTTCGGTGAACAGCTTAGTTTTGGGCTAGGGTTGATAAAATTGATGGGATCGAATCTTTAAGTAGAAGTTAGTACAGTCAGCAAAATAAGTCGTTGAATTTCTGAATTTTTCTAATCGGTTATACTCATGGATGTATTAACTCAGGATGCGCATCGCATGATCTTCCCCTCTAGCTTTTTTTTATAGGTACTAGACCAAAAATCTCTGACACGTATATAAAAACTGTTTTCGAAATCGATTTGATCAGAGTAAGTATCGTTTTCGCGGTGTAAGGTGCTCCGTGAAAAATGCCGAATTGTCCCATTAAACATGTGCAAAGAAATTACAAAAAATAGTAATATACAAAAAGATGGGGTAACATTTCATATGTAAGTATTTTTGATGTAATTAATGCAATTTTTCTATTAAATTCATTAAAATATTAAATGTCATAAGAATCGAAAACATTATCGATACAATTAATCGAGTACGAATTAATCGAATAGTCTACTGTGACCATAGACGAATCATTTCTACCCTGGCAACTGTATTTTTTATTTGTCAAATAATTGTCAAGTATTTGAACTTTGTAAACAAACGGATAAATACTGAATTACGCGGTGATAAACCAGTCGCAGGACGTTAAAAACGATTTACAATGAATAAATCATTAGTAATTCAACAAGAGAGGTGATTCACAAAGTTTACAGGCGGTGTCTCGCGGAATTTGAGGTGCAAAATATTTTGTCAGAACTCGACCATGTTTACCAAAGAACCGCTGATATTATAGGTATATAAGCAGTTTATTTTACAGTTTTTAAGTTAAATAATGTGTTTATTGTATACAAAGGCAGGCTCAAAGCTTCAGTTTACAGGTTTTTCAGTAAATATACATTGATCGCTTAGAGGTACATTCGATTGAACACACTTGATACTTGGTATTATTTTTATGTGTTGCTTTCATCTCGACCAATACATAAACTAAGGTTGCTTTATTTTTCTATGTTTGCTTGTCAGTTAACATCGTTACTTAATTACTAAATAAACAAATAATCTTAAAGCATTAAAGAAATTATCTTTTATTGAATTATTTTATTTTTCAGGTACCGTTAGAAGAATAGTCGAAAATTGCTCTTTACGATGACATTAATCGATTAATAATAAATCTTCAAGATGACAGCAATGCTGTGGAGACTGATGATGATGAGTTGATGAGGCAGCGGCAGGCCCACGCCAATATATGGATTTATCAGGAGTGGAATATTTAGACCAAGATTAAAATAAAAAAATAATTAAAAAACGCAGTAGCTATGATATGTTTGTTTTATTTTCCTAAAATACAAAAAAAAATAACTAACTCATGTTGAAACAAAAACACCCACTATCGAAACAATTCAGATAAATACGATCTCGATAAATTCTTGATCTTGATAAACGGAATCGAACCTGACACTGCTCCGGGTCCATATGACCCAGAAGCAGGCAGCGTCTGCTACTGAGGCGATGAATCACATATGGCATAAATATATGTATAACAAATATTATCTTATTGACCAACATCAAAGAAAACTTAAAAGTGCTTGCGCTTGCATTATGAATAATAAATAATATGGAAAATAATAAATCAAGTATCAAAATTATTCAGTCGTATTAGTCAGTGTTGCAAGAATTAATCTCGACATATATACTTTTTGATTTGAACAGTGTTGTAGTAGTGTTTATTTATGATTGCAGACCGGTATCGATAAAAATATAATATATATAGTGTATAATAAACCTTGGGAGAGGCCTATGTCCAACAGTGGACGTCTTTTGGCTGAAATGATGATGATGATGACATTTGTATAATAATACCTATTACGTTTATACGTACCTACCTAACAAAAGATATCAGCCAGGCCAGTGGCAGCAGATGGCGCTGGTCGAGTGGGAGTGGGGGGGGGATGAAACAGCTTATTTGGGAACATTAGGTACTTATTTTTTAGATAATCTCATTTTCAAGGAACTGAATTGGGATGTACCCGGAATCATCTTGTTTCCGTTGAATATTTACGCCTCGTGAGTTACTCATTATTTCTTGTTCAGCTGTTTCAGTAGAGATAATTCAGTATAATTCAGTAGATTATAATGACAGCTATAAATGTAATAATGAGTATATGAAACTATCGATATAGCTAATTAGAAATATCGATAGTGGTATTCACCCTATTACACCGATGGTCCTACGGTAGTAAAATTTTGTATGTTGACGTATTAAATCTTTTAGTGTGCGGAAAATATACTAGTGTTGCACATTTCTTTACGTGTGCGTTTATAATGACACAAAATGTTTTGAGTAAGTGTGCGTCAATTTTAATGTAGTGGTTACCTCCCCTCCCCCAAGAATTGACAGAACATTTTGTTCGTTGAATTATGCGTGTTGCGAGTCCATTTTGTTACTTTGTTCAAGGTTATACTCTTTAATCTACAAACGTTGGTAAACCTTTATAAAACCAAACATTAGCAACATGTCTACATTTTGTTTCGATAAAGAAAAATTATGGATTTGATGCAAAACGAAAGTGTGCAAGCTATTTGAAAAACTGAGAATGTTCAGCGACTTTCGTTGTTCATAAAATATTGGAGAGAAGTTTCAGTAATTTTATGTACGTAAATTTTAGAAAAAGATTACTAGTTACTACGTCCGCGTGGAATTTGATGGGTTTTATTTATTTTGTACGGAACCATAATACTACATCGAAAATAAAAATGACTCGAATTACACGTTATTATATCAGCTATCTGCCAGTGAAAATTCTGTCGAAATCGGTCCAGCCGTTTCGGAGATTAGCCGAAACAAACATCCAGACAGATACAAATATTAAAATATTTTTGTTGTACCGTATATACTTTCATTATGCATTAAGTAAAAAGCTGTTATTTTGTCATTAATTAGAAACAGACACTCATAATACGACTCTTCCCTCCGTCTGAGCCCAGCGTTGCAATTTAGATCATAATATTATTTAAGTACAATATAAATAAGGGCCTCCGCAGACTTGCTACTTTTAGCATCGGCGACCGGCGATTTTGTGACGTATCGCTGCTGCATCGCGTTTCTTCGAGCGCGAACCAGCGAGACGCAGCATCAAAATCGCCGATCGCCGATGCTAAAAGTAGCAAGTCTGCGGTGGCCCTTAGACTGATGTTTGTTTTGCCTCAATGACGCATTCTTTAAGCTCCCATTTTGTTACAGGAATCCGTAGCAGGCAATATCAATACGCATCAAAGGCCTCAAATCTCCAATAACAAGGTTTTCTAAAATCAAAACTGCGTATTGTAACCCAACAATACGCCCAGCTCATTGGTATCCCGTGCACCCGGGAACACAAGTTTGCAAATTGAGAAAACTCTACCCTTCCCGCATATAACCACGGCTAGAGTGCTCAATGCAAAACTTGTGAGGGCGGGCGTTATCGGAATACTTCTATTGTCTTCTAGAGTTTGGTTTGTTTTTAATTTAGTTTGAACGGTGCTTTTATTATGATTTGCTTTATATTAGAGAAATATACACTGAACCGCAAAGAATAAGGGTCGGTTAAAAAATCTCCAATAATATCTATCTATACATATAATAAGAATGTAAAATTGGTCGCGTCTGTACATTCGAAATATTTGGAAAAAAAATAGTGGGGGGGACTTAGATGGACCAGCAGAATTCATTTTTATCATTTTTAGAATTTTTGTCTGTGTGTATGTTTGTATGTTTGTATGTTTGCTCAGATTTTCGAAAGAGCACAACTTCGAATCCACCGTATGGATGTCAATGAAATTTGGCATGGATATGACTAATAGTCTAACTTAACATCTAGGATACTTTTTTTTACGAAAATGTTTAGGGTTGCCACAGAAAATTCAAAAAACTACTTAAAAATTCTAAATGTTTGAAAGAGCACAACTTTGAATCCACCGGATTAATTTCAATGAAATTTGGTATGGATATGGCTTATAGTCCAACTTAACATCTAGGATATTTATTTTTTCGAAAATGTTTAGGGTTGCCATAGAACATTTGCAAAACTAGATATTAAAAATTACTTAGTTTTGTGTTACATAGCTTATTCAAACAAAAGACATTAACACGTTTTAGAATTTTTAGGGTTGTCACAGAAAATTCAAAAAACTATCTAAATATTCTAAATATTCGAACGCGACCAACTTCGAATCCACCAGATTGATTTCAATGAAATTTGGCGTGCATATCAATAATAATTCAACTTAACATCTAGCATTTTTTTTTCGGTAAAGTTTAGGGTTGCTACAAAACATTCAAAATCTACCTAAATATTCGAACACGCACAACTTCGAATCCAATGGATTGATTTCAATGAAATTTGACATGGATATGACTAATAGTCTAACTTAACATCTAGCAATTTTTTTTCGGTAAAGTTTAGGGTTGCCCCAAAACATTCAAAATCTACCTAAATATTCGAACACGCACAACTTCGAATCCAATGGATTGATTTCAATGAAATTTGGCATGGATATGACTAATAGTCCAACTTAACATCTAGGATATTTTTTTCTAAAATATTAGGTTGTAAATTTTTATGACCACACAGAAATTCTAGCCAAAAATAAGTTATTGAAATACGTCTATTTAGAGCGGAGCCCTACGGAGCCCTACGTTGTGTGTGATCCGACACTATTTGGACTAGATAATCTTAATTTTAATAATAATAATAAATATTTTATTGCTGCGTTCTACAGTCTTAAGTTTAGTTTTTCTTAACTAGATGTCGCTATACTTAAAATCAGACACTGCCTGCCTTGCACCACATGGCAAAATTTAATATCTTCCTTGCTTCAAGAAATTCAGTTTTTTTATTCCTAATTATGTATAAAAAAACATTAAGCGGGTCTTTGTATCACGAGGAATCTTAGACGTTAACTCTGGAATTCATCTCCACAGTACTAATGCCGTAGGGAAGCTACCTACCTAAGAAGTAAGTCTAGAGGACCTGCTAATTTTGAATTAAGTAGTAATAGAAACATAGACATTGGACTCTGAACTCCAACCCCTCAGGAATGATGCTGCTGGGTAACTGCCTGCTTAAACCATAAATCTGGAGAACCTGCTAACTTTGAATTAGCAATGTGGGTATCAAGTAGAAACTTCTCAGGCGAGGTCGCGTTTCCGATCCGGAGGTAGAATTTAAGGAAAACATGTAAAATTACTATTTGTAAGTGCCCCCCTAGGCCTAAACAAAATAAACGCTTTGACTATTGACTCAGACGATAAACTCCGGACTTTTTAAGCACGTTGTTGCGAAGTGACTCTGAGCCGTGAGTCTGGAGCACTCACTCATTTTAAATAAGGAACATGGGTATCAAGTACAAACTTAAACATTGAGCTCTGGAGTCCAACCGCTCAGTCGTGATACTGTGAGTAATTACAGATATAGATAGACGGATACAGATAGACTGGTACAGACAAACAGATACTTACAGCTAGACTGATACAGACAGACAAATAAAGTCAAACTTTTGTTATACAACTAAGGCTCCAGGCAAGCGTACGGCTTAACAGCAGTTAAATAGTTACCGTACCCTATAGATGCTTGCAACCAAAGGCATCGCTAGCACGTTTCCAACCTGAAGGGGAGTGGGGTTAGTGGGAGGGGACGGGGAGGTGGCTGGGTTGCGCTTCCGGCTCTCTCCCTCATCATACGAAACGAAGGTATATTAGCTACTTGAATGCCGATCTCCACTTTACTGGTCAGACTCTACCACCTTACTGGTATAGACTGGTACAGATAGACAGCCACGGACAGACGAACTCAGACTGATGCAGACTGACGTAATACAGATTAGACGATAGACAAAATTATATTTAAGGGCTTCACCGACTGGACGCGGACGGAGTCGCGGGCACAGCTAGTCTTCAATAACATTTTATTTATTATACATTTATTAAAATTAAAAAACTTCAATTATTTTTTTTGGGTTTCTTACCCAAAGGGTGCCATCGTGACCCTATTACTAAGCCTACGCTGTCCGTCTGTCCGTTCGTCCGTCCGTCTGTCAGCGGGCTGTATCTCACGACCCCTAATAGGTAGAGAGTTTAAATTTTCACAGAATGTGTATTTCTGTTGCCGCTACAGCAACAAATAGTAAAAATAAAATGAAATTTAAAAATAGCGATTTTATTTTTGACGTTTATACTCTACGGTGGAACCAATTCCTTTGGCGCGAGTCCGACACGCACTTAGCTGGTTTTTTTATTTTCATTTAATCACATTAAAATAGTCTTTAATTTAGTGTTTATTTCATAAAGTTAGGTCAGGTACTTTTGAAGATATTGAATATTTTCTAACCGACCCGTTTTCTTTGCGGTCCAGTGTATAATATGTACTTGTATCCCGTCCATCTATCAGCTGGGAGATGTCCATTGTCCACTGCTGGACATAGTCCGTCCACAATAACGTTCACATATCCCTGTGCTCCGCTACTCGCATACATCGTGACGTCATCGGTTCACCTTGTAGGGAAGCACTGTTTTTAGACAAGGGGGCTTACCACGACCTCTTGTCGCGATTCAATTATAGGAACGTTTTAATGACGTGACAATGACGTTTCTTATTGTCATGACAATAAGGTACGTCATTGCACAAAAAGTCGCTGAAACGTTGAAACGATCCTGTAATTGAATCGCAATAGGAGTTCGTGGTAAGCCCCAAGTTCCCAAAAAAGGAATGTATGTTTGTAGGGTTCATGTATCATCATAAGTTTTAAATGCCTGAACAGATTTGAATATATCGCGTATCCTTACATCATCCTGAGTCAGACTAGCTATAAGTTTTTTGAAATAAAAAAAAAATCTATTGGCGGTATGTTTTTGTTCTCCGACTGCAATGACAATTTAATAATACAAATAGTTTTTAACTTTTTAGTTCGCTTTTTGGCAGGGCAGTCGAGTTTTTTTTATTATTTAACCCGTTTGTGCAGTGATTCATTTGTTAGGGCCTCCGCAGACTAGCTACTTTTAGCATCGGCGATCGGCAATTTTGATGCTGCGTCTCGCTCGTTCGCGCTCGAAGAAACGTGACGCAGCATCGATACGTCACAAAATCGCCGGTCGCCGATGCTAAAAGTAGCTAGTCTGCGGAGGCCCTTAGAAAGCTCAATTAATTTCTGTCCCATGACCATCTTCACGCGTCTTCCGGCTCGCGGTCGCCATTCTGAAATGCTGAAACCTGAAACCTACCCTAATGGTTCCACGCATTTGTTTTCCAAAATTTTCGCAGCGGATGTACATTTTTCCGTTTCGTATTTTTTTTTAAAGCATATTACTACTCCACCAAGCCAACTAGGAGCCTGACAAATGTGACGTCACCCGCAACAAAAAGGCGGTGGCGGGTGTGCGGGCGGTATGCGGGCGGGGAAGCCGCATTCCATCCGAGCTCCTAGTTGGCTTGGTGGTGTAGTACCATACGTATTCATCAGTACACATTCTTTATTAAAAGCACACTGCATTAATAGAATTCACTGAGAGAATATTCGTAATGTTGCCAGTAAATTCCATTCAGTTTATAATATAACAATAATAATATCCTGGAACATTTTTACACACGGCTACCTGATCCCAAACTAAGCAGACCTTGTACTATGGAAACCAGATAACTGATATTACTACATATACTACTTTTTTGTTTGTAAATACATACTTAATATACATATACACCCAGACTCGGGACATACAGACATGTTCATGCACACAAATGCATGTCCCGGGTAGGAATCGAACCTACGACCTGCAGCGTGAAAGGCGCCACCGCGCCAACCACGCTAACGGGCCCGTCAAATGAATTTTTTTTGCACTCACAGTTTACAAAGGAAACTAAGATTATTTCAGCTGAGAGCCGGCGTGCAGAAAGGTCACCCCGACCGTAGAGTGGCCAGACCACACCTCATGCAGACCTTTTCATAATGTAGGATTTAAATGTTATTATACTTTAGTACATTGTGAATAGAATATGTGGCCGGAAAATCCTGGAATTGAGAAGAAGCACAATGTTTTCTATGCGCCATAGTTAAGGGTAATCTGTGAGCAATGTTAATGTTATGTGACTTCAAATAATTATATTTTGAGGGGTATTTTTTCGTTACGAGACACGGAATCCTAAAAAAATATATAGGTTCACGTTGTTCTCCGTCCGTCTGTCTGTCTAGACGTCCACAGCCCAAATGGTGTTATAATTATAACAATTTAACAGTACGTATTAGATTTAGAAGAGCATATGTGTAAAATAGGGACAGGGTTGAAATTTGTACGGTTGTCCCATCTTCCGGCTCTCTCACTCATCGTACCTACGAAACGCAGCTGTAATAGCTGCTTTACGCCGATCTTCTGTGAGAGGGTGGTACTACCCCGGTCGAGCCAGCCCGTATATGAGCTGCAGTCAATTAGCTACAGCTTGGCTCTACCACCAAAAAACGGTTAAGGTGGTTAAGGACCCATTGACGTATACGATACACATGAAAATGGCCGTAGTCAGATAACGTTTGTATGGAAGCAGCGTTGTCATCTTCATCGTGGACATAGTAGAAGGAGTGGGAAGTAGGCAATCTTCATATAACGCACCGCGCGCGGCTCGCATGTGTGCGCCATAGCATCCATACGCCGCCGCACGCACACTCAAACAAAATCTCGAACCGTTTAAGCAGGCGAAGCAATGAGATTTTGTTTGAGTATGCGCGCGGCGTCGCATAGACACTATGGCGCACACATACAAGCCGCGCGGGCTCGTTTGTATGAAGACAACCTACTTCCCACTCCTTCTACCAAGCCTTCTACTATGTCGTGGATTCAATGTTGCACAACAGTTTGTAACATTTTCCCCGGTAGTCGAACTTGGTCATTGGTCACCCTCGTTTCGTATTCGATTATAACTCTGAATCGATATAGTATACAAAGTGGTAACCCAACCGAATACGAATCAGTGTTGCCAACTACGCTAAAGCAAATTTCAACCAAAAAATCAGACTTGGCTACCATCTTAACATTGAAGCTAAAAAAAAACCTTATTTAATGTAGGTAGTTGTATTTTATAAACAAAATTATATTTCATTGGTGGTAGAACCAAGTTTAAGCCAATAGCCTGCAGCTCATATAGGTACATGCTAGCTCGAACGGGGTAGTACCGCCCTCTCACAGCAGCCGATCTTCTGTGAGATGGTGGTACTACCCCGTTTTGTAGGATGAGTGAGAGAGCCGGAAGCCCAACGTCCACCCTGTTCCCCTCCCTTTGTCAAACTCCCCTTTAGGTCGGTGCAATCAGTCAGATCACTCGGACCGTACGTTTGTTTGCAACCAACATACTCGTACGCAACTTATATTTGATGGCGCGTCAAAGTTAAGCAGCTGCTTAACTTAGACGCGCCATGCGCCATACAAAAAATGACAGTTAACGACGTCTCAAACTGCTAAGAGCCGGGCCCCACATGCGCGCTGCGCTGCGTTGCGCTGCGTCGTCGCAACGGATCAAAGTGTCAGCGGGCGAGAGACGAAGCGGGGGAGGGTTTTGTGCCAGTACAAAATCTTGCGACGACGCAGCGCAGCGCGCAAGTGGGCTCTAAGTGAGACTTAAATATTTAAGTAGCCTTTGAGTATTCGGCATAAAGAAATCTTATTGAAAAAGGCTAGAAGAGTCGCTAAATATACCTAAAATGTAGCTTTCGATGTCTAAAAGTCGTTTAATTTAATGACAAAATCGCTAAGTTGGCAATACTGATACGAATTTCAAATCGGTCTGCCTCCGGACTTACATTACAAAGTCAATGCGAGTTATTTTTATTTTTCTTTTTTTGTGATATTTTATTTGTGACAAATGACATCAACTAGTTCATATGCGCATTAACTATGAGTGTATTCGCGAGACTATCTTTATTATTGAAGCGTAGAAATGATTATAGGTACCATATAAAAAATGTAACGTCACGACTTTTATCCCCATTCAGGGGTAGTCAGAGGCTTGAGCGGCCATACACCACCACATTGTGGAGGTATTAACCAACTCAAAGCCCACGTTTCACCAGATAGTCAGAACCCAACGTGACAGGTGGTGAACCTTGTCGCCGTGTATACAGGAACTGACTATTACCTAATCCCGAGGGATAGGTAGGTTTCCTCACGATGTTTTCCCTCACCGTCAGCGAACTGTAAATTATGCACATACTAGATGAAAATTCATCCATTGGTGCATGCCCCACCGGGGATCGAACCTGGGACCTTCTGATTGCTAGCCCAACCTGTTCACCCCTAGGCTACAGTCGCTCTACCATTGATGTATTATTTTAACAGGTATGGTACGTCCTTACATTGCATTGCATTTACGCATTTACAGGTCTGTTATCGCCCTCGCAATTGGACGGTCAACTTCACGGCATTTCGATGCGTGCTATTCACGAGATAAGCCGTATTGGCGATACCACCATCTTTTAAACTTTATTTTCCGAAAACGACTAACCGCCTTCGCACACGGGGCGTATGCGTAGTCGTCGCGTAAGCGTATCGTATTATGCGCGTAGGACGAGAGCAATTACGTGACGACTACGCTTAAGCCCCGTATGCGAAGGGCCTAAGTCAGACTGTGTCCATGGATTCTGTTTTGTAGGTAATCTTGAACAGTCACATGCCTCCCTCTTTTTTGGTAATGTCTTTGCTCATAATAATATCCTTCCTCCGTGAATGTGTACTCACAACTTTTACTGACTGTTAATTACTTACTGATATTTTTTTTAATGACTGCAATTACCTTTTTCAGTATAAGCAAACATGTTACGAATAACGAATAATCGTTGAATAGCTAGTGGACAGCTAGCGATTCTCACACTTCACTTTTGTCGAAACCAACCGGACCATTATACAGTGTGTTAAAAAAAGTAAGTTTAAAAACTAAAACCCGACTACTGAAAAATCGCGCTCTAAAAAGTATGAAACAAGAAAATATTCTCATCTAGAGGATAGCCGTGGTCCGTGTAGGTCCTTTAGGGACAAATGGCATATGAACACGGACCACGGCTATCCTCTAGATGAGAATATTTTCTTGTTTCATACTTTTTAGAGCGCGATTTTTCAGTAGTCGGGTTTTAGTTTTTAAACTTACTTTTTATTTAATTATTTTGGAGTTATAGGTAACAATATATATATTTTTGAAATGTGCTCATCAAGCTCTTTCATTTGATACCCCACACGGTTTTATTAAAAAATGTTTTTTTTTTGTTCATGACATTATGTCCTCTAGAGGGCGCCATATGCAATTTTATGTGACGTCACATAGCCTATAACCAGCGCGCCATTAAGCCGCTTCTAACGATACCTCATTTGTCAAATTACGACAAGTAGTTTGGAAGTTAGGTGGGAACAGACGCACATACATACATACATACATACATACATACATACATACAAACATACATACATACATACATACATACATACATACATACATACATACATACATACATACATACATACCGGTCAAAATCATAACCCTCCGCCGTAGTCGGGTAAAAAACCCTGTCCGATCCGTGAAGGTATTATTGGGTATCGAGATTAGATTCTACTAATGTAAAAGAAAACATTTTTTTCTTTTTTATTAGCCTATTACTTGACCCACTGCTGGGCAAAGGCCTCCCCTTTTCGTTTGGAAAATAATTACCCCGAATTAAATTTTTTTCTTCTTCATAAAATGACTTCGTTACGTACTTTGTGGTCAAAGGTGCCGCCACACGATCCAACATAATTAATGCCGGTGACTGTGTTATCATATTTTTAAAATTTGCAACATTTTGGGAAAAAAGCAAAAAGAAAATTGTCATTTTAAATTTTCACGAATATGTTTACTATCATGAATATTTAATTTATTTTATTTTATTTGGTCATGTGATTGCGATACCTATATACCGGTTTCGGCTCGGACAGGGTTTTCTTAACACACTGTATATTTAATGGTAAATCATAAATGTAGAGTTCTAGTTAAAGATATTGCCAATGCTTAGAAAGTCACTCTATATAGAGTCGTGCGAAAGTGTTGCGACCCGCTCCCCTGTCTTGCCCTTGACCGGAAGCGGATACGCTCGCATCAATTTCCATGGATATCTGCCGTCTGACGCACGTCAGACCCCCGTGCCCCAGTCAGACCCCCCCACCCAATAATACATGAAGCCAGTTTTGCAATACAAAACGTGAAACGCTGTAAACAACTGTCAATCAAAGTCGTAAAACAATAAATAATTCAATTTCAAAATTTCCAGGACAATTTTACATCTGGACGCACATTTGCGCACGTTACTTGTTACTCGTTACTCGTTATCGTTATTTTTTATGTGACTAAGCGTAACAAGCGTACGGCCCGCTGATGTTAAGCAGTTACCGTAGCGCGTCCATCCATCCTCCTCTTTGATCGTGATCCTTGCCATATCAAAAATATTGCACGTTGCTAACCTGAAGGGAGTGGGACAGAGGGAGGGGAAGGGGGGGAGGGGGAGAGGGAGGGGAGGTGGTTGGGGAAAGGTACATGTTACCAACCTTTGTGTATAAAGGTAATAAGAAACCTACGTGTACTAAGTAGTTTTGTTTATTTAAGTATGTTTTGTTTATTTATTTTCCAATTAAAACATGACGGTACGTAATCCCCTATAAATTAGTTTTGGTAAAAAAAAAATATGCGAAAAAGCACCTTCTGCCCAGTGCTCTACGTAAATTAATTGAAAAAAAGAACGTATTCTGTTTTCAATAAATTAATTTAAACTCATATAAATGATGAATATCAATGCATTATAAGTGCACTAAATTAATAAAATAAAACGTTACTACAGTCGTTTCACCATTCGATCAAGGAAGATCGTTGGTTGGCCTGAATAACTAAGGGGACTGGCCCTAAGCAACTCGGCCGAGTGGTCGGCCTAGTACTAACATCGACATAAAACGAAACGAGTAGTTCAACTATTTACCGGTAGATAGAACAATG
Source organism: Drymonia ruficornis (assembly GCA_947859195.1). Classification (NCBI taxonomy): domain Eukaryota; kingdom Metazoa; phylum Arthropoda; class Insecta; order Lepidoptera; family Notodontidae; genus Drymonia; species Drymonia ruficornis. Next base: position 727,674 of record OX401907.1, on the reverse strand, counting down.
AAATTTTTGTTCATACATATATCTAAAAGGGGAACTCTTTCTTTAGTCTTTACTCTGTGGTTGCACCATCGACGTAATACCATTGAACATGACTGTGGACTACAAACTTTATTTTCCATTCATTTAATCAAGAATAATCCTTATGTGACGGACTTAACGCCCACGATGCACGCATTATAAAAACCGGTCCGAGCCAGATACCTATAACTGCGCCTTCTTTCCCTTTCTAACAGTACAACCTTTCATCCCTTGTGTTGCCAGTTAATATTTATTCGATCACCTTAAACTTGGTACATTTTCATGTTAAGAATAATAAACAATAAAGTCGATTAATGAAATACCTATGGTAAAGTATAAGAATATCCTAAGATTAAAATTTCAAATATAAATAAATATCTGGAAATAAGTACTTACCTTCTTTAATAATTCGCTTGTAATTGTCAGTTCCGTGATGTCTATAGGAATCGTAGCAGAAATAAAATTAAAAACTTGAAACACAGAACGTCAATTTGCGTGACACACGACATTTTAAGCTAATTTTAAATCTAGAGGATTGTGCTGAATTTTCTCATAAAAATGGGTAGAATATGCGTAATGGAAGGGTGTAAAAGCGAATATTATCCGAATTAAGGATTATCTTAACATAGGTAAGTGGGTAACTATGTTTTCCACGTTAAGTACATTTTAGATGTTCGGGTGACATAAATTTCGCTAGTTAAAAGGACTATAATATAAATCTTATTATGTGTCTGTGTTAACTGAGGAATATCGTCCACGGGAACTGTTTGCAGCGATAAAGTCGCGCTTTTCGTTGCCGCACGACTACATCGCTACTTTTTGAAGTCGGTCGCATTTGCAACGCGCGACAGACCACACGCTGGTAAAACGCGACGCTCACGCCGCGTTGTCACGGCTCGCCGGGCTCGCACACGGCGTTCGCGTCGTTCACACGCTCGAGGAACGCGCACGTCTAGGGCCAGATTAACCCTTTCAGGCAATGTAATTCTCGGGGCCCCTTTCCTTTACCCTTTTGTTACTTTTTAATAGTACATTACTGCCACGGTCTGTAATTAGTGTGTTGCTGGGCGCGTTGTTGATGGCCGAAAGCGCGGCGCAGCGCAGCTCCAGGGCTTCACAGCGCGGTCAGCATTGCAACCCTTGATGGACAATATAAAATAAAGGCCGAGACTGATGGTTTGTCGATTGAAATTGTTTGAAATTGGGACGACTTTTGACTTTACACTTCCCGATTACTCCTAAGCAATAAAACACAAAAAAACAATTTTGTCTTTTACAGATCCCAGGCGTGTAAATTGGTTACAAGAAATACCTATTGGCTACAGAAAAATTACCCAAAATTCCGTCATATGCAGCAAGCATTTTAAGCCGACAGATTATGTCCCTAATTTAACACAAGGAGTTTTAAAAGAAAATGCCCTGCCCTCACTGTTCCTTTTCGTTAGCACAAAGGACAATGGGCAAAAATGGTCCAAATGTCCAACACTTGCGAGACCTACGTCACTCGATAGACCACTACATACTGAGTAACTTTTGCAAAGGCAGTTCAACAAAATAGGTTGTCAGTAAAAAATGAGTAGTTTAAAAGAATATTTTTATTTTTTTATTTCACACTTAGTGTTATGTCTTATACATTTTTTTCGAAAGGCAACAATTTAAATACACTTTCTAACATTAAATAAAAATAAAAAAGCTGTCAGAAAGCAAAAAATGCCGTGAAACATATTTTATTATTATTATTGTTACCTGATGATAAGTGAAAAAGTAAGGTAACGCATAGAAGGTACCTGCTTATTTATTTTATAGAAGCGCAACATCAGAAAATACGTAAGAATGCTGCTGTTGTTGTTGTTGTTCACTTTTCATCAGGTAACAAAAATAATAATAAAATATTTTTCACGGCATTTTTTGCTTTCTGACAGCTTATTTTATTTTTATTTAATGTTAGTAAGAGTATTTGTATTGTTGCCTTTCGAAAAAAATGTATAAACATAATACTAAGGGTGACATCAAAAAAAAATAGTTTTTTAAACTACCCATATTTTTTTTACTGACAGCTTATTTTGTTGATCTGTCTTTGTAAAAGTTACTCAGTATTTAGTGGTCTATCGGGTTACGTCAGTGGTGTATATTTGGACCAAGTCCCATACAATTTTGCCCATTGTCCTTTAATTTTGTCTTATGGTCTAATTAGTTGGATATTCTTAGGGTACCGTACCTAATAAGGAAAAAAAACTAAACCCTAATATGATCACTTTGTTGTCCGTCTATCTGTCTCTATGTCCGTCTGTCACAACTTGCACAGCCCAAATCAAACATAACATGTTAACAGTAGTAGGTACCTTTTATAGCATAGAAAAAGAGTAAGTATAGGAAACATAAGTATAGGAAAAACCATAGATATGGAGAGCCTAGACAACATCCAAGCGTGTGAAGTGTCATGTTACTTTATATTACAAAGTGGCAAAATCTACGATCTTAAATACTATTTTGTAACTTCATTTAGGTTGCCAAGATACAGACAGGCACTCGTGTGGTTTGGCCACCGCAGACTAATTTATTGTACCTACTCATGTTCTTAAGAAAATAAACATCCTTTTCCTTATTTTATTATTTTCCTATCATAACAATCTCGGAACAAAAGCACGTTTTCACTAGATGTCCATGGGGACGTTCTCAAAATTTCAAAATATTATGGTCACTCTTGTTGGCAAAGGAAACAACGTTCAGTATGGTATCTCGCTGTCGGCTTCACTTTTGCTGCCAAGTCCGCATTCCAGGTGTTAGAGACTTAAAACTTCCTTGGGTTGCACCTATTCACATACACACACGTATGTGTATACTGACGTCATGAACCTAATAATATTATATACGTAGATTGTGTATTTTGCGTTTTGATATTTTGACACTGTCACTTTGTTTATTTAAAGGCCACTACTTTTGGTAATAAAATAAGTAGGTTAGGTACTTATTGGATTTTATTTAGTGATACGCGAAGCAAAAAGTTTCCTACCCTTTTTTACAAAAATTACGTGGTCGGAGGCCCGACTCAACGGAGAGAGGCCATTAGCAAAAATATAACCATGGAAAAATTACAACATTATCTATCCCATTATCGAAATCCGGCATTATAGAGGAATAGCGATGAACGAATGAGAGAGTGAATGAGGGGAGAGAGAGGGGAGAGATTGGCCGTTTTTCGATTACACGGCACGGCACCGGCGACGGCACAGTGACAGCTATTTGCGGGGTTTTCATTGGTCAGTAACCAATGACAACGGGTCACTGACCAATGAAAAAGCTGCCGCCATGCCGTCGCTGGTGCCGTGCCGTGTAATCGAAAAACGGCCAATTGGAGGAACGATTTGTGACTGATGTAGGTGTAGGGAAGAGGTTTTACTTAAATAGAAAAATAGTCTTTGTCAATAGAATCTTAGTACCGTAATCGTTCAAACTTAAAATTTAAATGAATTATGGTCGACCACTATTATAGCGACACGTTATGATGGCCGTTTCGACATGGGAGGGAGAAAATGAACCTTATTATAACGGAATAAGAGTGGCCGTTTTAAAATTTAACAATGTCAAAAATGAATGCGAAAATGAATCTTATTCATGTCAAAACGGCCATCATAGCGTGTCGCTATTATAGTTATAATAAACATTGCCAGACTAATACACCAACTGTATGGTCCCAAACTAAGCAACGCTTGTACTATAGCCACCATAGACTAGGGGCGAGGGCTTATTACGAATAGGCCGTGTCTGAAATTTGCCTCTCGCGGGAATAGATCCCGCAACCACCCGACGCAGTGAGCCAAGTGACCTATCCTCGAAACACTGCGCCACGCGGTCGTCAAGTAATAAAGTAGATCATTACTACTCCGCCAAGCCAACTAGAGACCTGTCTAATGTGACGTCACCCAGACAATAAGGCGATGGCGGGAAGCCGCAGGCGGTGGCGGGTATGCGGGCAGGTAAGCCGCATTCCATCCGAGTGCCTAGTTGTCTTGGCAGAGTAGTATGTCAATAACACTCACCACGCTGTGGCCGCTGCGGCTGCGCAGGCTCAGCCGCATCTTCCAGTCACGCTTCGCGGAGGCGCCGCCCTCCGAGCTGAGGGAGCGCTTGATGTGCTGCGACATTGCCGCCCCGGGACGCTACCCGCCGCCCCACATCACGCGGACGCGCCCCTCCGCACCGCTTTGTCCGACCGCTCTACTATCACTCGCAACGCGGCGCGCGCGGCGTCTGCGCACTGTACGGTCACATTATTTACACTCGTAATTAAACTACTATCAATAACTACATTACAGAAACAACAAAGATTACGAAGCAAAACTTTTTGTTTATTTAATAATATCACTAAACTAACTGTAACACAACTAACATATAAGTTACACTTTTCACGAAAACCTGAAACAAAAAAGAGTATGTTATAATTTGATGATCGTCTGAGCGAGGGTGGACTCCCTTTGACGAGTGAGGGACGGGTCCTATAACCCTATAGGTAGCCATACTTTGGGAATATCTTTTAGGTTCAGCAATACCTAAATTATCTTCGATACAACGAGCTTCGGTATTCGGACAAAATTCAGGTCCTACCCATATTCATATGCTCACCCATACGCATATGTTAGCGAGCGAGCGGAGCGAGTGTACTACAGGGTGAATTTGAAATCATGGGCATCCTTTTAAACGGTGATTCTACACATGATTCAGAATATTTCCTCACGATGTTTTCCTTCACCGTTAGCGAACTGTAAATTATGCACACAGACGAAAATTCATCCATGCATGCATGCCCCACCGGGGATCGAACGTGGGACCTGCTGATTGTTAGCCCAACATGTTCGCCCCTAGGCTACAGCCGTTATACAATAGTAGAAACGGCCAAACCACATATTTTGAATAAGGTGTAGAGTTTGTAACATTTTTTAAATTAAAATGTTTTTGGTGGGATTTAATGATCTTGAGCAGACAAAACATCCACCAAAAAGCCAAATTATGATAACAATAAGGGCTACTAAATAAAATTACCTACATTACTGTCACATAATCTTTAATCATAATAATAATATGAATATTTTACAGCATACAAATAAAAATAAATAATAATCGTATTTTTACAAATAATTCAGTTACAAAGTAAAAATAAAATTTGAATTTAGTTTAGGTATACTTCTGATGATTACACCTACTCATATTTATATTTTCATGCCGTGGTCGACACTTTTAGTGTGGAAAGTGTTACATTGTAAAACATTGGTAAATGCAGCATTAATTATGGGCTTCCACGGCATTAAAATATAAATACGAGTAGGTGTAATCATCAGGATTACACAAGCCTTGCGGGTTAAATGAAAAGCAAACGAGTATCATCCATCCTAGTCTATTTTAGGACTAGTTATTGACTTCTTTTTAGTATTCTTTAACCATTTTTATGATGTACCGGAAAGACATATGTGATATGGTAGGGATACCTCGTGTCAGTGAACACCAGTATACTCGCATTGCCTTTAGTGACGGTAAACGCACCAATACCGATTATAACACCTTTGTACAACAGCGGGGCCCCGGCCCCGTTACACGCAAAGTTCTCCACATTTAAAAAACATAAATAGTACCCCCACGCCCTGGGGATCCATTCGTCACAGTCGACTTGCACATCTTCCACCACATATTCAACCATCTCCAAATCCTTACTCTCACGTAAATGCGACTTGTCAATAAAACCAAAAGAAACGAATGAGATAGTTTCTGTCTTGATCAATGGACTCGTAGAACGCGCCCTGTACAACACTCGCGGAGACCTGTAGGGGGGATTGAGGACTTCTGTATCATACAGGAGTCCTAATAAGGCGATGTCGTATATGGGGCTGTGGCGGTTGTCAAACCCGAACGGCCTCCAATATTTGGAGTTTCTATTATATGCGTCTTTGTTTACGGATAATACTTGTTTTCTTATGCTTTTGAGGTAGTGGCCGTCGATGGCGTAAACGGCCATTCTTTTGGGGTCATCGATTCGTTCGACTGCGTTAGCGGAGGTTAAGATGCAGTCCCAGTTTAAGAAAGTTCCAGTTGCGATGGGCTGCTCATCCAGGGTGATGACGACGACGGCGTCGAACACATCGTTGAATTCTAGCCAAGTGTAGTTTATGCCATTGGCGCAGCATAGAGGCAGAAGAATGATGACGATCGTGTGTCTGTAAATTAATGTTTGTTATGGTTAGATGATAAGTAATTTAGGAGTCGTTGCAGGAGTGGGGTTATGTGGAGTTCACCAAGCGCATTGGGGCAGCGTGGACTGTGGCCCCAGTTCCACGAATTAATAGGGAAAGTGCCCGCTATAGTGGCCAAGAGTCGCTCCTGTCACATTAGGACCAAACTGTCGAAACCCCCTTCCTCTCTCCCCGTCCGACTCCCCTTCAGGTTGGCAACGTGCAAGTGCGAGTTGGCAATGCCTTTGCTATTGCAAATATCTATGCTACGGTTACGGTGACTGCTTAACATCAAGCGGTCCGTACGCTTATTTGCCACCTTAGTCCCATAAAAAAAATATATAAGTCAAGGAATATGTAAGAAAGGGAGAGTTATACGTAGGTAGCTAATATTTTGTAATTTACCTGAAACACAGCTGACTGCACACCGTACTCTTTGTCATAGCCTTAAGGTAGGTCTATTCACACTGCCGAGATAACAACTTTTACAATTTCAAATTCCAGTTGTACACGCCTAACGAACTCAAAGCCGGGAATGCAATCGACGAAAAAATGTTTCAGTTTATATTGGCAATTTAATGTTTATTGATAATAATGGCGGTATTAATAAACACAACAACGGAAATACTGGATAAATAATAACAATTAGTAAACATAGGCTGGCTACAGATTCTAAGATAAGTGGGGGTCGTGTGACTGTGTTATTATATTATTTTTATAAAAAAATAAAAACCGACTTCAAAAAAACCTGGACCCCAAATACTCGATAACACATCATCACGCCTGATTTTCCCGAAGGGGTAGGCAGTGGTGGTAATAGAAATATTATTTCAGGCTTTTTAGTGCTCCAGGTTTTTTTGAAGTCGGTTTTTATTTTTTTATAAAAATAATTTTATTTTATGATTTTTAGTGGCGCCATGCAAACTTTATCACCCCAAATGACCCCTTTGGGGGGTGACTTTTCCAAGATTCCAAAACAAAAGTTTCTTAATTTATTATATGGAGTATACATACTAAGTTTCAAGTCAATCGGACACAAATATATTTTTCTACCGTACTTCTACCCCTAGTTTCCCCCTTTGGGGGTAGATTTCCGAAATGATTTTTTTACGGGACCAAAACGACTTAGTCACCTACCAAATAACAGTTTAAAAAGAAAAATTGGTTCATAAACGTTAGAGATAAACTGTAACTCTCCATACAAACTTCAACACCTGGTTTTACCCCTTTGGGGGGGATTTTTCTAAAATCCTGAAACATGAGTTTCATTATTTGTTATGCAAAATATACATATTAAGTTTCAAGTCAATCGGACAAAAATATTTTTTTCAGACGACCTTCACCCCCCAAAATTACCCCCTTAGGGGTTGATTCTAGGAATTATTTTTTTATGGGACCAACTTGGAGCTACGATCTACCGAACTGCAAAACAATTTTTCAAATCGGTTCATAAATGCCGGAGAAATCGGTGAACATACATAAAAAAAAAAAAAAAAACATACATACAGCCGAACATAGAACCTCCTCCTTTTTTGAAGTCGGTTAAAAAAGTAAGGGTAAATAGAATGAAATCAATCAATAAAATGTTTCAATTTTGAGCCGATGGTATTGAAAAATATTCCTCACTTTGTGCCATACCTCAACTTGTCGCTTGCAGTAGGACCTGAGACACAGCCTCGGTATAGTAAGGTCCGACCGAGGCTAGTTTTATAGGAATATTATTAACTGCAATCAAATAATACTGACTGCACAGCAAATTAACTAGACCGTGCATAGTTCCCCAGAAACTAAATTGAAGATGTTATTTATTTATTGAGTTATGTATGGTCCTAAAGACTAGGTTAGGTTAGGTTAGGTTATCGGATAAAGCGAGAACCCATTTGCAAAAATATAAATGGTTTAGAACATTTATTGAATCGACACACGGCAGGCACGGTTCAACAGACCGAAGCAAATTCATTTTGTTTCGCGGATTGGTACGGATTTAGAAATGGATTATAACTTGCAAACGAGAGAGAGCTAGTCCTTTATTTAGCCTATTGATTGGCACTTTTGTCAACTGGTTTAACTAGGTACTTTTGGTGGAATATGTACTTAGCGGCCGAATACTCGTACGCAACTTAGGGCCTCCGCAGACTAGCTACTTTTAGCATCGGCGACCGGCGATTTTGTGACGTATCGATGCTGCGTCGCGTTTCTTCGAGCGTGAACGAGCAAGACGCAGCATTAAAATCGCCGATCGCCGATGCTAAAAGTAGCTAGTCTGCGGAGATCCTTAAATTTGAGAGCTGCTTAACTTTGACACGCCATACAAAATATGAAAGTTAACGACGTCTCAAACTGCTGACTGTGAGACTTAAATATTTAAGCAGCCTTTGAGTATTCGGCCGTAGGTCTTCCTATATAAGATATTTTTAACTCCCGACCATACATGTGGTTTTATATGTTTGACATGTGTATCTGTATGTCTGTCTGTGGTATCGTAGCTCCTAAATGGCTGACCCGATTTAGGGATGTTTGTTTAAAAGTCGACTTGTTTATTTCGATTTTAGAATTGACAAAATGATTGATACATTTTGGTGTAAATAATAATAGTAATGCGTGGACGGAGATGTATGAAACTTGGCACGGTAAAAGTTTACATGCATCCATACATACTATAATATCATTCGTCATTGGATGTCGAGTGAACATTTCCTTGTTGGCTAATTAGCTGAGCAGACTAAATAATGAGTCATTTATTTACTAATTCGTTCAGACAATGTTTTGTTGGAAGCATTGTATTGTGTATCATTCGTGACAGACGGAGCGGGCTTTGAACGCCTACTCAGAGATATACACCACCAAGCCAACTAGGCACTCGGGTATAAACATCAAATGATCATAACTCAATGATTCCGCGGTCCTTCCACAACGTAGTGGGCCTGAGCCAATGCCTGGGCAATCCTGTGGCAGTAGCTCCTACTACGTTGTGGACGGACCGTGGAATCATTGACTTATCATCATTTGATAATTATACCCGAGTGCCTAGTTAGCTTGGTGGTGTTGTATTTTGTGATCTCTTTATGAGTCCTTAACGGCAGTTAACGTGTTAAGATGAGATATGCGATAGCGATGTTATTCATAGTGCTGCGGTCTCGAACCCGTATATTGTTCGTATGTTATAGCCGTCAAAATTAGTCGGTGACGTCACGCCATCTAAATATATCGCATATTTTCTAATAAACACTTAACACGATCGCATCGTGGTTGATGAGCTAAAGCCGCTCGTTTACAGACATCAAATATTGCCTATAACTTCTTTTACAACGAATTTACAACAGTTTAAAATGGTTTTACTTGCATCTCTAGGAAATAAAGTTAAAAAAGAAATGGAAAAATAGAGAAATATACGTCACGACTTTTATCCCCAATCGGGAGTAGTCAGAGTCTTGAGTGGCCATACACCACCACATTGTGGAGGTATTAAGCCAACTCAAAGCCCAAGTTTCACCAGATAGCCAGAGTCGTACGTGACAGGTGGTAAACCTTGTCGCCGTGTATTCAGTAAATAAAGTTAATTTTCTATGAATTTGAGGGTTATTGTTATGCAACGTTATTATATATGTTAGTTCTTCAATCAATTTATTATTTAATAAAACAAAGTATTTCAGTGTACTTTTACTCCCTCCATCTTTATTCCAATGTCCCATCCTCTCAATCATCTGTCAGTGTCATTTACATTACGTTCCGTTTCTACCTATAACACCTATAATCTAACAAACGTTAGTAAGAAATTGCCAACTGGATAATAATATTACCTACTTACTTTGTTTTATACAAGTTTTAAAACGCGATGGTGGAATATCACACCGCTTTCTAATACAATCAACAAGTTTTGCTCAAAGGGACACAGAATATTTTGACTGAGGACTCGACACAGGCCGATCCATCTTTATTACAATCACGGATTTGAACTGAAACCCGACGGAAACTGTCTAATGGAATACCCTTGTTTACCGCGGGGGTGGCGGGTGGAGAGGGGGAGGGGAAGTCGGGGATGGTCCACATAAATATTAGTTCCTCAGAACTTTTCGTATGATTTCGCAGGTAAGGGCCGGGCTCCATTAGCGCGTTGCGTTGCGTCGTCACAAGATTTTTTAGCGCATCACCTTCCCCCGCTTCGTTTCTCGCCCGTCGACCCTTTGATCCGTTGCGACGACGCAGCGCAGCGCACTAGTGGAGCCGCGCTCTAAGGGTTACGGACGATGGAGAGATTGTGCCCGGATTTCCGAAATGATCATGAATGGAGAATGGATTATGAATTGAAGAAATTATACCAAGTATTTCAAAAGTACAAAATAATAATTAAAAGACATGTACGGTTGCTGATATTTAGATTTTTCTTTATCTGGTAAATGGTTTTATTTATTTGAATTATCAACAAAATAATAAAAAGAAAAAATTACAAAGAAAAACTAATCTAACTAGTATCGAGAAAAGAATTAATTAATTCTTTTCTCGATACTCAAACCAAGTATTATTTCGGACTTTTGAAACATTCTGTATGTGGGATTTAAGTACAGCAGAAATATACAGGTTATTACGACCGGAAGTGTCTCGTATGAAGTATATTATGGACACATCTCAGCCGGTCTTAATTTTTCTGCTTGTCAAAAAATAATTTTATATTTTTTGTTCGTAATTCGTATAATCTAGTAATTCTTGGTAGTTAAAAAATACGACCAACCTTTTATAATAATCAATAAGTAAGCAGTAAACCAACACAAGTACTTACATTTAATACACGAGTTCAATCTTATTAACGGAATTGCAAACTTTTATGTAAGGATTAACTGATTTACGTAGAAGCTTAATTATATTTTGAACGCAACATGTATGGGGCCATAAAATCTGTTGTGCGATGGATTATTACATGGACATGCAGCTGGGGCGTGAAAGACCTAATTATACAGGGTGAATTTGAAATCATGGGCATCCTTTTAAACTATGACTCTACACGTGATTCAGAATATTTTGGGAAAATAAATTTAAAAATCTATTGATGCAAAAATATTGCTTCAGTAAGCAAATAAGCAAACAAGTTAACTGTTATTCCTTACCTGGGCAATACATTTTTATCAATTGATTTGTTGATTAATATTCCCTAAGTATTCTGAATCATGTGTAAAATCACCGTTTAAAAGGATGTCCATGATTTCAAATTCATCCTGTAGTGGGCAAATATTTTTTTTTGTACTTCTTCTTATCTCTATTTTGTTCCATAAAATAAAGAAAAATATACGAGAGCCGCACCATGTTTAGAACAACGAATATGCAGACCATAGACGGAAACAAAATCTTGATCCAAACATTTTTTTTTTTATCTTATAATTCGCTGTCGCGTGACAGTTTAATTTGAGTCGCCCTTAAATTAATTCCGAAAGGTATAGTTCTTACAATTCACGAAGGCGACTGGCCCTTGGTTGTGTTAAGACATATCTGTACACGTGTTAATGTGTGCGTTTACGGCTCCGCCACGCACGCACACTGTCACAATTGTGTATATACATGTCGAACACAACCAAGGGCCGGTCGCCTTCGCGAATTGCAAGAACTATACCTTTCGGAATTATTTTAAGGGCGACTCAAATTAAAACTGTCACGTGACAGTGAATTATAAGATTCGTGAATTGCAAGAACTATACCAGAATTTTTTCAAGCGTATCGCCCGTTCCAATCCGCTGTTCTCGTGGCTCCGAACTGCATACGTTTCCATCGCTCGTTTACGCTCGATCATAAATCCGTGCTCATAAACAAATAACGACGTGTACCGAGCGCGCGGCGATTATGCAGTACCGGATAATTAATAACGGCAGTAATATGTTAACGGCGCGGGAGTGTGTCGATCATTGGGCCGTAATGGACCATATTCCAAATTTAAGAACGGATCGTGGTGGAATTATAAGGGGAAGGAAGAATTAATGTTAAGCTTTTCATATAAGGGGGAGACCCCACCGCGGTGCACGGACACGGCTACGTTTTGCAAGAAAATGTATGGATGACGTCATTTCGTGCGTAGCCTCTCCGTGCGCCGCGGTGGGTTTCCGCCTTAAGATGCTCGTACGCTGGAAAAAGGAAAGACTAACATAAAAAATATTTACAAATGAGATTCCTCCTAGACTACCCTTTTAAAATTGTTATGGGATGGATTAAGATAGATTAAGATTTTTTCGGTGATCCCAGCCTCACTTCAGAGACCGTCTGTGGTTTTTTACAGTATGTAATTAAATTACTGAACGTGTGTTATTTCCGAAATCTGGAATTTATAGACTCATCTGCCATTTGCCACCTAAACCCATTTCATCTACCGTTGTAGGTGAATGATGCGACTAAAAATCATTAGATCAGAAGCCTTAAATTTCTCCGGGATCCAGCATCCGCAGAGATTTGTCGGATTTAAGCCAGATTAGAGTCTAACCAATTATTTGTTTACCTTTTAGAAACACTAATGGCTTTGTTTGGCAAAGGTAACAGAAAAATATTGTTTTTACTTTGGGAAATATCTCCGCAAATTGTCGCTGACAAAGAATACGGTCTACTGAAATTTTTAAATCAACCGTGAACATGAACCACTTTTTGCTATGTCGCACGAGGACACCAGTGGTAGCGCAACCAGTCGCTCCACCAACAAAATGTATAGAGCTGTATAGAGGGTATCGCACCTCGTGTCCACTTGGTAGCGCAACCAATTCGGTGTGGGCTATCGAATCACCCGCTGGTGGCGCAACCATGGTTGCCTCGTGCTATATTGCACTTAACATTTTTAACTTGAAAATTCCATATAAGTGACGTTATTTATTAAATCTAAAATAAAAATTGTACTGTAAACTTTGGCAAATAGAGTGTGTAATTGAATGATAAGGTTTGATTAAAAACGGTAAGAGATAAGCTAGGATAACAAGTTGTTTTACAACGGTCGGATAACCATCGATTACTCGCGCGCTGATAAACTAATGTGACAGATACCTATCATTATCGGTAATACATAATATTTATACAATTTGGACCGTTATCGGTGACAGCCGGAGCGAGGCGATAGTCAGCGGCAGTCCATTTTAAAGCAAATAAACAAGCAAAAACAAACAGCAACAAAGCATATAATGCCATAGCCCAGTGGCAAGAAAGGTCGACTTAGCTACCGACAAGTATCACTTCCTACTAAATGACGTTTACAAGGGCTTTACCAGAAACTTATAGCGCCGAGTCGCTTAGACATGAAACTGCCACTGTAGCGTTTAACTATTCTGACCGACCCTCTGATTGGTCAGCTAGAATCAACCAACCAATCAGAGGGACGGTCAGAACGGTGCTCTGGTCCGGTGGCCAACCCAGGAACTAAAAATTTTAATAGAGAAGTATCAAATTTTGACAGTCTTGTTCAAATACTAGCGACGCTCTCAGCGGGTCGGATATGCTTGTGAGATGTCACAATATTTCAAAGCACCTGCGTTGTAAAGGATGATGACATAAAGACGACCGCGAACAACCGGTAATGGTTGTGGCCCAAATATTACGTGCTGAGTCAAGAATTGACAACAGTGATTATGACCCATGAACCTAATAATCGTGGTTATGACCCTAATGAAACTACTTTGCATGATTTTAATTTTAACATCAAAACTAATCAAGGATGTTTCAACCTAGACTTTGAAAACAACTAGAGAGAGTTGTCAAAAGTGATATTTGACGGATATATCAACGTCGTAAAATTGGTTGTAAAGAATCATCGTAAAAATGTTTGGCCCAAGTTTGGCCTTAGTTAATGACATCGCTGTTATCGTTATACACCCGATTAAGGGTCCCTAACTCAACTCTTAGAAGGAATCCCTTATTACACCTCCCTAATTTAGGGAAAGGCAACCTAAATATCGGGTGGTGTAATAGTGGTTTTGAAGGTGGTAGAGCCAAGCTGTAGCCAATTGACTGCAGCTCATAAACGGGCTGGCTCGACCGGGGTAGTACCACCCTCTCACAGAAGATCGGCGTAAAGCAGCTATTACAGCTGCGTTTCGTACGATGAGTGAGAGAGCCGTAAGCCCACCCCCCCCTCCCCCTCCCTCCATCCCACTCCCCTTCAGATCGGCAATGTGCAAGCAATACCTTTGGTATTGTAAGCATCTATAGGCTACGGTAACTGCTTAACATCAGGCGGGCCGTACGCTTTTTTGCCACCGCAGTCCTATAAAAAAATTATAAAAAAAAATACCCGCATTATTCTGACGTGGCCTGACGTGGCCATTATTCTGATTGTCCCCGAACACGATGAGATCGGGGATGACGGCACAGATATTTCTTCTCGGCGCAGATTCATGGAGATATGATCAAAAACTTTGCACAACCATCGACAAATAGCGAAGATAATGTTTAGTCAAATCAGTGAACTTTATACTTATCTACCCTTAGTTAGTTCCAGTACATAATTTCTCACAAGGAAATATTGACTTAGGGCATGTTTCAAAAAATGTGTAACGTCACTACTTTTATCCCCATTCGGGGGTAGTCAGAGGCATGAGTGGCCATACACCACCACATTGTGGAGATATTAACCAACACAAAGCCCACGTTTCACTAGATAGTCAGAACCCAACGTGACAGGTGGTGAACCTTGTCGCCGTGTATACAGGAACTGACTATTACCTAATCCCGAAGGATAAGTAGGTTTCCTCACGATGTTTTCCCTCACCGTCAGCGAACTCCGAAATATGCACATAGATGAAAATTCATGCATTGGTGCATGCTCCACAGAGGATCGAACCTGGGACCAGCTGTTTGCTAGCCCAACCTGTTCACCCCTAGGCTACAGTCGCTTTTTTCAAAGTCTTGGGATAACTGTATCAACACTTCAAAATTTAGGAAAACGATTCTGAAATACCCTTATTATATCTATTTTTATTATTACTATATCAATGGCAATATCACATAACATAAAAGCTCTTGCATTACCCGGATGATCTGAGCTTCAACAGGTTACAAGGGAGAAATTCAAATCGCATTGTGGCTTGTTATGTACGGAAGAGACATACGGTAAAGAAAAATGGTAGGGACCGCGGCGATATGTCGCATAGTTTTTAAATCGTTTGATGCAAGCACATTAAGAAAGAAGCCTTCGAAGCAAGATGTGAGTAATACATAAATTAAATAATTAGAAAAGAAATAAAAACATGTGACTGTCTAAAGTAGTATGTTCGACTAAACCGAGTCCATGAACTCAGCGGAAAATAATGTTGAAAATATGTCGGTCATAGATTTAGGAGCTACAGATGGAGTGCATAGAACACGAAAGTGAGGCCACCAAAGCAAATACAAAACAAAAAAGCGAATACAATCTCGCCTTATAACTACACAACTTTACACGCACACAGATGTATGTGCCCCTAGTGCCGCTCCTAGTTGTCACGCACACATAAAATGCTACCCGGCTTCACATCGTTTGTTGCCAAGACTACATCTGCCTACTTCTATTAAACTGTGATGTCGGTATTACTATACATACATCTTCTGGTGAATAACACGCATTAATGCCTTCGTCGAATTAAGAGTGCGATAACAGATGTGTGAATTTCGCAGCATGTAGTGGGGTGCTGAACACGAGTTTAGTGCTTGCAATGATAGGAGGTATCTGTTAAAATAATACATCAATGGTTTTAAGTAAGAATATAGTGTTTTTGTCCAAATGCAAACAGATAACGAAATGGAGTTCAAACCTAGAACTAGAACTAGTCATAATTTTCGAAAGTAAATCATTACGCGGTGGCTGCCATAACAACTCATGGATGACTTGCGTAAGCATGACGATTTGTAGAGACGCTTGTAGACTGTCATCTTGGCTAGAGGGAAAGCTTCAAAACCATCTAACATTCACATGACCTTATCGTATTATCATGAATATACCGACACACGACTACCGACCGACCCTTACCCCGTATGTTTCCAAAATATTTCTGTGTATTAAATTGGCCAACTAACTCATATCGCGTCGGGCCCGGCCCGGAGGCCTGTCGCCCCTCGTCACGGGCGTGTACCCCAGACAGTCTAACAGGCAGATTAGCTGTACTCAGCTCTGCTTTTCATCTTTGTTACTCACGATATGTTACTAAACATATTATTAGGGAAAGTAAATTGTTCTGATGTAAAAACGATTTGATAAATATCGCCAGACTTACAAACTTACCCCCAAATTTATGGAAAGTTACGATCGACTTGTACTAGCATTACATATGACTTTTATTCCTAGAAATGATTTTTAAAACCATTGTTAACTGGCTAAAATACCAGCTTTTGGTGTGAGGTTATCCCTTCAGTCGGTGAGGGGCAGGGGGTAATCATCGACGACTTCGAGAGTGGAGCTACCAACTATACCTGGGGTGGGCACAAATTAGAGATGGGTTGTACTAGGTAAATTTGGGACTAGGTGCACCTATTCCTAGTATTTAAAAATATGTGATCCAAACACCTGTTCCACCTATTCCACCTAGCCTCAAGTACTTATCGGCTATGGTTCGCGTAGTCCTTTGATCCATAATAGGACTCGATACATGAGATTAAATGGGGACAAAAACTGCATTTTGCTCACTTCAGATGTCGTTACTGCTTACAATATGTCATTCTCCATAGTCATTATGTAAACAAACTTGTTTAGATTAAAATTATTCCATAATATATTGATTGCGTCGTCACGTTCTCGCAATACGGTACGGTACTTGGTACGTCAGCGCACGTGTTGAGCGCCAATACTAGGTGGACTAAGTACTGTCAAAATTGGAATAGGTGCCACCTAGTCTCGTAAAATACCTAGTCTTCGCACCTGTTCTAGTAAATACGACTCACCTCTAGCACAAATGGACGTTTGGTGCATAATGTTATTCACAAAAACTTTAATCCCCAAAATTTAACATCATTTCAGAATTATAATTTATGCTTCTTCATAAACAATATCCTCAACAACATCCCTTATCTTCCAAGCTATTTTGAGATAAATCTCTAAACAATACTCAACATAGTATCGCAACATATTACCTTCCACTTCACAAGCCTCGAGTTACAAGGCCCACCCCTCGCTTGCGGCGCGGTGGACAATGTGTATTGTCTGCCTAACCCTCCATCACTAAGACGCTTAAACATAAAGGCAAAGAGGAAAATGAACCAGGTCCTGAATAACCCTAAAATTAAGAAACCTTTACTCAATAAACGAGTTCTATTCACCACACGTTTTAATGCGGGTAACACGACGAATTAGGAAGTTACGTGAAATGCTTCGTATATAGCTAGCCTTATAGAGCCTTAGTAAAAAAAATATTTTATTTGATAATTAGGTCAAATATCATCACCAATTGGATTCCTTATGGAGGACGCCGACAAAGAGGTCGACCAAGGAAAAGATAGCGAGATGATTTGACCACCTTTACAGGAACATCGTGGCAGGAAATAGTCCAAAACAGAGACATGTGGAGACGTATAGCGGAGGTCTTTGCCCAGGAGTGGGACGTATAATAGCTACTAAAAAAATGGTCTAAGGCGAAGGCTAGACGTAAAGTATATACTGTGATTCGTCAGTATGGTACATAATGATGGATGTCATTCCATCGACGCACGCTACACGTTCAGTATTTATTCCGTCAGTATCGTGACGTAGTTCGTACAGTGCAGCCGTCAAATGAAACACGAAAGCCTAGTATGGATATTACCTTAGCGCTTGGTTTAATCCGCAATCTCAAAAGACACGTCCACTCTATTGCTTTCGTGACGCAGAATGCCAAACTGTCATTCTGGAATTAAAATTCGTGGTAAATACCGTCATCCATTAGTATACTAGCCTACACGATCAGTTTGGACCACGGTTTTTGGTAAATAATGACGGACCACAGTATTTACTTTACGTCTAGCCTTCGCCTAATATAAGGTTTCTTTACATATCATAATGAGAATAGAATACTGAATACTTTCCTTACGTCACTCGTCTTCGCTACACCTGTATACGTTTATAGATAAAGGGAACAATGGTAGTGCAGTAGGTAAGTTGGCCGCATTGCGTCCGCTATCGATTCGACTGTGTTGCCAAATATAGTCCAGGGAGGCTTTTAGCACCCGCCGTCGAATATCACACCGTTCAGGTGAGACGCAGCGTTTATTTCGCATATTTTGTTTGTGAGAAAGATGAGAAAGCATCAACCCTTCGTATTGGATGAATAGTTTAACAACAGGACAAAGTATTATTAGTTGACATGACATAAAACGACGGTGACAAGATTATGAACGGCTGTGACATGACATAAATAGATTTTATCTCGTTCTCGCTTGTGCATTAAGGGCCTTCGCAGACTAGCTAATTTTAGCATCGGCGACCGGCGATTTTGTGACGTATCGATGCTGCGTCGCGTTTCTTCGAGCGCGAACGAGCGAGACGCAGCATCAAAATCGCCGATCGCCGATGCTAAAAGAAACAAGTCTGCGGTGGCCCTAAGAGGAGAGGGCGACTCGGTGTGACATGATGCGTGACAATTTGCCTCCCCTCAATATGACGGGGATTCAGGCCTAATCCACCACGTTTGCGCTGGCCCAGTGCGGGTTGGTGGACCTCACATTTCCTTCTCACGATGTTTTCCTTCATCGTAAGCAAGTTATGATTCGCACATAGATTAAAAAAATCCGTTAGAGTCCTAGCCGGGGTTAGAAAAGACGCGTTCTTAACCAATCGGCTACAACAACTTATAAATATTTTTATTCTTTATGTCCGGATTGTAATAATGTTAAGGAAAATCTTTGCCACAAAAATGTAGTAAATGTAAACCTACATCTAGTCACAAGAAATCGGATTAACCGCATAAATAAACAACGAGGTCTATTGCCCTGCGAGTAGCCGCCAATCAAAATCGCATTAGGGGTTCTAAAAACAACGAAACATACGTAACTACGCACCCACCTTAACTACCTACTGCTGACCGAACATTTCGTAGGTATGTGAAATATAATTTTAGGCTAAAACCAGGCCTGAAAACAGCTTCGGTATTGGACGGGTGGTATTTCTATCGAGTTTACTACTTTTATTCGATATAAAAAAACAACAACATTTTCGCAACTTGGAACAACTTTACTCTAGCGAGCGACTATGAGCTGTCTAAATAAAATAGGATTATCCCCTACTTCACATAATGAAAATTAGTTGAAAGTAGCGATCACGTGCATGCCTACCCTAATAAGTCACACAGCTCCCGACCGTCGCCGTCGGCTATTTTTAAACTTGTTACACGTGACGTAGCACCGGACCTGATCCGGTTACGGCCGGTGTTCCGCGGACGGTTTTATCAGGATATGACGTCACTAGTCCGTCATCGAATTATCGGTTTATTGATCGATATGCATCGTGGAGCTGCAGAGTGAATTATGGTTAACAGGGCGATAATTTGAGAATATGGCATTATACGCCTTAATTATTATCATTTGATATTTATACCCGAGTGTCTAGTTGGCTTGGTGGATTAGTACTCTCAAATACTCTGTTGCAGCTTACAATATTGGTCCCGGCTAGGCTTGCATAAGTAATCGGCCTACCGTGGTTCTAAAACAGACTTATGTAATGTTGGCTCCACTCCGCACTGGCTTTTACTAAACCTAATAGCTACCTGTGCCAATGCCTATAGCTACCTCTGCAACCTAGACTAAGCCTCTTACCAGCTTATCTTGTTTCCTGAATAGTATTCCATATATTTTCCTTCCATTTCAATTTTAGGCCAGTGACTGCGACGCGACGGCGATTTCTTAACAATTTCTCGCAATACTGGCATTGCTATATAGGGGTTTCATTGTTGAATTTGTAATTCGAATCATTTAAAATGAAACTATTAGGTGCATATATTTAAATAAAGCTACAGTCATCAGTCGGTACCTATTTTATTTATCTACACTAATATTATAAAGAGAAAAGATTTGTATTTATGGATTTTTGTATTTTTGTATGTAATTAATAAACTCAAAAACTACTGGACCGATTTCAAAAACTCTTTCACCATTGGAATGCTACATTTTCCATGAGTAACATAGGCTATAAATATTACTAGAAAAAATTAGGGATCCCTACTAAAACTTCAATAATGTAACCCAAGGTGTAAAAAAATTGGCCATTAAATGTCTTTCATCGCATGCGCTACGGAAACTATTGATGACAGAACAAAAAAATGTTCTACAATATTAAAGAACATATCAATAGATGTGTCCATATGCCGCGCATGCCTCACCCGAGCACTCATATTATGACATTGTATCTATACGTTTCAACGTCAAATCTGAGTGCTCGGGTGAGGCATGCGCTTGATGAAGACGCCGCCAATATCTACAAAAAACTTCGCGATACCATATGTCCAAGTATTGTAGTTACGTTACTATAACTACTTTTTTACATTTTAAATTTGATAGAAATGGCGACCAGAGTCAGACCATGTTATCCATACCTTAGTATTAATCCTTATCCAAATAAATCCCGGATACGGGATCCGGGATACGGGTTCCGGGATACGAGATCCGGGATATCCAGGATACGGGATCCGGCAAACAGGATAAGGGATCCGGTAAAAACGGGAAACGAGATCCGAGATACAGGGTCCGGGATCCGGTATCAGAGATCCGATTTATTTAATTTAAATTTTACGCGGACGAAGTCGCGGGGAAAAGCTAGTCGTTTAATAAAACTACGCGCTACGCCGTAGACGCCTACGACGTAGCAACGTAGCTTAGTTGATTTTGATGACAAGTGACTTGAAAATGATTAAAATAAATTAACTTTTATACTTATTAAAATGGCGTTCCCAAATGAGGGGCAGAATTAAAAATGCATTACGTAATGTAAATTTATTGTAACTAGGTGATCAAGGATATGCATAGAAATATGAGTTTGTTTATGTTATAAAACGACCAAAGAAAGAAACACAGACCTCATGTACCATACTATGGACCATAGTTCAACTGTTTTATAACAGTATTATATTTTATAGCAGCGTTTATGAATAGAGACACACAAAGGCGGTACTCCCAGAGGGCCCGCGACACAGGTAGTTAGGGATGCTGCGTAACTCAATCGTGTCGAATTCGCTCCAATTATAAGCAGTCCCAGACACCACTCGCCGTCGCTAGGGCTGTCACGCGGCTCTACGAAACCAGATATAAAACACAACGAAATAAAAAGCTATCACGTAATTTAGGTAGTAATGTGTGGTATTGTTTACTGTTCAGGTAATTACATGAAGGTTGAAATTGTATTCAAAGTAGATAATGTCACTGCATTTTGCAATATACAAAGCCCAGAAAAAAATAATTGCAATTAAATGTAATTGCAATTGTGGAGGCACAATTAACGATTAATTGTGAGTTGTTTGCCAATCACAAACTAATCTCAATTAATTGCTAATTGTGACTTCCACGTGCAATTGAATTCCATTGCATTTATTTTTTGCCCAACTCTGACCGAGCCTCAGACGCTCGTGATCTATATAACTTTCCATTATAGAGAGAAGTATTACCTACCTACGTGTATAATAATTATTGCTTGAATATAATGTCCATTATTTTATTTAAGCCTATCATCAAATTCCTAAATTCCTCCGTAAAAGTAAAATTTTGATAACTATTGGAATCACATTTAATTTTGGTATTTATACCGACTCCCAATTTAAAAGTAGGAACTATAGTAGCACTCTCCACTAATAAAGTAATACTATTGCATATTTTTTAAGTAGTATTACTATTATTACTAAAGTAATACCTGTGGTAATACCACAAGTAATACTATGGAGGAATAAGTAGTAGTATTGTATTGTATTTTTCTACTCGTATGTTGGGTGCCAGCCCTAACATACACGTGGTATTGCGTAGCGGGTAATCAAATGACTGTTTGAAGAGGATAAAAGCCTTATAATTGTATATTCATACTCAAATTACAACATACAGCCATAGCTAGGGCTAACTTTGAAAAATATAGCAGTAGGTATATTATGAAAATATTCCATTTTACTGAAGGAAAGCTTAAACGCACGGACCGTAACATAGAACTTCGTAAACTTATGCGCTGTTTATACGATATCAGTGAACGGCGCCAAAATTCAACTTGACCGCAATGAAAATATTTGACTTCACAAAAAAAATCGCCAGGAAACATGCAAGCCGATTGATTTGAGCATATTCCGAAAAAACTGACTTAAAATATAGATTTTCCGAAAATATTGACTTTCACATTCGGAACCTCTAGTTTGCAAAAAAATAACGATGATTTGCAAATTTCGAACCCACAATGATTGCTTAGTTTGGGATCATACGATTGGTGTGTTCAGTGATATTCAGCACCCCTTACACGTGTCTGTTATTTGGCCAACTCATCAACATGCACTTCGGGGTTCTTTGCGCCCTTGACCCCGCCTGGCGGACTGCCAACCCCATGGAGAAACAAGACAAGCTATAATTTAGCCCTGAACAAACATATATTTTCTCACTATCAGTATTTTTGGGGTGTTATTTACGGGAACGACGACCTAGCGAAGGTCGCGGGAAACCGCTGGATGCAAGTGGCCCAGGACCGGGTGTTGTGGAAAAACTTGAGGGAGGCCTATGTCCAACAGTGTATGTCTTATGGCTATAATGATGATGATGATGATGATATACGGGAAATAATGTATGTATGCCAAGAACGATGTTAGCAAGTCTAATAATAGCAGTCAATTTTGAAAAAAAAATCTATGATGTCTAGAGCAGTACTCATCTCTCTTTCTCACTCACGCGAGAAAATGAGTTAAAATGTATCCTGCTCGACATTGGTCTCCCCAAATTAATTCCACACATCAAAAATAATCAAGCACTAGTACTGAATCTCTTATTTTTGCCGACTCAAACATCCCTACATTCTGCAAGTTCCCGTAGCAAGTAGGTACCTAAATTATTAGAATACATCATCATACGTCATTAGACCTACATTATTAGAATACATCATCATCATAAGCGACTGTAGCCTAGGGGTGAACAGGTTGGGCTAACAATCAGAAGGTCCTAGTTTCGATCCCCGGTGGGGTATGCACCAATGGATGAATTTTCATCTATGTGCATAATTTACAGTTCGCTGACAGTGAGGGAAAACATCGTGAGGAAACCTATCTATCCCTCGGGATTAGGTAATAGTCAGTTCCTGTATACACGGCGACACGGTTCACCACCTGTCACGTTGGGTTCTGACTATCTAGTGAAACGTGGGCTTTGTGTTGGTTAATACCTCCACAATGTGGTGGTGTATGGCCACTCAAGCCTCTGACTACCCCCGAACGGGGATGAAAGTCGTGACGTTACATTACATTACATTACATAATCATACGTCATCGTGAATGAAGTCAGACAATTTTACACCTTATCATCATCATAATTTCAGCCAAAAGACGTCCACTGTTAGACATAGGCCTCCCCCAAGGTTTCCCACAACACCCGGTCCTGTGCCACTTGCATCCAGCGGTTTCCCCCGACCTTCACTAGATCGCCGGTCCACCTTGTGGGGGGCCTACCCATGCTGCGTCTTCCGGTACGTGGTCGCCTCTCAAGAACCTTTCTGCCCCTTTAACGCGTCAAAATAAATACAGTAAAGGCCCACCAGTCCCAGAACAGTGCATATTCGTCCCCAATCAATCTGTGCCTCAAATACACAGATTAATAATGTCGGTGGCATCACCGGCCCACCGGCCGTTCACAAAATAATTGAATAAAATTAACTGCTTCCGGTCCTCTCGAATGGCGTGTTGAGCAAAATGTTTCATATAAAAATGCTTGGCGACTTTATTAGAGGAATGTTGGAGGATTCATATTTAAGTTTATTAAAATGAAATTAGCCAGAAGATCGGCCTAAAGCAGCTATTACAGCTGCGTTTCGTACGATGAGTGAGAGAGCCGTAGGCACACCCCCCCCTCCCCCTCCCTCCATCCCACTCCCCTTCAGGTCAGCAATGTGCGAGCAATGCCTTTGGTATTGTAAGCATCTATAGGCTACGGTAACTGCTTAACATCAGGCGGGCCGTACGCTTTTTTGCCACCGCAGTCCAATAAAAAAAAAACCTACAAATCGACTTTAAGATATTTGTGTAAACGAATAAATAAACATTGATCTACTATTTTAGCAGATATGGTACTTTTTAACATAACACGATGATTTAGCTGCATATATATGACTTTAATTCTGATAGTTTTTTTAAGGGGGGGATTTTTATAAGGGACTAGGCTCGCCACACTCCCACCACTGTTACTCCTGTAAGCCAGGATCGACAGTGGTGTCCAACGATGACGCCAAGGTTTGATCCTCGACGAATCCCGGGGAAAAGCTAAGTTGTCTTGGAACCCGCACGAATTTAATCAAAAGAAAGGATAGGAGGAGTTGGAAGAAGATTATCCACTAGGAAAGCCCCCCTTTCCTAGTTGGGCTTCCGGCTCTCGAATTACGTACGAAATGCAACTGTAATTGCTACTTTACGCCGATGTTCTGTGAAAAGGTGGGACTACCCCAGGCGAGCCAGCTCATATGAGCTCTATCACCAATATACAATTTAAATAACAAGCACCATGAACCTTGATGTTTCCGAAAAATTGAACCTTTACAACGCTAAACCGCATTTTAAGGGACATTTAACCCTATTGAGCGAGGGTCCTACGTTTACACCCGATACTGAGCTTAAAGCTTTTAAGATATCGGTCCTTCGCGGATCACTACTTAAACTGCCAACCCTTGAGATCTAAGTACCTTTCATTAGGGCCACCGCAGCCTTGCTACTTTTAGCATCGGCGATCGGCGATTTTGATGCTGCGTCTCGCTCGTTCGCGCTCGAAGAAACGCGACGCAGCATCAATACAGTCGCAAAATCGCCGGTCGCCGATGCTAAAAGTAGCAAGTCTGCGGTGGCCCTTATAGCTATAGTTTTAAATCTATTGACCACCGCTTGGATCAGTGGTTCGGGCGTAGGCCGATCGGCTCGCGTCGTTGTGGGTTCGATTCTCACCAGAGGTAAATTGCGGCCTTTTTGTAAATTTCCCTGGTCGGGTTTGTCGGTTTGTTATTTACCCTAGTTGGTTTGTATAGTAGCCGTACAAGCGTTGCTTAGTTTGGGACCATACAGTTGGTGTGTAAGTCTGACGATATTTATTTAAGAGCTTATGACACTTGGCTAAATTTAGAAGCCTAAATTCAGAAGCTTCTCAATATTTAAACCATTCTAGCTTCTGAGTAGCTAAATGCGATTACACTTGCCTAAATTCAGTAACGACTAAATGGCGGCGTCTTCATCAGGCGCATGCCTCGCGCGAGCAGTCACTTTTGACGTCGGAACGCATAGACGTAATGTCATAATATGAGTGCTCGGGTGAGGCATGCGCGCCATATGGACACATCTAATTATGTAGCCTAAATTTAGTTAGGTGTAATAACCCCTTTATTTATTTTAACCTACCTATCCCTCGGGATTAGGTAATAGTCAGTTCCTGTATACGCGGCGACACGGTTCACTACCTGTCACGTTGGGTTCTGACTATCTAGTGAAACGTAGGCTTTGAGTTGTTTAATACCTCCACAATGTGGTGGTGTATGGCCACTCAAGCCTCTGACTACCCCCGAACAGGGATAAAAGTCGTGACGTTACATTACGATACATTATTTATTTTATTTTCCATTTGTCATATTCAGTAGGCGTGCCCTGCAGTCCCATTGCGTAACTTTTTCGTCAATATTTCAATTGGTTTCGTTCATCCCGTGTTGCTTTTTCAATTGAAATTGTTTGAAATCCGGATGAGTCTGGACTTCACTCTTACGGATTTCAATAAATTTCAATTGAAAAAGCAACACGGGATGCACGAAACCAATTGAAATATTGACGAAAAAGTTACGCAATCGGCCTGCTGTGTGCCAAACTAAGTTACCCAAGTTTCATACCATAATTCTAACTATAGTTAGAGTAAGTAATAAGGTAACTAGTAGGTTTCTTACAGGATTAATTATGTTGTATCCTGCGGTCTGCTTTGTCCAAGAAACCCTTTTGCTTTTGATCAGTGTTATTGTGGGATAATACGGGGCTTTGCAGGGCCTATTTAATGTTCTCTAAAGGGCCTGTCCATCATGTATAAGGAAAAAGGTACATAAGTACGGTTACCTGTGCGTGTATGGTAACATTTCCAACATAAGCTGAGCTCTCTTTATTATTGACACACGTTATTGAGAGAGGTCCGCTTATGTTGGATGTTACCATAGCCGTGCAGGTGCCCAATCTTGCCATAGTTGGCTACAAGAAGAGAAATATATTGTACCGTGACCGTGCATTTATACTCCTATTTTGTGACCACTTTATAGGTAAAATAAAATATTAAATTGTAAAATATTTTTCAATATCCAACCATAAAACGGAATAATTAAAAAGCATTTGAATACAAATAAAACGGCTCTTATTTTGGGGTCAGGGGCATTTCGGTCCGATGCACTTCATCCGTTTTTATCACCAAACTAATCGATAAATCTAACGCATCTAGATTATATCTCCACCACCCTTCTTGTTCATAATTTAATCAGTTACCTAACTCTTAGTCATCTTGCCTCTTGACTGAGCACTTAAGATTCAGAATCCAGCGATGCTCAAGCGGCAAGCACATTGATGTGAATATTGAAATGAGATCGGTCAGCGGTAAGCGTGAAGGAACCACCTCCTTTTTCATTTTCTTTTTGTAATTTGGATGCTGTTTTTTATTTATAGTAATTTTAGGTATTTATTTTCCTCTTTTTTTTCTTTTTTTAGGTACTTAAGTAGTTTAAGTTAAGTGTATTTTTATATGAATATTGTTATAAGTATTTTAACAGTTAAGTACTTACCTAAAATGTTTTGAATTTTATTAAGGGAATGCAATGTATAATTTTTCTGTTAATAAGTTTCTAAGACGCAGCGTGGGACGACGACCTAGTGAAAGTCGCAGGAAATTGCTGGATGCAAGCAGCAGAGGCCTATGTCCAACAGTGGACGTCTTTTGGCTGAAATGATAATGAAGTA
This sequence comes from Drymonia ruficornis, assembly GCA_947859195.1. Classification (NCBI taxonomy): domain Eukaryota; kingdom Metazoa; phylum Arthropoda; class Insecta; order Lepidoptera; family Notodontidae; genus Drymonia; species Drymonia ruficornis. The sequence goes on along the minus strand of OX401907.1, from coordinate 700,358 downwards.
ACAACCATCCCGCTTGGAAGTTTGCCCAGCCTTGCCACCCGTTGGTCAAATGCAGCTACGATTGAAATTCACAAAACATATGTTTCTATATCCCTGCTACCCCTAATAAGAAAACGGGATGATAGTATTAAAAGCGTTAATTTCAACACCCATCGGGGCTTAAAATACAAGTCGCAATTGAAGGGCCCAGTTGCAGAAGTCCCTAAGTCCTGAAATCTAGTTACTCGATTTCAGGACTTAGGCAAGAAGTCCCTAAGTCCTGAAATCGATTAACTCGATTTCAGGACTTAGGGACTTCTGCAACTGGGCCTTTCAATTACAGATGGGTTCCAAAAGCTCGTATATTTATGACAACGTCAGTGCGAACGCTTCCGAACGTAGTTTAATTATTCATCAGCCAAGTTTGAAATCGTTGAATAATGATGACGAGACGCTTTGACGAGTCACGCGAGATTGACAAGTGGCAGTTCCACTCTCAAACCGTGTGTGGAAGAAGAATGAGGAAAATAAAAAAATGGCCTAATGTAGTCGGCGTTATATGAAGGGGTGGAAAGAAGTGGCTGGAAGTGAACTTATGTGGTGAAAAATTATGGGATGATGCAGACCTTTGCCCAGCAGTAGGATAACGTAGGATAAAACCTACTATGCCCAGAGTGCACAGTTCAAAAACGAAAAAACACGGACCGAAATATTTGCAATGTGTTCCAAACCTTTTACTAGCTTTCCCGCTATTTTCAACACACGAGACGTTCAAAATTATTAATGTTATCACATAAATAACATGAAATGATTCATGAAATAATTGGGAAAAATTTCCCAGTAATGGAATAAATAGTCCCCCCACTTATAGAAATTTTGACTCGACTGGCACTGGCATTACAAAACACTTTTGTTCCTAGAAATGTTTTTAAAACCATAGTGAACTAGCTAAAATCTCTATAAATTTGGCGGTAAAACTTTTAAGTCTTGATTCAAAAGTCGTCTCTAAATTTGTTTTTGGATACAATCAACAGGTGCTACTATGTTATAAATATTTGAAATTTTCTTGAAAATATAATAACACAAGTTTTTTAAAATTAGATAACTGAAAAATTATCAATCATTTTACAGTAAATAATCATCAGATTCAGCAGAAGTTATGAAATGAGACATGTAATTTGAAATCAATCGCAAATACTTTATAATAAAGTAGAAAATAAATACTTCACGCGACAACGAAATACTGAAAACGCAGCAGAACCTTTTAATTTTAAATTCAAATTTTATTCTTCGTCGAAATTAGTCTTTAAAAAATAAAAACACATCGTAACTTATATAAAAACAAAAATCAAATATTTATTAACTTACCATAAAACTACGACGATTGGAGGTGAGAAAAGAAAGGAGAAATATCGCGCGGGAAATAATAGTTGATAAGTTAGTCGCGAGCGCACTTTCCGCAGTGCGTGGAAACACACGTCCGGCCGGCACGGATGGCGAGCGCGCGATGCCGACGGAGTACGGACGGCCGCGGGGCGAGCCTCGCCAATCTGTTGATTCGCGCGTGCGCACCACTCGCGGCTCTCGCGGCCCCCGCCGCGCACACCTGCAACCAGAGAGTTCACTCCTTCTAGGCACCGCCCATTTTATTTTTTTAAAGATCATTAATTAAAATACCGCTCAGAATGTTTACAGAAGGGCTAGACCACGAACGGCTAGACAAGTGGCTGACGTCTACAAGCGTTCATTCAAATCGCTACGCTTCATATATGGAAATGACATAAGTCACGTGATCTACATAGCAACTTGTTGTTGATCTACATAGCGACGTTTGACATTTCCATACATTGTGAAGTCTATTCTATTCTATTCGATTAGCGGTCATGCCACTTGTCTAGGGGGGCTGGTCACCTTGCATCGAGTAAGAAATCGATTCTATAGGAAAACTGCAATTAAATTGATTTTACTATCCAAATTCTCAGAGGTAATTTTAATTGGTAAACTTTATATAAATAAAACTTTGGTAGGTAAGTACAATAAGTATAGGTACTATTTAACATGAAGAACCTACTTCTTTCAGAATTTATTTTACACAATATTACACTAACTCGACTTCAACAAATTACACTTCACTGTTTGTTTCCAACCACATTTCCCAAAGGCGTGAACTTTGTTTGCGATGCATGTCTTATGTACACTTGTTATTATTTCATTAGGGCCTCCGCAGACTAGCTACTTTTAGCATCGGCAACCGGCGATTTTGTGACGTATCGATGCTGCGTCGCGTTTCTTCGAGCGCGAACGAGAGAGACGCAGCATCAAAATCGCCGATCGCCGATGCTAAAAGTAGCTAGTCTGCGGAGGCCCTTATTCATAATATTTTTATGAAGCCACCCCTTTGTCAACATCATCGAAACACAAGTACTTAAAAACTTTATACTTAAGTTGTAATAAATTTGCTACAAACATGTAAAGAATTTTTCATTTCAAACCCGAAGGTCTTTGGAATTTTAATTATAACATTTGACTAGCATGAAACAACTTGGTATACAATAAGACAGAGGTACATACAGTTTTTTAAATCTATGTAAGTACGTATTATGTATGTAAAGATTCATTACATTTACAGGTTTTACGACAGCAAATAGCTTCTTTCAGATAATATGGCTTTAATCCCGCTCATCATAACATATTTATTTATTTATTTCATAAAAAAACCGGCCAAGTGCGAGTCGGACTCGCGCACGAAGGGTTCCGTACCATTCTATAAAAACGGCAATCATGTCAGTTGTATGGGAACCCCACTTAAATATTTTTTTATTCTGTTTTAGTATTTGTTGTTACAGCGGCAACAGAAATACATCATCTATGAAATTTTATTCTGACTTTTCGGATAGTTTTGATAAAATCTATTGCTCAATTCGAAATTGTATCCATAAAGGGCTATGGTAACTAAAGAGTGCACAGTATGTGCCAGCATTCAAGTCAATATTGCTAAACACATTATCTATTTGAGTATAACCCGTTGTGGTAACAACACGAGGAAGTTTTGAATTTAAACCAATATGGTCAAAATATTTTTTTAAAGATGCATTCTCATTAGATACCAGTAAATCTACATTAAAATCCTCGCACACTATTGTCGGAGGCAACGGAAGTGTTCTGCCATCAAATAATGACACTATTCATTGCATCAAAAAAATCGTTATATTAATTAGTGAAACTTCTTAGAATTCTGTTCTGTTTTCATCAAATTTATTTTATACATAGAATGAAAGCAAAACAACAATTTGAATTAAACACACATCCAATCGATCGAAACCTATTGATAACGCAAAACTTGCCAATAGCAGGCGAATTTTGGTCGTGACTATATTGCGTTCTGTAAAACGAAACCATAGCGCGATCTAGGAGCTCATCTAGCGTCCTCTAGTGGTGCGTAGCGGTACTATTATTTTATATATTATGAGGTTCTTATTTTAAATTATTTTTTGTTATAGCAACAATTATTTACTCTTTGCCACCTCACTCCCATAAAAAAAAACTGCTCAACATCAGGCGGGCTGTACGCTTTTTTGCCACCTCAGGCCCATAATTGTTCGTACACACCTGCAATAATAGGTCATTATATAAAGTACACAAATAAATAAATACACATTCTGTGAAAAATTATTACGACGCCATCTATAGTTCTAATACTCTGTGCTTGAAACTCCGAATGCATTTGAAACTTGATTTACAAATGTTTACGTACGTAAACAATGTATTTGCACAAATCAGTTTAGTGTTAACATTATTTTAATTTAAGCTGTCGACGACAAAAAAAATGCGAATTACTCAAAAAACAACTCATAGCAAGATTCGAACCTACTACCCACATACACGTGGACTAACGCCTTAACCATTCGGCTACGATGATCCTACCTATTGCAATCGAATTACTATACTACTTATGACACTGTAATGCCAATTATATCATAACAATGTTAGATGGCGCTACTGTGACTGGTACTATTAATTTAAAACTTATTTATGGGTCAAAAATGTAGTTTTACATTTCTTTTTTTTTCAACAATTTATGTAAAAGCTGTCATAATGATCACTCATGGTTAAAATGTTAGTTTTCTCTTTATATATTGTTTAATTTATGAGTTATAAATAAAAACGTCAAAAATATCGAGTTTATTGTATGGGGACCCCCTTTATTTTTAAGTTTTATTTTATTTTTAGTATTTGTTGTTGTAGCGGCAACAGAAATACACATTCTGTGAAAATTTCATGTCTCTAGCTATTACCGTTTGTTAGATACAGCCCGCTGACAGACAGACGGACGGACAGACAGACAGACAGACAGACAGACGGACAGCGTAGGCTTAGTAATAGGGTCCCGTTGGCACCCTTTGGGTACGGAACCCTAAAAAAAAACAATAATAAAACATTAAACCATAGTCCCACAAAACCGAGCAGTCGGTTTGACTGTGGGATCAAAGTAAATAATTAAAGAAAATAGTAACTAGTAGTAATAGTAAATTGGAAATAAGTGGACCACGCGCTGACCACACGGCGTTCACTCGTTGATCACGCGCGGTCCACAAGTTAATCACGTGACTTTTATGGTGTAAAAGCAGTGTCCGCCCGCTGACCACCTGTCGACAACGAATGGACGCCGAGCGGCGAGGCGGTGCTGGTCAGGTACCGAGTTGATAAATGGGTACCAACCTTAAGAGTTATAGGCATAAAATTACAGAACTGAATAATTAGTCTATAATCTAGACTGTAATATTCATAGACTCTAGATGGACATTATAATTAATTTAAGTTAATTAATACAAACTTATCTGTCTAAATATCAGCTCATAACAAAGTTGGCCAAAGTCCCTGTATACAGGAACCATTAAATGTAAAACACAAGTTGTTGGGGTTGCTAACACCCAGAGGATTTAAAGTTGGCAACGACTAATTCATACATTATTAACACAAAGGCGGACCAATCTGGATATCGAGGTAATTCCGTTTAATCGGGCCCTAATTTTCGTTTATGATTTAAGCTTGATTGCCTTTGGGTTTGGGATTACATTTAAAATTCTGACGCATTTTATGACTAGCCACAGAGGTGTACTTCCGGTTCGAGGCCACTGAATAACGTGAACATCTAGGGATGGCAGCAGGGACGTAGCTACCGCCGTATCCGCCGTATCAGTGATAAGGGACCCCCGGGCTACAGGGGCCCCAAATGTGTATGGAAATTATTGACCCTTCATTTGGGCCCAGCAAGCAAGCTACGCCCCTGGATGACAGTGACGAGCCAAGCTCTTTCAAGTGATTGCGAGCGCTTTTCCTTCCACTGTATTTATTATATTTTATCCCTATAAATTTTGACAATAATTGAAACCAATTACCAATTACTAAGTTTTGACTAGTATTCCCACGGAAATTCTGATAAGTAAGTTTAGAGTGCCTAATTAACAAATCTAGATTCCAATTCCATTAGTCGCGAAACATTATGGCACATCAGGGACCAGGGAACCATTTTGTGCTACGGGTCATTATTTCACATGACGTAGGGATTGCGGGGCGCTTGGTGAAAATAAACAAATTGAAGGTTCCAGATAAAAATGTATGTTTTATGCTGATGTTTTTCTTTCATTTCAGGTTTGTGACTGTAAAAGGTACCAGGAGGAAATGGGTGGATATTTTATTTGTGAAAAAAAATTGAGGACTTTAGTGCACCTTGTTCAGTGAATTGAGAATAGCAAGGTAGATGGACGATACATTTTACGTGGGATATCAAAACTACGAACTTTTGCTACAACCAAAAATGCACAGACCGTACAAATCCGAAGTACGGATGGTAATTAAACAAATCTGCGAACATTTCCAATATGGTGAATAGTTAGATCGCAATAAATAAAATACGTCACATAATCAAAATATTTCCAGAAAAATCAACAGTATTTCAAAAAGAATACGCAAGCAATTAACACATAACTTTACATAAAGCTCTCGCGTTTTCTTGATAAACGAAAGTAATCCTTGTGAGTTGGAAACTTAAATTGAAAACGGTGGGCGTGCCGCGCCCTCCTATAAAAACGTCTCGAAACATTTGAAAACTTGATCCTCGGAGGCTTTCCTGTGAATTTGTTGTGAGGCTCAGCACGTACTACTGACTCTGATTATGTGCACGCGTATTATACACCCACTGTTGGATATAGTCCTCTTCAAGAATAGTATTACAGCATGGACCATTTACTAAGGGGACTGGCCCTAAGCAAGTCGGCCGAGTGGTCGGCCTAGTACTAACATCGACATAAAACGAAGCGAGTAGTTCAACTATTTACCGGTAGATAGAACAATGAAAATGAAAAAACAATGACCACGTTTTTTTCATACATAAAATATCTAATAAGGGCACCTCATTCTTTAGTCTTTACTCGGTGTATAACAGGAAATATAGAGCGGTTCCCTGCGGGGTACCGGGTTAGAATAACGTTACTCCTCTGATGGTCGCAGGGAATTAAAAATAAAAGGAGCACTGACCAACTCATCAAAACTACAGTCTACTTTAACGCATCATCATCATCATTGTGGTTCATCTTGACATTCCTTAGTTACAATTTTGGTTTTCATTATTAGTATTTAATACTTTACCGGATCTTTCACGTCTTTCGTATTCGTCTTCTACGGGACACAGTTTTTAGTATTTTTGTATTCAGTGTTTTATTTTTTATTATTATTAGATTTAATGTGTTTTCTATTACGGACCCTATATGTGGTAACTGTAGGCTTAGTTTTTATTCATTGTTATACTCATTCGCATTAAGTACAAGCCGTTTGTTATCCTAAAAACAAATAAATTAATTAATAAATAAATATAGTTCTCCAATATCTTCCAGTGAAACCAGATTTTTACTTTACATATTTACAAAATCCATTTAAATGTTTGATGTTTCTTGCCGATCCTACGGGGATTACGGTCAGCGATAAGTACGAATGTATGTCAAGGTTACCTCACGACGTCCCTATTCACCGTAACCATGTAACGGACGCCTAAATTGAGCGTTTTATTATCATCATAAGCAACACGTACACCTTTCAGAATTGCTGCGTATACATTTAAATAAATATGGAAGCATTACGTCGGGACCTTCGCCTAGCCCTTAGAAAAATAAAAAATTGAAGACACTGAATGAGTGCCGTAAATTTGACACTCTGTAATACTCGTAGAACGTTACGTTTCGTGACGTCAAGAGCAATCTTTTCACGGCTCTCCTCAGTGTTCAGGTTGTTATTAATTAGGGCTGTGTCTGTTTTCATATTTCAGTTCGTTTTCGCGTTGGAACGGCGCGGATTTAGCGCGTAAATCGCCTTGTTCGACCGGATTAGTGGAAACATAAGAACGTTTACCGTAACGATTTCAACTGATATCGGGTCAATATTAATTCGACGAATAATACTAGAATATAATTACAAAGCGCTGGTCCTTGTCGATCAGCACATGCTGAATTGGGTCCGTTTGCGGCGAGCAGAAGTTGTGTGTGTTTTTGTTATCTACCTTTTAATTTAATTTTACTTTAATTTTATTTATATTAATTTTATTTTTTTACTTTTTACTTTGCAACTCTGCTGCTTATCGCAATAAAGTTTTTTTTTCTTTCTTTTCTTTCTTTCTTTCAAAGCAGGCAATCGACAATCGATTTTTTTAACTTTACTTTTTATTATTACTTTATAAACTCTATTAAACGTCGACAGAATCTTTTACTTCATACTTGAATTTTATTTGATGTTGGGTTTTTAATTAATATGTGAATGTAATTAAATTTATGTAATTTTTTAAATTTACTACTTAACTAATATTTTGTTAAACTTATAAAACGGAATTATAATATAATATAATATTATACATAAAATATAATATTATACAAGATTAAATAAAACGCTGCTCAATTGTAACAACCGCGGCGCCGTGTGTTTCCAAATTATTATTTATTTTACTAAACATTTTTTAAAAGCAAGAAAGCTGTTTAAGCCTTGATAAGGCTGGAAGAGTCTGCTCCAATGACGACGTATTTTTACAACGCTCTTATAACTACCAACAAAGAACAACTTTTAAAAATATTTTTATGAAAAATATCTTTAATATTCTAGGTGAACCATTGTAAGAATGTTAGTCCAGTTTGTCTCTTTATTTTAATATTATTATTGTTGCCATAGACCTGCATATTTCTCAGAACTTAACTTAGGGCCTCCGCAGACAAGCTACTTGATGCTGCGTCGCGTTTCGTCGAGCGCGAACGAGCGAGACGCAGCATCAAAATCGCCGATCGCCGATGCTAAAAGTAGCTAGTCTGCGGAGGCCCTTATCGAAAAAAGCACAGTATAGAAAACTGAAAAGGACTTCCTTGCCACTCAATACCGTTTAATTTTATATCCCTATTACAGTACTAAAGTTTATATTACAGTTACAACAAAGTTAATAAGGAAGCACTATGTAGTTAAGGTAGACGGAAGCTATGGTGAACGGTGAACAATTCGATTAATGTAATGTAACCTGCGCCGAGCGCCTCCTAGCGGCAGCTGCAGTACTACGGACCTTTTTATACACCGGACGAAACGCGCCGGGTCGAAATGTGTCCCTTATTCATTTAATTACACGCTTTGGATGAAATGCCCCGGATCCGATCTCGCATCATACAATGACTCTCGAGGTTTGTGGAGGCTACTTGTGGTAAAGCCAAGCTGGAGCCATATGTCTGCAGCTCATATACATATTACATACATACATACACATACATACACATACATATACATATACATATACATATACATATACATATACATATACATATACATATACATATACATATACATATACATATACATATACATATACATATACATATACATATACATATACATATACATATACATATACATATACATATACATATACATATACATATTGTGTTATGAACTACATATTTCGCTGCCTGAAATAAATGATGATGATTATTATTATTATTATTATATGGGCTAGCTCGCCCGGGGTAGTAACTCTCACAGAAGATCGGCGTAAAATAGTTATTCCAGCTGCGTTGCGTACGATGAGCGAGGCAGCCAGAAGCCCAACCCCCGCCGCCCTCCTCTAATTCACTGATTGTTCATGGACAATTTGTTTCCAAGTAATTCTCAAGATCAGCACTATCCGAAGAACTCGAGAGGTAATTTTCTCTTGGAAATGAAAAAATAACAGTAAGTAGTATAAACTAGCCGTACAGTAGGTACTTGCGGCGCGACTGGCGAGCTTCCGATTTCTATGCAAACCTCGGTCTGTTGTCACACGAGGAAATGGAAAATGCATTTTCTTTGAACGAACAACGTGTGTTCATACAAATTCAATTTCATACTTTTAGTTATTTACAAAGTTGCCGAGTACGTTCTCGCATACCGTATTCACAGTTTTGTTTAGAGACATAAGAATAATAAGATTTCTTACATTTTCTTACACTGTATTATACTTGTATAAAGTTGACTTGAATAAGCAACACAATCTACCTATTTCAAAAATATAATTAATTATATTGGTAAAGAATTGTATTGTATTTGTATTTGTATTCACGCGAACTAAGTATCTCTTCTGTATCATATCCTCATGACTGAGGGACGTGATTTTACTGTGTAACCTGTGCCACCATATGTCTCCAGATCTCTCTGTCTTGCGCCATTTGTATGGTCGTTTGTATGGTCGTTTGCAAGGCCCTTTTGTGGTATGGTCCTTTTGTATCTTGATCGGCGTCCATCGCGTTGGTAAGCGTCTCCTGCCTCTCTTTCGTGCAACACAGCCTGTTATGATCGGCCTCTATAGACTATCTGGGTCTCGGCAGACTGTGTGCCCAAAGAACTTGAGTACTCTCTGCCTGAACTGAGTATATTCTTCACGCCAATTGGATGCCTTCAATTTGTTTTCATATACTTTAGTTTCATGAATATAACATAAGGCGAGCTTGGAATAGATCAAGTTGAAGTTATTTCGGTACATTTCACATAATAACAGATGGTTTTCTCAGATACCATTCATTCAAATACATAATGAATTGCTCTTATCAGCAATACTACGTTCGTTGCGTAGTTACGTTATACTGCAGGGTTTTAGTCTGATGAGTGACTGATATCTGCACCGAACGGTTATGGGTTCGATTCCCGTCGGGGCAAATTTTCGTAATTTGCCTTGGTCTGTGTGGTACTTACCCACAGCACAAGCGTTGCTTGGTTAGGGACCATACAGTTGGTGTTTTAATGTGACAACATAATTATATCCTCGAGGCCATCAAAATATGTACTTTGATGATAAAACAATCCACGGGTTGGTCTAGCTTTTATTTACTCATTAATATTATTGCTAACAAAAGCTCAAGATTATTATGACAAAGGTATTCCCAGTCGAGAAGAGAAAGGAATGTAAATTAAAAATGATGTTAGAAGAACGGCGAGCAAAGGATATTGTTACAATTTTAATATGATTTTATTCAAATAACTAGACTCTGGTTCTAGTTGGGTAATAGAGGGGGAGCCCATGATGCTAACTGTGGATTTACTCCAGCGTCGCGGAAACCTATTAGATTTGGTAGATTAGATGATAGGAAGAATAAATGGTCCTAGATGTTTCCACTTTCAGCGATGGGGTAGCGTCTACACATAAATTTAAAACTGTAATAAAAACACAATGACATGGAAATACTCAAGCGTGTCAGATACTGATATTTTTCATGCTGCAAACAGATAAATGGAAAAAAATATTTATAATTACTCGAGCGCGTCAGATTTTCAGATAGGGTGGTTAGTGAAAAAAAATTTGAGATGCTCCCATTTCTTAGACTGACGATCAAATTAGCAAAATTGACACTTTTGACACTTCATAGCTAGTAATGAATCCCCCATATCTAAATCTGACGCGCTCGAGTATTTTCAGATTGTGTATATTTTTTTTGGTTCCCCTGATCGTACCCCCCTATATTAAGGGCTCATACTGGTTGGAGGTTCTTATCAATATGTAAGGTATCTCCCTTATCTTAATCTGACGCGCTTGAGTAAATCCAAAAAACCCTTCTACGGCTCCCCATCTATAATGTATAATGTGACTTCATTTATTTTATGTTATGGTCACAGCTCACTACATCCACTCGGCACCCGACCAGCACCGCCCCGTTTCGAGCTGTTGGTATTCTTAAAGGTGGTATTCATCTATCAACTCGGCACCCGACCAGCACCGCCTCGTCGGTCGGCATCCACTAACTGAACCGGATATAAGTGGACCACGCGCTGACCACGCGGCGTTCACTCGTTGACCACACGCGGTCCATTGGTTGATCACGTGACGTTTATGGTGTAAAAGCAGCGTCCGCCCGCGTCACCTGTCGACGAGTGGATGCCAAGTGGCGAGGCGGTGCTGGGGCCCGATTCACGTAACCAAAACCGTAACGACATTTCAACGATATAGTCGTTGATAGCCTTTTCTTGTTACGAAAAGTCTATCAACGACTATATCGCTGAGATGTCGTTACGTTTTTGGTTACGTGAATCGGGCTACTGGTCGGGTGCCGAGTTGATAGATGAGTGCCGACCTTTATATGAAATTCTATGGACATAGGGTCACTACATCAACTCCGTAGCCTCACCGGATCGCCTCGCTCGCAAGCTGTCTACGTGCTGTGGCCCGATTCACGTAACCAAAACCGTAACGATGTCTCAGCGATATAGTCGTTGATAGCCTTTTCGTTACGATAAAAGGCTATCAACGACTATATCGCTGAAACATCGTTACGATTTTGGTTACGTGAATCGGGCTACTGGTCGAGTGCCGAGTAGTTGTAGTGAGCTGGCGGAAGGGTAAGCAGAGATTGTCTGTTCGAGGGAAATAGGTGTGATTTTTAGGGTTCCGTACCCAAAGGGTGCCAGCGGAACCCTATTACTAAGCCTACGCTGCCGTCTGTCCGTCTGTCAGTGGGCTGTATCTCACGAACCGTTATAGGTAGAGAGTACAACAAATACATAAAAATATAATTAAATAAAAAAGGGAGTCCCCTTGACGGGCCCGTTGGCGTGGTTGGCTAAGATTCGGCCTTTCACGCTGCAGGTCGTAGGTTCGATTCCTACCCGGGACATGCATTTGTGTGCATGAACATATCGGTAAGTATGTCCCGAGTCTGGGTGTATTGTATATTAAGTATGTATTTACAAAATAAAAAAGTAGTATATGTAGTAATATCAGTTATCTGGTTTCTATAGTACAAGCTCTGCTTAGTTTGGGATCAGGTAGCCGTGTGTAAAAAATGTCCCAGGATATTAAAAAAAAGTACAAGAAACTTGATATTTCTACGTTTTTATTCTACGGTGGTACGGAACCCTTTATGTGCGAGTCCGACAAACATTTGGCCAGTTATTGTAAATCAACTTTATTTGTTTATTTATATTTGTTTTTTACCCAAACATTTCTAGGTACCGTTTAAATATTTCTATAACGAAATAATAGCGTTGTGTGCCAAGGTTCACCCTTTGGTACGCGTAAACAAAGGGCTGTTGAAATATTCAAATATAGTTTTCATAATGCCCAATTTGCTTTGAGGGATGAAAATATTCCCCGAATTTCTGTGGCGGCCTGAAATGTGTTTGTAAAAGAAAACACAATAAGCCAGTTCGTATGGTTGAAATAAATTGTGGTAGAAAGAATATTTAACAGCTGTTGACCACCAACAATTATAATTATAAAATAAATAAATATAACGTCACGACTTTTATCCCCATTCGAGGGTAGTCAGAGGCTTGAGTGGCCATACACCACCACATTGTGGAGGTATTAAGTCAACTCAAAGCCCACGTTTCACCAGATAGTCAGAACCCAACGTGACAGGTGGTGAACCTTGTCGCCGTGTATACAGGAACTGACTATTACCTAATCCCGAGGGATAGGTAGGTTTCCTCCTCATTATAATTATGTAGGTACTTAACTTACCAACCGTGCCCAATCATTTATGTCGGTAAGTCCACGTGGTCAGACATCAAAACTAATTGATTGGGCGTGCCGCTCGGAACTTGTGGACTCAGCCAATTCCTTTGTAGGACAATGCATACGCTTCTTCAACAAACTTCCTAAAGAAATCCGAAATTTGCCTGTCAATAAGTTTAAAACTATAGTTAAATCTAAACTCTGTCAAAAGGCCTATTACAAAATCTCAGATTACTTGGAAGATAAATCAGCTTGGGACTGATCGCTCAAATACACTTCGTTAACAACAGTGTCATGTTAAAGTGTAGCGTGTCTTGCCTTGCTTATTTCGGAAGGCAGCACACTGGAGCTATTGTTTACCAAAATACATTGTATTAAAATAAGTAAATGGCGATTAAAAAAAAACAATGTAAAAATGACAAGCCCGCTGAGTTTCTTGCCGGATCTTCTCAGTCGAGGTCGCGTTTCCGATCAAATGTAAAATGACAATTTGTAATTGCCCCCGTAGGCCTAAACAAAATAAATGATTTGAATTTGAATAATATTTGGTTCCAAAGTATGTGACGCTTGTACAATCCCACAAACTTCTGGGCCGCTTAATATTTTAGAGCAGTGGTTTTCCAGTGGTTAAATATTAGCAGACTCGGAGCCATGAACGAATATTCAATTCAAATATTTTCCCCCAATTCCAGATGTTTTTAGTGAATATTTGTTGTTTTGGTCGTGTCGGTCCGAGTTTGTCACTGACATTAGTGTTCTGCGTTTATAATGCATTTCTTACAATGAACACAGACAACATTGATGTATTATTTTAGTGGATATGGTACCTTCTCGTCGCAATCACAAAACTTGTGCACAGCCACAGAGTACAGACTAAATAAAGAGGTGCCCTTATTAGATATATGTATGAAAAAAAACGTGGTCATTGTTTTTCATTTTCATTGTTATATCTACCGGTAAATAACTGAACTACTTGCTTCGTTTTATGTCGATGTTAGTACTAGGCCGACCACTCGGCCGACTTGCTTAGGGCCAGTCCCCTTAGTAATTGGTCTATGTGCACAGCGCACCACTACATGGCGAAATTCCCACCATATGTTATAGCACGCGCAATTCGACATGGCATTTTGATGGGTATTATTCACCAGAAGCTGATGCACCGTATTGGCAATCATCATCTTTATCATTTCAGCCAAAAGACGTCCACTGTTGGACATAGGCCTACCCCAAGGTTTTCCACAACGACCAGTCCTGTGCCACTTGCATCCAGCGGTTTCCCGCGACCTTCACCCGTCAGTCCATATTAGCAATACCGACATGGTTTCAATTTTATATGCCGCGAGCGACTGAGTCTTACTATGTCCATGGACCCCGTTTTGTAGGACAAACTATTTTAGACACTCTTGTCTCCCTCGTCTTGGTAATGTCTTTGTCAGACAGAGTGGTTCCAATTACGGTGATAGCTTCTTAATGGCAGAGGGTAAATTGTGTTACTCGCCATACCTGCCTAATGTTGGGGGAGCCGCGATAATTCTGTTACGCCCTTAATTAACATGTTTTTATAGAATTAAATGTCGTACTTGTTGTATCAGGAGCCGTATCCTTGATTGTAAACAAAGGGAGGATACTGAATATTATTAATGCGAAAGTAAGGGCCGCCGTAGCTGGACTGGAACAGTCATTGCCGACAGCCACAAGCGGTCGCTGTTGGGCGATTTACAGTTTCAATACAAAATTGACATTCGCAAAATCGCAATACACGATTCGCTCAAGATCGTTTGCAGTCACAGCAAAAAATGCAGTCAGCGTGCGTTTGATACCGGCAGCAAGTTCGTGTACAAGTACAAACACAACTGCTGCTTGGAGCATTCGGGTTGAGGTCGACTCCGACCGCAACACGACTGCTCTCGTGCAGTTGGTCTCGACTACTCTAAGCAGTCCGTTTATGGCGGCTCTAAATCTGTATGTTACGATTTCACGACTAAACTGCTGAACCCGTTTATGAATTTTGGTGTAGAGATAGATAGGGCCTTGGAGAAGAACATAGGCTACTACAATAAACAAGGCAATGCGTAACGATCCAAACAAAAAAAAACATAAAAAACATACAGTCGAATTGAGAACCTCCTCCTTTTGGAAGTCGGTTAAAAATATACAATTTTACCGACAATGTATCGATACTTCAAGTAGTAGTGCGGTCTGATCATAAAGATTTATCGATAATTCTAAATAATTTTATCACGCGTAAAATTTACAGCCACTTAAGAAAACAGTTGAGAATAAACAAAGACTACGAACTGAGGCGATGTAATCAATATAGTATGTGGCGGTCTTCCCTTTACATCACACGATTTTAATTAATATAAAGTGTATACTTAAGTTTCTGTAAAATAAATATTTACCAGAATAGTTAGGACATTACCTTTAGTGATGTCAACGTTGCTTTTAAAATTAAATTTTAATACACATAAGTCATTATAAAATAAGATGTGTCCATATTTTACTCTGAACGAAATGCGCCTGACCCAACAATCAAAACAGAAGACGAGAAGAAGAATTGTATAACATAAAAATATCCATTCCTATTACAACGCATAAGGTACCCACGGTATACCTATTTGGCCCAATCTTTACACAAATCGTGTAGAAATCGTATCGTATAAACGTCACGCATTCCCTCGTCGATTGATGTCTAATAAATTGGCTGCTGATATGATGCGCGTGAGTAGATTCATAAACAAAAAATTGCTTATGTATGAACAATCGAACGAAATGCAAGACACAGATCTGATGGGCCGGGTAGACTGATAATGAGTGATGATTTATTCAGGATGTTTCAAACGATATGTAGATGCTTAGTGAAGGTAGACTTTATATTAATTACAGTTATAATATTAGTACGATAAAGTTACGGCCCTTTCAATATTTCTCACGACTTTCGTGTTACGGCCTTATTTCACATCGAATGCCTCAGAAAACAGTGTAAACTGAATTTACGAGTCATTTAGGGCCTCCGCAGACTTGCTACTTTTAGCATCGGCGACCGGCGATTTTGTGACGTATCGATGCTGTGTCGTGTTTCTTCGAGCGCGAACGAGCAAGACGCAGCATCAAAATCGCCGATCGCCGATGCTAAAAGAAGCTAGTCTGCGGAGGCCCTTAGAGATTTTTATTTTTTTTACCGGCAGGAGAGAAAATTTGATAAATCGTGTTCGAATTTCGACAAAAAAATTATACCATTTAATTCTATGCATCCAATCGCTCGAAATCGAAAGTATTATTTCATACTTTTGAAACACCTTTTTGGTGTGATCATCAAGACATCCACTCTACATTTTTATCAAACAACTACAGATCTATGCCTAGGACAGAGGACAAAGAAATGAGATGGACTATGGCAGGACCGAGCGAATCGAGAGGTATTCAAAGTCCATTATAAGCCTATTCTAATATATTGCATTATTTCTAGCGCCGTGCAATAAAATACTAGGAAATCAGCAATCATTTGCATTGTCTCTCGTTGGCGACCATCGCATGACAGCTGGTCGCAGACTCGGAGCGCTGCGACCTCGACCACGACCCTGACCCCACCGCGCATCTGAAGTTACCACAACATACACCTTAAACCATGAAAATAAGGTGTGTTTTCTTACCTTACCCTCATTTCATGAATGTGTTATATTCAAATATTGTTATACCGTATTTGATTTGAGATATTAAACGATAAAAATGCGTCGTGAACGCAAAACACAGGCCGAATTCAGGTAACAATAAAATAATTTAATTGAAAAATGTCTATCATTAAATCCAATACAAGCCTATAAGGGCCTCCGGAGACTAGCTACTTTTAACCGACTTCAAAAAAGGAGGAGGTTCTATGTTCGGCTGTATGTATGTTTTTTTTTTTTTTTTTTTTTTTTTTTTTTTTTTTTTTTTTATGTATGTTCACCGATTTCTCCGGCATTTATGAACCGATTTGAAAAATTCTTTTGCTGTTCGGTAGATCGTAACTCCAAGTTGGTCCCATAAAAAAATAATTCCTAGAATCAACCCCTAAGGGGGTGGATAATTTTGGGGGGTGAAGATCGTCTGAAAAAAATAAATTTTGTCCGATTGACTTGAAACTTATTATGTATATTTTGCATAAGAAATAATGAAACTCATGTTTCAGGATTTTTGAAAAATCCCCCCCCAAAGGGGTAAAAAGAGGTGTTGAAGTTTGTATGGAGAGTTACCGTTTATCTCTAACGTTTATGTACCAATTTTTCTTTTTAAACTGTTATTTGGTAGGTGACTAAGTTGTTTTGGTCCCATAAAAAAACCATTTCGGAAATCTACCCCCAAAGGGGGAAACTAGGGGTAGAAGTACGGTAGAAAAATATATTTGTGTCCGATTGACTTGAAACTTAGTATGTATACTCCATATAATAAACTAAGAAACTTTTGTTTTGGAATCTTGGAAAATTCACCCCCCAAAGGGGTCATTTAGGGTGATAAAGTTTGTATGGTGCCACTAAAAATCATGAAATAAAATTATTTTTATAAAAAAATAAAAACCGACTTCAAAAAAACCTGTAGCACTAAAAAGCCTGAAATAATATTTCTATTACCACCACTGCCTACCCCTTCGGGAAAATCAAGCGTGATGATGTGTTATCGAGTATTTGGAGTTGGTGCCAATCTTGGTATGCCGAGTCTACCTACTATAAAAGTAAGAAGATAGATTGGCACCGACCCCAAATACTCGATAACACATCATCACGCCTGATTTTCCCGAAGGGGTAGGCAGTGGTGGTAATAGAAATATTATTTCAGGCTTTTTAGTGCTCCAGGTTTTTTTGAAGTCGGTTTTTATTTTTTTATAAAAATAATTTTAGCATCGGCGACCGGCGATTTTGTGACGTATCGATGTTGCGTCGCGTTTCTTCGAGCGCGAACGAGAGAGACGCAGCATCAAAATCGCCGATCGCCGATGCTAAAAGTAGCAAGTCTGCGGAGGCCCTTAGAGCTATAACACACCGGGACGTCATGGCGACGTCGCCAGCCACCGTAGCCAATTCGTATTGAAATGTATGACAGGTAACATACCCGGCGACGGACTGGCGACGTCGCCATCAAAACAAATTGGTTGGATACGTAGCCGGCGACGTCGCCATGGCGTCCCGGTGTATTATGGCCCTAACGCTAAAATGTTGATGGTAACCGGTTTTTGGGTCATTAGTACGTAAAACAAGATAATCGACCTACCGCAATACGCAGTTTTTGTTCTCAGATGTAGAATAAAAACTAAAACCCGACTACTGAAAAATCGCCCTCTAAAAAGTATGAAACAAGAAAATATTCTTATCTGGAGGATTGCCGTGGTCCGTGTAGGTCGTTTAGGGCCAAATGGCATATGACCACGGACCACGGCTATCCTCCAGATAAGAATATTTTCTTGTTTCATACTTGTTAGAGGGCGATTTTTCAGTAGTCGGGTTTTAGTTTTTAAACTTACTTTTTATTTAATTATTTTGGAGTTATAGGTAACAATATGTATATTTTTGAAATGTGCTCATCAAGCTCTTTCATTTGATACCCCACACGGTTTCATTAAAAAATGTATTTTTTTTAATTCTGGACATTATGTCCTCTAGAGGGCGCCATATGCAATTTTATGTGACATCACATAGCCTATAACCAGCGCGCCATTAAGCCGCTTCTAACGATACCTCATTTGTCAAACTACGACAAGTCGTTTGGAAGTTAGGTGGGAACAGATGCACATACATACATACATACATACATACATACATACATACATACATACATACATACATACATACATACATACATACATACATACATACATACATACATACATACATACCGGTCAAAATCATAACCCTCCGGCGTAGTCGGGTAAAAAATATTCTAGTGAATGTCTTCACCAGAATATTTTTTTGCATTTAAAACAACAGGGCGCCGAGTCGCTTAGCCATTGAACTGCCACTATAGAGTTGTGCTATTCCGATCACCGATATTCCAACTCTCTTATTGGTGATTCCGATTGGTCTTAGGGCCTCCGCAGACTAGCTACTTTTAGCATCGGCGATCGGCGATTTTAATGCTGCGTCTCGCTCGTTCGCGCTCGTAGAAACGCGACGTAGCATCGATACATCAACAAATCGCCGGTCGCCGATGCTAAAAGTAGCTAGTCTGCGGAGGCCCTTATAGGTTGATTCTGACCGGTGTATACCCATGAATATTAAAAAAGTAACGTCACGACTTTTATCCCCATTCGGGGGTAGTCAGAGGCTTGAGTGGCCATACACCACCACATTGTGGAGATATTGACCAACTCAAAGCCCACGTTTCACCAGATAGTCAGAACCCAACGTGACAGGTGGTGAACCTTGTCTACTAAAAGACTACCTATTTTTAATAAGTGGTAGAGCCACGCAGCTTATATACGGGCTGGCTCAACCGGGGTAGTACTATCCTCTCACAGAAGATCGGTGTAAAGTAACTATTACAGCTGCGTTTTGTACGATGATTGAGAGAGCCAGAACCCCCTCTCCCCATCCCCTCCACTCCCCTTGACGTTGCCAACGTGCGAGAGATGCCTACTGCTACTAGCTACTGTAACTGCTTAACATTAAGCGGGCCGCACACTTGTTTGCCACCTTCGAAACATTAAAAAAAATCGAATCAGGGGGGTTACTCCGAAATACGTCGCTGACGGATCGTCCGAAGTACGGATTCGATTTACGATCAAAACAATGTCAAATCGTAGAGAAAAACGAAAGAAGAAATGTCAAATCACGACAATCCGTCAGCCGAAACGTTAGGTTCGTATTTCGGAGTAGGCCAGCAGGCATTCCTATAAAGAAGAATGGCCAAGAACTAGGTAGTAAATTTATTTGTTTATTTTATGTGACTGGTGAAAAACAAGCGTACGGCCCGCCTGATGTTAAGCAGTTACCGTAGCCTATAGATGCTTGCAATACACATGTATCGCTCTCACGTTGCCAACCTGAAGCGGAAACCGACAGAGGGAGGGGCTCAGGCTTCCGGTTCTCTCAACCATCGTAGGAAACACAGCTGTAATAGTTACTTTACGCCGCTTGGCTCTATCATTTTACATTTAAGTAATAACACGTCTAAGGGAGGTATTACACCTGGCGACGGACTGGCGACCGTTGCCAGTCGGTCGCCAGCTGTATTACCCGTCATAATTTGACATATTTCAATACAAATTGTTTGGATACGTGGCTGGCGACGTCGCCGGCGGCTACGTCGCCAGCCACGTATCCAACCGTAGCCAACTAATGACATTTCAATACGAATAGCTGGCTACGGTGGCTGGCGACGCGCCTGGCGTCCCAGTGTGTTATGGCTAGTGATGGGATGTTCTCGAGAACATTCTCACCCTCGGTAACTTACTCGGAAACTTACTCGTGAGAATTTTTGAAATCTTATATTTTGTGTGACTGTATCCTAACTTTCAATCTTAAAAACAATTAAAACCACCATACTTGCATGTTTAATGAGGTTTATGCCAAGTTTAACATGCTACAGAAGATAAATTGTCGAAAATTCTCAAGATTAAGTTTCCGAGGATGAGAATGTTCTCGAGAACATCCCATCACTAGTTATGGCCCTAACTGAAATGACTTGTTTTATAACGATTTTGTAAACGGGTTCCCCGCATGAAACTAACGTCGTGTTTATTCCACCTAGTTATCTTAACTTGATTGCTCAAATGTTACGAAATAATGATATAAGTAGGATGGAACAATATGATAGTAACGTAGAATGCAACTAATTTATAAACGATATCAAACCTATTTTTACCCGACTACGGAGGCGTTATGATTTTGACCGGTATGTATGTATGTATGTATGTATGTATGTATGTATGTATGTATGTATGTATGTATGTATGTATGTATGTATGTATGTATGTATGTATGTATGTATGTATGTGCATCTGTTCCCACCTAACTTCCAAACTACTTGTCGTAATTTGACAAATGAGGTATAGTCAGAAGCGGCTTAATGGCGCGCTGGTTATAGGCTATGTGACGTCACATAAAATTGCATATGGCGCCCTCTAGAGGACATAATGTCATGAACTAAAAAGAAAACATTTTTTAATGAAACCGTGTGGGGTATCAAATGAAAGAGCTTGATGAGCACATTTCAAAAATATATATATTGTTACCTATAACTCCAAAATAATTAAATAAAAAGTAAGTTTAAAAACTAAAACCCGACTACGGAAAATACGCGCTCTAAAAAGTATGAAACAAGAAAATATTCTCATCTAGAGGATAGCCGTGGTCCGTGTTCATGTGTCATTTGGCCCTAAAAGACCTACACGGACCACGGCTATCCTCTAGATGAGAATATTTTCTTGTTTCATACTTTTTAGAGCGCGTTTTTTGTAATGAGTGTAACGTCACGACTTTTATCCCCATTCGGAGGTAGTCAGAGGCTTGAGTGGCCATACACCACCACATTGTGGAGGTATTAACCAACTCAAAGCCCACGTTTCACCAGATAGTCAGAACCCAACGTGACAGGTGGTGAACCTTGTCGCCGTGTATACAGGATCTGACTATTAGGTTTGTAATGAGGAACCTTATTAATAAGTAACGAAAAGATCAAAATTAATATTAACTTCACTATATTAATAAATGCATCTCAAAGTTGAGATCGAACTTAATATGCAGTTTTGTCGTTTTAATTGTATAAACATCTTGTTGAAATTCAAACACATTTTCGCGTGCACAGTGCGCGCGAGCAACGTTTTTATGTCATTACGTCTACCTGGTCAGACGACAAAACTTGCTCAGGCGCGCCGCTCGCCTCTTTTGAACGCTCCCAATAACCCAACAGATGAACAATCCAGCGTCGGATTCGCCGCCAGGGGCAGCACATTCGCTTGCTAATCTAACTACCGAGCAGATAATTGTGCTTAATATGAATTTCATGTAATACAGCGAATCTACACGATAATCGGCTGTCGTAAACGTTTGGCGATAACTGATCCCAGGTATACAATCAGTATCTTTGGGCTAAGCAATCCATTTCCGCACTTTTAGCTGGATTGTAGGACACCTATTATTTTTAACCGACATCCAAAAGGAGGAGGTTCTCAATTCGAATGTATGTTTTAGGGTTCCGTACCCAAAGGGTGCCAACGGGACCCTATTACTAAGCCTACGCTTTTCGTCTGTCTGTCTGTTTGTCCATCTGTCAGCGGGCTGTATCTCACGAGCCGTAATAGGTAGAGTTGAAATTTTCACAGAATGAGTATTTCTGTTGCCGCTACAACAACAAATAATAAAAAAAAAAAAAAAAAAAAAAAGGAGGTCCCCATACAAGAACGTTTTTATTCTCCGGTGTTAAGGAACCCTTTATGTGCGAGTCCGGCACGCACTAAGGGCCTCCGCAGACTAGCTGCTTTTAGCATCGGCGATCGGCGATTTTGATGCTGCGTCGCGCTCGTTCGCGCTCGAAGAAACGCGACGCAGCATCGATACGTCACAAAATCGCTGGTCGCCGATGCTAAAAGCAGCTAGTCTGCGGAGGCCCTTAACCGGTTTTTTATTATTGTTACGCAATTTCTCCGGTCGGTGCCAATCTTAGTATGCCTAGTCTACCTACTAAAAGTAAGAAGATAGATCGGCACCGACTCCAAATACTGAATAACACACCATCATACTTGATTTTCCCGAAGCGACCAAACTTGTGTTCAGCGCACTAGTTCACTTTGATGTGTTCTAAGTCTGCAACACGAAAGTTCCACGAATATAAAGTCTGGGCCTTTAAACGTTTGTGAAAACTTTCGGTGAAACGTATCTGTGAAATCTCAGAAACTATTACAGAGGGCCTACTCTGTTTCAAACGAAAACGAAATTTCGGACGACATTCGCGTATTTCCTACTACGTTTCTCATTGATTCCGACATTTCTTACGAACGAAAATTGTTTGACGTTTAGATTCGACGACGACGAAGACGTCAAACAATTTTCGATCGTAATAAATGTCGGAATCAATGAGAAACGTAGTAGGAAATACGCGAATTTCGTCCGAAATTTCGTTTTCGTTTGAAACAGAGTAGGCTCTCAGTTATGTATTGTCTGTCTTCAATAAGCACCTACTTATCTGCTACCGTGGGCCATAACAAACCGGGTAGCGATGGCGACGTCGCCAGCCACGCATTCAACTAATTGTCTGGATACGTGGCCGGCGACGTCACCAGCCACTGTATCCAAACAATTTGTATTAAAATAATGAAAGGTAACACACCTGACGACCGACTGGCGACGTGGAGAATTAGATGGATGCGTGGCTGGCGACGTCGCCATTGCTATTCGGTTTGTTATGGCTCTATATGTAGCTTAATTATTATTTAGTACTTATAAAACACTTGGTAAATGGTATTTGTGTTATGAGGTTCGTACGTGTAACAGAGCGATGCTGCCACGACCCTGACGCCTCCGAAGACTGGCCAACAATAGCGGGAGATCAAGATTTATTAAGTTAATGTTTGATCCTAATGAGAGGTAAATATAAGAGACTTTTGTTTTGGCACTAAGCGCGGCAATACACGGACTGCTTGTAGCAGTTCATCTCGACCGCTAGAAGCGGTCGCTGCACGGCGAGTAGCAGTTTCAATACAAAATTTCCATTTACCATACACGAACTGCTTGTAGCGGTCCGCGCGCCTGCGCGTTGCATTCTATATAATACCGGTGTGGCCAGCTGATGACCATGTGAATTTCCCACCAATTTTATTCGAACTCCCCCGAAAATTCACTTTTAGAAAAAAAACCTCCTAAATAGTTTTTACTAATTTTAAAGGAGTCAAATTTAGGGGGTAAATAAGTGGGATGGGATTTTTTTAGGGGCGTTATATTTTTAGGGGTAACCCAATCTAAACAATCATATTTAGTTGCCCTAGCGTCGGGATTCCCAAAGTGGTCGATATTGGTTACATATCGACATAAACGAAAACTGATTTTGGGGGTCGACGAGGTCTAAAAATCGACCCCTATTAATTAACACATGTTCTTATTTGAAACTTTCAAGATACCGTATAAGTTGTAACTATTAGGTATACCAACTTGTTATAAGAATGACTGAATCACACAGTTTTTTTGTTGAGTTCATTTAGGAAAAGGGGCGTCTTGCCAAAATAGTTTGGGAATCTCTGCCCTAGCGGCTTAGCGACATCTAGTACGGTTCCTCGTTACTAAGAATGCGGACTTGAATAAAAGCAAATCACCATAGTGTTAACCATAAACATAGGACGATTATATTTCATGATTACAACTACAACCATGGTTACCGACGTTACTGTTGACTTTGACCGCTATTCATTCGGTTGCAACATGGATTCTGACGAAGAAACACTACTTCTTTTGCTATTATTGCGCAAGCGAAGGCGTAGAAAACGTCGTAGTATGTGGGTGAATACCATATTACAATACCTTTACCAATTACCTTTTGAGGTACGGACCCCTAAAAACTAAATCTTAATCGGTCCACCCGTTCAATTTTGTTCCTACATCGAAAATGTGATAAATGTTTAACACTGAAAACATGACATGTAACAAATTATATGCTAAATGAAACAGGTAAAATAAAATGGAATATAAAAATATTTGTTTATAAATATGTAGTTGAACTTATATAAAAATTAAGAGAGTATTTTTGATTTTGTATTTCTCCTAAATGAGCAAAACCAATTAATTTTTTTTTTTTTTTTTCAAAAAACGAACTTTGGAGAGATTTCGAAAAAAGTTGGGAAAATTCACAAGGTCATCTGGCAACATTGGGGATTTGATCTGAAGCGACCACGGATGTATAATGAAGGATTGATGACTTGAGTTTTTGGTTAAGAAGAAATTAAGAAATTCAACTTTATTCTCCTGTCTTAAGGTATATTATGACAATTCTTAGACAGATAAACGAACCGAGCGAGAGGCCCCAGTTGGGACCGTGTCCCTCTCACTCCTAGTTGCCATGCCAAAAAAATATTATCGTTGGGTAGTGATTGGTAGTTTTTAAATCAACCAAATAAATTAATTTATTATTTATCGTGTCGTGACTATTGTTTCGTCGAAACATGTTGGATTCATAATGATTATTTTTAATTTGTAGTCATATATTTTTTATAGCAAGTAATATTGAATATTATTTATATTTTGTAAAAGATCGGATTTTTTTTATCTTTAGATGGTAACATTGGTAATAATGCTCAGCTAGGGTGGCCATAAAACCACATGACTTTGTCATCCGTTTGCCGCAATGGTTTGACCGTAGGCCGCTGGGCTCATTGCACCGATTGGTTGAGGGTTCGATTCCCGTCGGGGAAAATTTTGGAAATAGCCTTTTCGTAATTTGCTCTGGTCTGGGATAGCTTCCAGTCCATTGGACGGTATTTATAGTAGGTACAAGCGTTGCTTAGTTTGGGACCTAATAGTTGATGTATTGTCTGGAGATATTTATTTATTTATCCATTGTTTGAAATGTTTATTTTACTTGTAGAGTGGCTACCAACGCGAAGATGAAACGTAGTAATAAGGTACTTTCTTTTATATCTTCGACAGGCATAGAGAAACCTCCGTTAGAGTTATAAAATATCAATCATGTGCGTTACTCATGTACCTATATAATACAATAAGTACGTTAAAATTGTATTATTGCGTGGACACCCTAGTAGAGGGACACTGTACCACTATGGGCCCCTCTCACTCGGCTCGTTTTTTGTGCTGCAGTAAGCTGTCCAGTATTTATTTACGTTCGTGGAAACGACCTGTCAGAGAGCGGCGTATTTACAAATTATAATGTCAGCGCTCCATAAAGTTATGATCGGTTACAGGTTTGAGTCAGTCAACACAACAAGTCAACACAGAATAAGTAGGTACATTCACTTGTCAGCCATATTACTCCATCACAAGGTCGACGGAGCCCCGTGAATTTAGAGTCACCAGTAACCTAACACGTAACCCACGTCGTAACCTTCGAACCTAACCCTAACCTAACGGGATCTAGTATCAGGTATACGGCAGTCAGGATACGGGATGCGGGAAATGGATTCGGGATTAGCCATACGGGATGCGGGAAACGGAATCCGAGATACAGGTTCCGGGATCCGGGATAAGGTATACGAGATCTGAGACCAGAGATACGGGGTCCGGGATACGGGAGTCGGGATACGGGATCCAGGAGCCTGAAAACGAGTTACGGTATCCGGGAACCATGATACGGAATTTCCGGAATACGGGATCAGGAAGACGGGATCCGGGAAATGGGGTCCGGGATCCGGGATCCATTCTTTTAAATTGAAATTCTACGCGGACGAAGTCGCGGGCAAAAGCCATAAAATATATTTTGGAAATACGCATCGACCGCTCGCCGACTGCTTGAGCAGTCCGTGTATGGTAAATGGCAATTTTGTACTGAAACTGCTGTTCGCCGTGCAGCGTCTGCTTCAAGCGGTCGAGATGGGCAGCTACAAGCAGTCGCGTGTATGCCTTAACACGAAATATTAAAAATACCGGACAAGTGCGAGTACAATTCGCGCCCTGAAAGTTCCGTACAAAGTAAATAGTTGATAGACCTTTTAAAAACACCGATAATTTTATTTTTATTTGTAAGAGTATAGTATTATATTAGTATTTTATTTTTAATTTTTCATGTCAAGCTTGGGACCCCATACAAAATTTCACCCCCTATCTATTTTACTCCCTTTAGAGTGGCATTTTCCAAAATCCTTCCTAAATTGGTGCGTCTAGATGCTTCACATATCTCGCCCGAGTACTCATGTTATGACATTATGTTTATGCGTTCCACGTCAAAACTGAGTGCTCGGGCGCGGTATGCGCCCGGTGTAGACACAGCCAGTGGATGCCTACGCTATATAAAGTACTTTTTGTAAAAAATATGTTTCTAACACCAGCAATTTGGCCTGTGTACTGCCTTGACAGACAGACAGATAAAAGGACATTCAAATAAACATATAAGGATTCCGTTTTTCCTTTTTAGGTACGGAACCTTACCAAAATGAAGAAAAATATTTTGGTACGTTATGCTAATTTTACTATTACATCATTCAATTGTGTTTTCAGTTGTAAAGACATCTTTTCAGTGGTACAACAATGGAGTACATGTTCACGCGTTGCTGAACACACAGCCCGTGTCCATGAATGGACCCCCAAATCCGCACTGATCGATCGGGCCCCGGCTCAATGTCGCAGCTTAATAGGCTTACGGCTTACGGTCAATACAGATGATTTCATAGCCCACGAGGATTACAGGACCCTGAAACTATGTTAATAATGACTACGTAAAAATGTTGAAGTTTCCATGGTAAAAAAAATATTAAAATCGGTGCACAATTGACGGAAAACTCGCGTAACAACATAACATAACAAGCCCTTTTAAAGTCCCACTCCTGGGCACGGGCTTCCCCTCTACATGGGGGATTTAGGCCATAATCCACTACTGGCCCAGTGCGGGTTGGTGGATTACTCATGTCTTTCGAAATTAGTTAGGTTTTCTCAGACATGCAGATTTCCTCACGATGTTTTCCTTCACCGTGTGACAAGTGATACTCATAGTTATGATTCGCGCGTAGATTTCGAAAAATCCAGAGGGCCTACTCTTTTATAAACGAAAACGAAATTTAGCGTGTTTCCTACTACTTTTCACATTCATTCCGACATTTATTCCGACCGAAAATTGTTTGACGCCTTCGTCGTCATCGAATCTAAACGTCAAACAATTTTCGTTCGTAAGAAATGTCGGAATGAATGTGAAACGTAGTAGGAAATACTCGAAATTTCGTTTTCGTTTGTAAAAGAGTAGGCCGTCTGATGCGAGCGCATAACAAACGTTACAAAAACATAGAGTCGAATAGAGAACCTCCACGTTGAGGGGGTTTGGTGTTCCGACTCTCTCACTCATCGTACGAAACGCGGCTGTAATAGCTTAACGCGGATTTTCACTGTGAGAGGAGGGTAATTCCCCACAGAGTAAAGACTAAAGAAAGAGGTGCCCTTATTAGATATATGTATGAAAAAAAACGTGGTCATTGTTTTTTCATTTTCATTGTTCTATCTACCGGTAAAAAGTTAAACTACTCACTTCGTTTTATGTCGATGTTAGTACTAGGGCGACCACTCGGCCGAGTTGCTTAGGGCCAGTCCCCTTAGTAATTGGTCCATGTACTTCCCCGATCGAGCCAGCGCAATTGTGGGCTGCAGTCAATTAGCTACAGCTTGGCTCTACCACAGACATTGATTGAAAGTAGATCGGTGGATTGGTAGGTATAGGTATAACGTCACGACTTTTATCCCCATTCGGGGGTAGTCAGAGGCTTGAGTGGCCATACACCACCACATTGTGGAGGTATTGAGTCAACTCAAAGCCCACGTTTCACAAGATAGTCAGAACCCAATGTGACAGGTGGTGAACCGTGTCGCCGTGTATACAGGAACTGACTATTACCTAATCCCGAGGGATAGGTAGGTTTCCTCACGATGTTTTCCCTCACCGTAGATAGATCGGTGGATTGATGTGAACACAATAACGATCCAATTGTTATTAGTTTGATGGCACAAGCAATCTACTATCAATTAAGAACCTGATTGTAAAACAACAACACTATTTCGCTACCACTTATATCTGTCAAATTGCTTGTTAAACGGTCGACGTTTAGTTAACCTTCACTATGTCTGTCTATATCTGTGTCACAGCTCCATTGTGGTTTCCATAATTATTTATTGAAATACGAAGTCAAATATTTATAAACCACTTACTAAATCCCTTTAAGTGTGTGTACTATAATATTAAAATGTAACGTCACGACTTTTATCCCCGTTCGGGGGTAGTCAGAGGCTTGAGTGGCCATACACCACCACATTGTGGAGGTATTAACCAACTCAAAGCCCACGTTTCACTAGATAGTCAGAACCCAACGTGACAGGTGGTGAACCGTGTCGCCGTGTATACAGGAACTGACTATTACCTATTCCCGAGGGATAGGTAGGTTTCCTCACGATGTTTTCCCTCACCGCCAGCGAACTGTAAATTATGCACATAGATGAAAATTCATCCATTGGTGCATGCCCCACCGGGGATCGAACCTGGGACCTTCTGATTGATAGCCCAACCTGTTCACCCCTAGGCTACAGTCGCACTAATAATAATATTATTATCGATATAAATCAATAAATAATAAATACCCTGGGACATTCTTTTACACACGGCTACCTGATCCCAAACTTAACAGCGCTTGTACTATGGAAACCAGATAATTGATATTACTACATATAATACTTTTTGTTTGTAAATACATAGGTACTTAATATACATACCTAATTACACCCAGAGGGCCTACTCTGTTTCAAACGAAAACGAAATTTCAGACGAAATACGCGTATTTCCAACTACGTTTCTCATTAGTGCCGACATTTCTTACGAACGAAAACTGTTTGATGTTTAGATTAGACGACGACGAAGACGTCAAACAATTTTTAACCGACTTCAAAAAAGGAGGAGGTTCTACGTTCGGCTGTATGTATGTTTTTTTTTTTTTTTTTTTTATGTATGTTCTCCGATTTCTCCGGCATTTATGAACCGATTTGAAAAATTATTTTGCAGTTCGGTAGATCGTAGCTCCAAGTTGGTCCCATAAAAAAATAATTCCTAGAATCAACCCCTAAGGGGGTAATTTTGGGGGGTGAAGGTCGTCTGAAAAAAATGTTTTTGTCCGATTGACTTGAAACTTAATATGTATATTTTGTATAACAAATAATGAAACTCATGTTTCAGGATATTAGAAAAATCCCCCCCCAAAGGGGTAAAACGAGGTGTTGAAGTTTGTATGGAGAGTTACCGTTTATCTCTAACATTTATCAACCAATTTTTCTTTTTAAACTGTTATTTGGTAGATGACTAAGTCGTTTTGGTCCCCTAAAAAAATCATTTCGGAAATCTACCCCCAAAGGGGGAAACTAGGGGTAGAAGTACGGTAGAAAAATATATTTGTGTCCGATTGACTTGAAACTTAGTATGTATACTCCATATAATAAATTAAGAAACTTTTGTTTTGGAATCTTGGAAAAGTCACCCCCCAAAGGGGTCATTTGGGATGATAAAGTTTGCATGGCGCCACTAAAAATCATGAAATAAAATTATTTTTATAAAAAAATAAAAACCGACTTCAAAAAACCTAGAGCACTAAAAAGCCTGAAATAATATTTCTATTACCACCACTGCCTACCCCTTCGGGAAAATCAGGCGTGATGATGTGTTATCGAGTATTTGGAGTCGGTGCCATTCTTGGTATGCCGAGTCTACCTACTATAAAAGTAAGAAGATAGATTGGCACCGACCCCAAATACTCGATAACACATCATCACGCCTGATTTTCCCGAAGGGGTAGGCAGTGGTGGTAATATAAATATTATTTCAGGCTTTTTAGTGCTCTAGGTTTTTTTCGTTCGTAAGAAATGTCGGAATCAATGAGAAACGTAGTAGGAAATACGCGAATTTCGTCCGAAATTTCGTTTTCGTTTGAAACAGAGTAGGCCCTCAGACTCGGGACGTGCAGACATGTTCATGCACACAAATGCATGTCCCGGGTAGGAATCGAACCTACGACCTGCAGCGTGATAGGCGGAATCGAAACCAACCACGCCAACAGGCCTGTCTTATATCGGTACAGTCGTCTTTCCCATCCTTGTCGCAGTATTCACACAAATCTACATTATTTATCTCGACATAAAATCTGTGCCTAGGAATTTTAATCTTAATTTGGGGATACGCAGGACCCCAGGGGGCGCCACTGATACGCAACGCACTCTACTTTTTTTAATTTGAAATATATTTAGATACATTATCTTTGATGGTATTTTAGATCGATAGATTAGCTTAGGTTCTATTCCGCGACTACTAGGAATCCAGTTGTCACAAAATTAACGTTGCTAGCGAAGTACATTGGCATTATACGCAATTTTTTTATACAGCAGTTGATTCTACATTGAATAGCTACGTCCAGAAGTGTCACATGCCGCGCGAGGCTGCTCACCCACATGCCTCGCGAAGCACGACGTTTGCCTCAGTCGCATGCCGCGCGAGGCAAATGGCGAGGCAACTGACACTCTAGACAGGGAAAGGTATACCCGATCAATCAGTTTGACACGTTTGACATCGTTCTGTCTCACGACTGCCAAACTAGGCGACGCAAATGTGAGTGCTCAGGTGAGGCAGGGCGCGCATTTGCCTCACGTGAGGCAAGTCAAACACCGCGAGGAAAATTTTCCTCGCGCGGCATGTGACACTTCTGGACGTAGCTATTGCGTCTAAATGTGATGAGCAGCTCGCCCGAGTTGTCAGTTATGACCACAGAGTAAAGACTAAAGAAAGAGGTGCCCTTATTAGATATTTGTATGAAACAAAACGTGGTCATTGTTTTTTCATTTTCATTTTACTATTTACCGGTAAATAGTTGAACTACTCGCTTCGTTTTATGTTGATGTTAGTACTAGGCCGACCACTCGGCCGACTTGCTTAGGGCCAGTCCCCTTAGTACCTGGTCCATGGTTATGGCGTTTGAACCATGTCTGAAAGCACGCTCGAGCACGGCGCGGCGCGGCGGCGGCTCGGGGCTTGTGTACGCACCCATTCAGTTTTACATAGATCTCGTTCAGGGAGACTCGGAGCATTGCGCGGTGCGTCTAAACTAGATCTTATATGTTTTGAGCTCAACAGTAGTTAGCGTACTCAATTTTAATTTAGTTTTTTTTTTATTCATGTAAGCTTTATAAGCATTTATAAATCGTCGACAAAATATAATATTTAAGCGTTACCACCGGTTCGCAATGTTGCTTCCATTGAGAAGAGCCGGCAAGAAACTCAATGGTTACTCTTTTCAAAAGTAAAATAATAATTGTGTACATTTTCAAACAGCAACCCTATGTGAGCGGGCAGGCATTAAGGGCCTCCGCAGACTACCTACTTTTAGCATCGGCGACCGGCGATTTTGTGACGTATCGATGCTGCGTCGCGTTTCGTCGAGCGCGAACGAGCGAGACGCAGCATCAAAATCGCCGGTCGCCGATGCTAAAAGTAGCTAGTCTGCGGAGGCCCTAACACATTGAGAGTAACTAAATACAGAATTAGGTATTTAAGTAAAAAGCTAGCCTGGAAAGCTGTGTGTGCATGTCTACTCCCACTTTACAGTCAAATTAAAAGGTTAATATTGAGAACGTTTGCTTTGGTGTACAGGGTCTTCAAGAAATAAAAAAAATACAAATATTTTACGGAGACGCTAGCGACTCTCGTAAAACTTGTGGTAGAGCCGAAGCACGATGTTGTCGACGGTAGGTTAATAACCTATAACCATTTATTATGCAACGCAACGCCTCGAACCTTGAACCCAACGTGACGTCAATGCTGGTTGAAAAAACCTGCCGTACTTGGCGCGATCTCACCGCAGAGTACATTGATATTTTCTACTTAGCTTGTAATTTAATCGAGCCGTTAAAATCATAATATTCTTTTCTATATCGATGAATAATCAATATAGAAGAGTTCAAGTATCCTTCAGAGAAAAGAGTGAGTTACGTCCGCAGTGTGGTTTTTTCCTGCTGGTCTAATCAAAATTTGAATGATGCAGATAATTAGTGCTCCATCTCGTGTAAATGTGCCGAAAATTTTAAATTTGTGCCTATAGCAGTTTTGGAGTTATTCACGAATATATGATCTTGCTGGCGTAACGTTACCGCAGCAGTGTAGTTTTTTCCTGCTGGTCTAATCAAAATTTGAATGATACAGATAATTAGTGCTCCATGTCGTGTAAATGTGCCGAAAATTTTAAATTTGTGCCCCCTAAGGTTTCAGAGTTATTTCAAATCTTGCTGGCGTAACGTTTTGCGAATTCCTGTATCTCAAAAACTGTTTGGCACACAATCATGATTTTTCGTACACACATTAGTGTTAATTTGTGCCCATTTGTGACAGTTTCATATTTCAATAAATCAGAAAGGTTCGGGTGTTATAATATTTTTCCTAAAAAAACTAAAATAGTTCCTAGCTCTTAAACTGGGAAACCTAGAAACCAAATGTTAGTGCTAGCTTGTATTTCTTATTGATCCTAAGCATTTTTATAATGATCGTAAGCCTACTCCAAGGAATTTACGATTTATTATGATTTTATTGCTATCTCGCGGTGACATTATTTAAACCCTAAATACACGAGTTTCTTATGTTCCGATTACTTTTATTAATATACAAAAATTAGTGCCCTACTTCAAATATACGTGTACCAAATATCAACTCTGTAACCCTTATAATTATAAAATAATTAATTTTCGGCACATTTACACGAGATGGAGCACTAATTATCTGAATCATTCAAATTTTGATTAGACCAGCAGGAAAAAACCACACTGCGGACGTAACTCACTCAAAAAAAAAACCTTTAACGTAGGAGTTGGTTGCGGACGGCAACGGCCGACGGCAGGCGGCACACGTCAATCCCATAGAAATTGAGTGTCGTCGTGACGTCGCGACGTCACAACGACGTCACGACGGCACTCAATTCCTATGGGATTGACGTGTGCCGTCTGCCGTCTGCCGTCTGCCGTCCGCCAGCAACTCCTACCTTTAGGGTATTTTTTTTTTTTTTTAAATAGGTTGCTTGACCACAATCTTGCCACTTAAAAAATGAGTTGTTGTTAAAATCTACGAAAGTAACTACTATCCATTTAACTCAATGAATTATATACTTAGTTTACTCAATTGTATAATTATAATAAATAAATATAAATATCGCCACTTATACAGTTGGTGGTATAGTCCCAAATAAACAACGCTTGTACCTACCACAGAGTAAAGACTAAAGAAAGAGGTGCTATTATTAGATATTTGTATGAAACAAAACGTGGTCATTGTTTTTTCATTTTCATTTTACTATTTACCGGTAAATAGTTGAACTACTCGCTTCGTTTTATGTCGATGTTAGTACTAGGCCGACCACTCGGCCGACTTGCTTAGGGCCAGTCCCCTTAGTAACTGGTCCATGGTACCTACTATGCATCCCGTACGATGGACTGTGGGCGCGATCCCAGTGACACCCAGAATATGGCAAATTACGAAAAGGCCGTTTCCAAAACTTGCCTTTGGCGGGAACGGAACCCGCAACCGCCCGATGCAGTGAGCCGAGCGGCTTACGCTCGAACTACTGTGTCGAGCAGTCGTCAAATTGTTGTTATGTTAAGTTAGTATACATTATGACACTGAGGAAACCACGGAATGTAAGTAGTACAGAAGGGCTAGACAAGTGGCTGACGTCTACAAGCGTTCCTTCAAATCGCTTCGCTTCATGTATGGAAATGATATAAGTCACGTGATCTACATAGCAACTTGTTATATGATCGTGATCTATATAGCGACGGTTTACATTTCCACACATCGTGAAATCTATTCTATTCTATTCGATTAGCGTTCATGCCACTTGTCTAGAGGGCAGGACCGGTCGTTGTGGAAAACCTTGGAGAGACCTATGTCCAGCAGTGGAAGACGCTTGGCTTTGGTCTTGATGCAATGGTTCGAGAGTAGGCCACTCGACTCACTGCATAGGCTGGCTGCGGGTTTGATTCCCGCTTTCCGCCAGAGGCAAATTGCGGAAACGGCCTTTTCGTAATTTTCCCTAGTCTGGGTGTAACTGGGAACATTTCCAGTTCATTGTTCGGTGCCCATTAGGGCCTCCGCAGACTTGCTACTTTTAGCATCGGTGATCGGCGATTTTGATGCTGCGTCTCGCTCGTTCGCGCTCGAAGAAACGCGACGCAGCATCGATACGTCACAAAATCGCCTGTCGCCGATGCTAAAAGTGGCAAGTCTGCGGAGGCCCTTAGTACAAGCGTTGCTTAGTTTGGGACCATGCTTTTTTTTGGGACTAAGCCCGCCACTCATTCCCTCCACTGTTACTCCTGTAAGCCAGGATCGACAGTGTCCAACGATGGGACCATACTGTCGGTTTGTTAGTCTAGCGATTTAATAGCTCATATCTTGAAGTGTACTTAGTACTACAACTTAGCGCTAGCGGTTTAGCGGTTGTCAACCGTTGAGAAAGGTAGGGCGGGGCTAGTTGAGCAATTTTTCACTTGATCGGTCATAGCTCCTCAATGGTAACTCATAATTGATTGTTATGAATACTAATGGATAAGTAATTTAGTCCTTTCCAAAGTCTCCAGAGAGTTTTTTACTAATAAATCACATTTAAGAACTATAGCCGTTTAAGTGAAGAAAGTCAGACGTGCTCAACGTACCCCATAGGTGTGGTAAGTTGAGCAAGGGTATGGGGAAAACTGAGCAATAAGAATTTCTAGCCTAACCATGGTTTATAAGTTTAGTAGACCTAAATTAAAATTACTATTTGACGGTCAACTTTTTATTGATAATCATTTATTAACATAATAGTGAAACAAAAAGAACTTTTCTTTTGAGTATTTAAACAAAAAATAAAATCAACAAAACTCTACACATATTAAGTTTATTTTTTGGAATAAACTCTGTCTTTCTGTTTCACACTTTTTCCTTCATTGACAGCCTTTGCAGCATCATTTAACTGTTGAGTATGAACGCATCCTGAAATAAGCATAAATAATACCTTCATTTCAAGCTGTGGGGTTAGTTGAGCAATTATTGATCAACTAACCCCAACCCGGATTTAAGCAACAAAAGTGGGGTTATAAAAAAAACTGTTTGAATTGGAAACAAATTCTTTCTAGGTATAGAAAATATACAAAATATACGATCGAGTAACAATTACCTGGTTAAAATCGGATAATATTTGACTCGTACAGAAGAAATATTCGCATATAACTTTTTTTTACTTTTTTGTCGAAAAATAAACAAAGCGTTCGAACACTTCACTCGATTGAAAGATCCAAACTGGCGGTCGTGCGATGCATTCCCCTCCCGCGACCGCTTCTTTCCGCCATTTGATGTGTTAGTGTGCGATTTGTAGTTTCTGAGATATTTCGATTGCCCAACTTACCCATATGCTCAACTAGCCCCGCCCTACCCTATTTATTACATCTACGGTACAATTCATACAATGCCTGAATTACACATGGCCACATATTTCTACCTGAACAACAATAGATGGATGTGTGTTGTTGACAAGCAGTCTAAACATGAAAGCGGCCGCTTGCCCGTCTAATTATAGCTGGTAATGCGAAGCTAATGCGTAAATCTAATCTACTCGTGAATACATCTACGAAACCGAAGATTTACAAACTGAACGCACAAATTTGACGGGCCCGTTGGCGTGGTTGGCGCGGTGGCGCCTGTCACGCTGCAGGTCGTAGGTTCGATTCCTACCCGGGACATGCATTTGTGTGCATGAACATGTCTGTATGTCCCGAGTCTGGGTGTATATGTATATTAAGTATGTATTTACAAACAAAAAAGTATTATATGTAGTAATATCAGTTATCTGGTTTCCATAGTACAAGCTCTGCTTAGTTTGGGATCAGGTAGCCGTGTGTAAAAAAATGTCCCAGGATATTATTATTATTATTATAAATACACACATGAAGGTGGTATAGCAAAGCTGTAGCCAATCGACTGCAACTCCACGGGCTGACTAGACCGGGGTAGTACCACTCTTTCACAGAAGATCGCCATAACGTAGCTATTACAGCAGCGTTTCATACAATTAAGTGAGACAGCCGGAAGCCCAACCCCCCTCCTTCTGTCCCACTCCCCTTCATATCGGCAACGGCCATTGGAATTGCAAGCATCTATAGGCTACGATAGCTTAAAGTTATAAGACTTGGAGCCCATTCCTATAACATAACAGGGGGCTTACCACCACCTCTCATAGCAGTTATGTTTTAACGTTCCAGCGGCCATTTGTGCAATGACGTTTCTTATTGTCATGACAATAAGGTACGTCATTGCACAAAAAGACGCTGAATCGTTAAAAGTACGTTCCTGTAATTGAATCGCAATAAGAGTTCGTGGTAAGCCCCCTGGTATTCAATACATGCTTTGTTTGCTGTAATCACATCATCATCATCATCATATCAGCCGAAAGACGTCCACTGCTGGACATAGGCCTCCCCCAAGGTTCGCCACAATGACCGGTGTTGCGCTGCCCGCATCCAGCGGATTCCCGCGACCTTCACCAGGTCGTCGGTCCACCTTGTGGGAGGCCTACCCACGCGCCCTTTCCGGTGCGCGGTGGTATAATCACATATCCTGCGGTGTCCCATCCGTTAATAAAAGTGATGTTCAAGGGAGATCTACTGTCATGGTTGTAGTTTACGGTAGCCGTTCTATTACAATATCGTGTTCGTTTTTGTGCGCGCGCGACGGATCCAATCGGACACGCTCCAGTGGCGCCACCGACTCTATTGTTTTTGCTTTATATTTGGAGTTAGGAGGTGTACTATTTGTGAATAGGGGGAGAGCACGCAAAAAAGTATAGATTCACTCATTAATAACATTGAAATGGTCTCTTATGGAACCTCTGGGGGCTTACCACAAACTCTTATCGCGATTCAATTACAGGAACGTTTTAACGTTTCAGCGACTTTTTGTGCAATAACGTACCTTATTGTCATGACAATAAGAAACGTCATTGCACAAAAAGTCGCTGAAACGTTAAAACAAAACTGCTATAAGAGGTGGTGGTAAGCCCCCTGATTTATCGACTGAAGTCATAACAATACAGTTCAGTGCCAAAACTACAGAGTAAAGACTAAAGAAAGAGGTGCCCTTATTAGATATATGTATGAAAAAAAACGTGGTCATTGTTTTTTAATTTTCATTGTTCTATTTACCGGTAAATAGTTGAACTACTCGCTTCGTTTTATATCGATGTTAGTACTAGGCCGACCACTCGGCCGAGTTGCTTAGGGCCAGTCGCTTTAGTAACTGGTCCATGGCCAAAACCAATGGAAATCACTGGTCTCTACTATTCTTTTTGTGAAATCTATATCATACATTGTAGATTATTTGGCCGTCGACATGTTGTCGACATGGAGTATCTACGTCACGTGCCTACTCCGTATTCATTTAGATGTAACAATGTAACGTCACGACTTCTATCCCCATTCGGGGGTAGTCAGAGGCTTGAGTGGCCATACACCACCACATTGTGGAGGTATTATTCATTTAGATATTTGACGTTTAACTCTTCGCAATGTCTTTTCCCATCCCAAATAAAAAGTAGCATATGTAGTAATATCAGTTATCTGGTTTCCATAGTACAAGCTGCTTAGTTTGGGATCAGGTAGCCGTGTGTAAAAAATGTCCCAGGATATTATTATTCTTCATTGACCTTTCATGAAGGTATACTCTGCCAATCCTCAATAACGTTGGCGTGGTTGGTTTAGATTCCGTCTTTCACGCTGCAGGTCCTAGGTTCGATTCCTACCCGGGACATGCATTTGTGTGCATGAACATGTCTGCATGTCCCGAGTCTGGGTGTAATTATGTATATGAAGTAGGTATTTAACAAACAAAAATTAGTATATGTATTATAGTTATCAGTTATCTGGTTTCCATAGTGCTCAGTTTGGGATCAGGGGCCCTACCACCACCTCTTATAGCAGTATTGTTTAACGTTTCAGCGACTTTTTGTGCAATGACGTTTCTTATTGTCATGACAATAAGGCTCATTGCACAAAAAGTCACTGAAACGTTAAAACGTTCCTATAATTGAATCGCTATAAGAGGTCGTGGTAAGCCCCCTGGTAGCCGCGTGTAAAAAATGTCCCAGGATATTTATTTATTTATTTAATAACCCTTCACCCAACCTAGGGATGGAATGAACTCTTAATAAGCCGTAAAAACCCATAAATAACTGAAGTATACATTTAAATATCAATAAATGTATTTTATCTGCTGTTACCCGAGAATAAAACGTGTCTGCCAATGTCTCTATCAAGAGATGATCGCTAAAATGCAGTGGATGATCATAAAAATGTCATAAAATTGTCTGCGGCACTGTATATAGACATAAAAGGAGCAATGGACTGACGTGGTGTTAGTATTGTTATCATCATCTATTTAATCAATGACTTCATAACCATCGTTTTTTAAGGTTCCGTATCTAAAGGGTACCAATGGAACCATATTACTAAGACTATCTGTCCGTCCGTCCGATTGTCAGCGGGCTGTATCGCACTAACCGTAATAGGTAGAGAGTTGAAAAATTTCACAGAATGTGTATTTATGTTGCCGCTACAACAACAAATACTAAAAATAAAATAAATTTTAAAAATAAAAAGGCCTCCATACAAGAAACTTCATATTTTTGACGTTTTTTGCTTCTAACTTATTGCTTTGATGTTAATCTTATATATTCTAAGGTGATACGGAACCCTTTATGTGTGAGTCCGACACGCACTTGGGTGGCTTTTTTATGTTACTAATTGGCGAACAGGCGTATGGCCCGCCTGATGTTAAGCAGTTGCCGTTGCCAAAGGCATCACTCCCACATTGCCGACCTGAAGGGGAGTGGGCAGAGGGAGGGGAAAGGGGGGAGTTGGCCTTCCGGAGCTTCCGCTTCTCTATCGTAATAAACGCAGCTATAATATAGCTACCTTTAATTACGCCGATCTTCTGTGACAGGGTGGTAATAATTGGCTACAGCTTGGCTTTACCACCAATAATCATCTATCTTCACGCCATTTTTTCTTGAGTGTAGTTCACCCCTTATTGTGTAATAACATGTAATGTATGGATGCAATGCTTTAGCCATGGACCAATTACTAAGGGGACTGGCCCTAAGCAACTCGGCCGAGTGGTCGGCCTAGTACTAACATCGACATAAAACGAAGCGAGTAGTTCAACTATTTACCGGTAAATAGTAAAATGAAAATGAAAAAACAATGACCACGTTTTTTTTCATACATATATCTAATACGGGCACCTCTTTCTTTAGTCTTTACTCTGTGGCTTTAGCCGAACATAAGATGAAGTCGAAAATCAAAAACAGTTTCACACAAACAAAAGCAGGTAATGTGCCTATGTGTGAATCTGTCAAACATTCGGCCTAACCTTCCTCTGGTAAAAAGAGGGCGTTATATTCAACTGTTTTGGAATGTATCTGAACACCCCTATAAGATTTACGGGCGCGATATTAATGTTACGCAATCCAAAAATGCCAATAATATCGATAATATTTTCAATATTGTTTACGTATATTGTTCACGGCCAAAGAATCGCCGGCTAAAATAATTGTGTTAGGTATACAATACGAATGGGCCATTCAGAAATACAGTGAGAAATATCGCGGCGTCGGCTGGCAACTATGGCAATGTAAACACACGCTGTTTGCTGTGGCCGAGACTCGTCACATCACTATCATATCATAACGACATAGTACACACTACACTACCCACTTCACTACCCACTCTCATTGCGACCTCTTTATAACATTCTCGACTACCCCACGGTTACCCAAAGTTCGAAATTTAAAATTTGTCTCGCATCCCAGCATCGCCATGAAGGTGGCAGGTACCGGCGATGCCGAATTTTGGAGGCGGCATCATCCAACTGCGATAAGAATATCCAAGCTGATACATTAAGACCGCGGGGCAAATTTACATTAGGATGAGTCGACCTTGATGCGGTGTAACGTGAGTCATTTTAGAAAAAAATATACAAAAAATTTGGATTAAAATAAAAAAATAAAAACGAGTTGTGTGCTAGAGGTAGTGGGGTTACTTACGGGTAGTTGTTGCGGGATGGGTAGGGCTCGGCAGCGAGCGGTGTCGGCGAGCGGAGCGGGGCGCGGGGCGCGGGCCGTTCGCTTACGCTCGTCCGCTCGGGGGGAGCGAGTGCGCGCGACTGGCGGCGGCACGAGGCTCGCGGGGTGATAACCGCTGATAAGCGTCGCGTCATCGCTTACGCGGTGAGCCGCTAAAATGACGCTACCGACATAATATACCTGTGTTACCTTGATTATGGATTGTACTTACTTGGAAGTACCTTTGTTGTGATGTTGTGGATTGGTTTGCATAAAATTATTACGCTGTTTACGATGGAATAAAAGTTAGGATTGGTGTAGAAATTTTGACTTTTGTAGCTAGCCAATAGCACGATATTTAAACGAAGCGAGGCGTTTCATCTAGCTTATACCATTGATTTTATAAAGAAATATCAGTGAGTCAACAAGCTAACTATCGCTGTCATCGAGCGAGCGTTGCGAGCGAGCGATGCAACGTTAGCTAATAGTAATCAACTGCAGTACCTATCACCCAGACCAGTAGGGGCCCGGTAGCGCCAAGTTGTAAACAGTTGACTAGAGCTCATGGGCTGGCTCGACTGGGGTAGTACCACCCTCTCACAGAAGATCGGCGTAAAGTAGCTATTGCAGCTGCTTAAAAGTCAGAGAGACGGAAGCCCAACCACCCCGTTGCCCTCCCTCTGTCCTACTCCACCTTCAAGCCCGCAACGTGCGAGCAATGCCTTTGGTATTGCAAGCATCTATAGGCTACGGTAACTGCTTAACATCAGGCGTTTGTTTACCACCGTCACAAAAAAAATCAAAGAAAATATTGTTTGTGCAATTTGTCCCGCATGGGATTCAAACCCGCGGCACCCAGACTATGTCGCTTAATGTCAATGTCACCCAGAAGTAACTGCACTTGGAATTCGACACGGCATATTAACCGCCGCGTGCCGTACGAAGCGACACCTACTTGTCGCTTGTGTCATCACACTACACACAGTAGTACTATCTTGTCTCTTCCTTGATCGGCCACATCTTACCCATATGAAAGTCACAACGGGACAACAACGAGAAATTAGGGACAAACGGGTATAGTTTAACCAATGGACCAGTTACTAAGAGGACTGGCCCTAAGCAAGTCGGCCGAGTGGTCGGCCTAGTACTAACATCGACATAAAACGAAGCGAGTAGTTCAACTATTTACCGGTAAATAGTAAAATGAAAAGGAAAAAACAATGACCACGTTTTGTTTCATACAAATATCTAATAAGGGCACCTCTTTCTTTAGTCTTTACTCTGTGGTTTAACCCCGCATTGATTGTATCTCTTAAAGAAAACAACAGTTTTTTTTTTAAATTTTAGACATCATATACCGAGCCGTCATGTAAAATATGATACACTATTAAATTAAGACCTTATACTTGTATGTAACATCAAACATTTTGTATTTTCTACTATTTTAAATTTTAAGAAATTATACTTAGTCCAAATAGTTTGTAATTTTTTCAAAGCAAGAAATATAAGGCTTTTTTATTTTTATTTTTATTTTAATTTTATTTTTAATTTTATTTACTTGTATGTGCATAGCTTGGTCTAAATAAGTCAGGGAAGGCATCATACTATTTAGTATATATATGTATTTCCAACATGATTCTATGGAACATGATCCTATTTAAAAATACAATACACTATACAATTAAGTGAATTAAAATAATAGTTAGGGTCATAACACACCGGGTAGCTATGACGACGTCGCCAGCCACCGTAGCCAACTAATTCGAATTGAAATGTATGACAGGTAACACACGTCGCCAGGCCGTCGCCAGCCATACATTTCATTGGCTACAGTGGTTGGCGACGTCGCCATGGCTACCCGGTGTGTTATGGCCCTTATTTGCCGTTTTAATGATCCACTCCTGGGCACGGGCCTCCCCTCAATGCGAGGAGGATTCAGGGCCATGCTGGCCTAGGGGTGATTGTGGATTTCACAAGTTATTCGAAAAAAATATTGTATCAAAACGTATTATTGAAGTTTTAATAGCCTGGTGGTCAGAAGTGCCGTCCGCGTAACTGAGAGGTTCCGGCTTCGTTTCCCAGTCTGGTCTTTAGACTATGACGTGAGCCCATACTAGTAACAGCGTTTAGTTTAGTAGGAGAAGCTAACATGACTACTAATGTGATACATTTTACATCGATAGTAATTAAAATAAAATTGTAATTAAAAACATAAATACTGAAATTTAATAAACGGTACTGTTGGCCTCGCGTAGGGCGTTTCAAAAATATTAATATTGTACGCCCTGGCCAATGCCCAAGGCAGGGTCGCCCTTTGAGGCCCTTTGTTTCCCCACCTAACTTTTAATGAATTTCTAATTGTTTCACCCTTACTTTTCCGTAACCTATTTACAATACTATAGCTGATTTTAGAACTGTGATATTTTATTTCAAATTAAAAACTGACTCAGTAGAACCAGTACCTCAAATAGACCTCTTATCCTACTTCCTACTAATATTATAAAAATAATAATAATTTAGCCCTTTAAATGTCCCACTGCTGGGCACGGGCCTCCCCTCAATGCGAGGGGGATTCAGGCCCCTACTAATATTATAAATGAGAAAGTGTGTGTGTGCGAGTGAACGTTTGTTACCACGTATCTCCATAACTACTTATCCGATTTTAATGAAATTTGAAACGAAGATAGTGTAGGCTCTGGAATAAGATACAGGCTAAGGGCCTCCG
Organism: Drymonia ruficornis; assembly: GCA_947859195.1. Taxonomy (NCBI): domain Eukaryota; kingdom Metazoa; phylum Arthropoda; class Insecta; order Lepidoptera; family Notodontidae; genus Drymonia; species Drymonia ruficornis. The sequence goes on along the minus strand of OX401907.1, from coordinate 656,879 downwards.
CAGACTTGCTACTTTTAGCATCGGCGATCGGCGATTTTGATGCTGCGTCTCGCTCGTTCGCGCTCGAAGAAACGCGACGCAGCATCGATACGTCACAAAATCGCCGGTCGCCGATGCTAAAAGTAGCAAGTCTATGGAGGCCCTAACCTTACACATAAATTTCAAAGCGGGCGAAGCCGCAGGGCACAGCTAGTATTATAATAAAAATCATAAATTCTAGGCTGTTGACATGTTGCAGGAGAACTGCTAACAGATGGCCGACAACGTGTCGACCGCTAAGAACATAGATCCCTGTCATTGTTGATGAACTGGGACTTGGGCCCGTATTAATAAATCGATCTCAAGATTGATATCGAACTTAAGATGCTGTTTTTGACAGATGTTCCATACATTAAACGTCAAAACTGCATCTTAAGATCGATCTCAACTTTGAGATCCATTTATTAATACGGGTCTTAAATGGTTAAAACTGCTATACCTACGTGGGACCAAATCCATCCATTATTTATTTATATATTTATAGCTAGACAAAACAACAGCTTTTAATTTCAGTGGTGGTAACAGTTATACAATTTACATAATAAGCCTTCTGTTATTGCAGAAAGAAAAAGATTATCCCAAAGACGTCCACTGCTGGGCATAGGTCTCTCCCAATGGCATCCATCGCAGTCTTCCGCCACCCACTTCCACCGGCTTCTGTCAGATACCGCCATCGATCTACCTGCTAAGGGCCGTCCTACACTTTGTCACCTAGTTTATACCTGCTTCAAGCGCGTGGAATTTAACAAAAAAAAGATTGTTAATTTTTGCTAAAATAAAAGTGGCAGAGGTTCCTCCTAGCATCAGCTATGTCCCAGTGAAAATCCGGAACAAACTGACGGACAGACAGACGGAATTTTATCTAACCGGTATTGGACCAGCGTGGACTAAACGCTAAATTCCCCTCACTTTGAGGAGGAGTGTGACTGGTATTATGACAGTAGAATTAACCTATATTGATAGGTACCAAAATACTTACGATGAAATGTAGATTCAGTGGATTCTACCATTGACCTCATTACCTCTTCAGCCATGATGGTGTGACTATGGTAACTAACGCTCGTATCAATAAATGCATCTCAAAGTTGAGATCGATTTACAGATGCAGTTTTGACGTTTAATGTAAATGAAATGAAAATGAAAAATGTTTATTCAGCACAGAACAAAAAAAAAGGAACATCACATAGAAAATTAGAAGAGATAGGCATATATATAGAAGGTATACAACGAGCAAAATTACTTTCAGTGTGAGCTGTGCCGAAAAGCATTTGGCTCAGCATATGCTGGAGAGGAGCGGAGTCTCCTCCAGCGCTGATTTTCAGCCAAAGCCTCCTCATAGGTACTCTGTTTAAATATTAGCTGGCTACCCAAAAAACTAAATAAAACAATAAACCAACCAGCAAGTACGCAACACTGAGTTATCGTTAAAATAGACATAATAATAAATATACTTGTTTATACTAAAATAAAATAGAAAAATAGAAGATTAATAAGCGACTGTAGCCTAGGGGTGAACAGGTTGGGCTAACAATCAGAAGGTCCCAGGTTCGATCCCCGGTGGGGCATGCACCAATGGATGAATTTTCATCTATGTGCATAATTTACAGTTCGCTGACGGTGAGGGAAAACATCGTGAGGAAACCTACCTATCCCTCGGGATTAGGTAATAGTCAGTTCCTGTATACACGGCGATACGGTTCACCACCTGTCACGTTGGGTTCTGACTATCTAGTGAAACGTGGGCTTTGAGTTGGTTAATACCTCCCCAATGTGGTGGTGTATGGCCGCTCAAGCCTCTGACTACCCCCGAACGGGGATAAAAATCGTGACGTTACATTTTTTTTTTTTAGAAGATTAATTTATGGAACATCTGTCAAAAACAGCATCTTATGATCGATCTCAACTTTGCGATGCATTTATTAATACTAGCCTAAGCTACATTATCATGATACCATATTGTAACTTTAGATAATATTTAGCTCAGCGAGACCAGAGTACGGTGGCTGGCTAACCAATTAGCATTGACACGCGAAAACGAAATATATATGCCAGTCGCGTGACCATACATTTTGACAATTGCACAACGCGAGGCCAATGACGATGGCTGATGAGGCGATAATGCCCACCGCTGGGCGCAAAGACCCATCAACGCTGCTCAACTACAGTTTGAAACAGTTCTCAAGATTAAGTTTGAGTATTTCGCGCCACGCGGTAAAAGAGAGTAATGTTTTTAGCGCCTGTTAAAAATAAACAAGCAATGAGTTTACTGGACGCGTTTTGCATGTTATTATATTCAGGCGTTTACGCATTATTAGACCGATGAAAATATATGCAGACTATCGCGCTCAGACACTATAATCAAATTGCAGTTCGTATAATAATAATATAATTAACTTATAGGTATTTAAATTTTATCGCCAGATACTCTCATTAGGTGGCGCCACGATCGCAGCTTCTAAAATAGAATCCGATAGTGTGTTACGCCGGCGCGCCGGTGTAATTTTAGCGTGGAACTGTGCGCGCGCGCAACGGCGCTTGTAGCGTGAAACTCAACTAAAGGTAAATTACCTTTGCTATTTAATGTTAAGAGGATTTCTGCAAAAATGTGAAAGGTGACAAGTTAAGTGTAGTGATTTGTTAATTTAGTCAAACCGGAAGTTGAATAGAGAGACAGCTCGTGTGTGTGCGTATCGGGTAAGGTTACCGTGCGATTTAATGGTTTAAATGCTATTTTTGTAATGATTATACTTTTGTTATTTGAATCGTGATCGATCATTCGTTGTATGCGTGTGTTATCGTTAAAGTGCGTTTATTGAATGAAACATAAACCAATAGGTACCTACTCAAATAAAACTGAGCATTATGCCCTGCGAGTATATTTTGAGAATGCTATCTAACCCTAACTAGCATAGAAATGTAAAAAAACTGTGATAAGGACGGGTTCAACACCCCCATATTTACAATACAAAGTAAGGCTAAATTTAACTCTTACAACATCTTAACTACTCAAACGCCACTCAAGTTTGTAAGACGCCACACAAGTGCAAGATAAGAACGTCTCAAAGTAACGGAGTTGAAGTTAAACCGTTTTATTACTAAAACAAAACTTAAACAAGAGATACACATTAAATTCGCTACTTTCAAAATTAACAAGGGAAATGTAACTAGACGCGGGTTCAAAATGAGTTTAACTATATTTTTTTTAATTACACCGAATGTGTCTGAGTGACAGGAAGATGGGCTGCATGCTCAGGCGCATGCCGCGCCCAAGCACTCAGTTTTGACGTCTAAGCGTATAGGCATAGGTCATAAAATTAGTGCTCTCGCGAGGCATGCGCGACATCTGGACGCACCAATTGGCCATTTATTTTCCACTTGAGTCCTTTCCGTATAACATTAACCTGTGACATTTGAGACAGTGCGCATCTAATATTAGTCGTAAGCGCAACCACAGTGAGATCAATATGGCCATTGGATTCATGACCGATCTATAACAAAACAAAATACAAAACAAAACTTATAACAGTCCACATAAAAATAATTCTGGCAAAAGCTATTTCTATCGTAGGTTAAGGCTGCGTTTCCATTGAAGCGGAGCGGGGCGGAGCGGGGCGGAGAAGAGCAGTGAAAAGTGGCAACTGTTTCCATTGAAGCGGTGCGGTGCGGGGCGGAGCGGAGCGGGGCGGAGCGGGGCGGAGCTGGGCGGAGTGGAGCGGAGAAGAGCAGTGAAAAGTGGCAAATGTTTTCATTGAAGTGGAGCGGTGCAGGGCGGAGCGGAGCGGGGCGGAGCGGGGCGGAGCTGGGCGGAGTGGAGCGGAGAAGAGCAGTGAAAAGTGGCAAATGTTTTCATTGAAGTGGAGCGGGGCGGAGCGGGGTTGAGCGGGGTGGAGCGGAGCGGTGCTGGGCGGAGTGGAGCGGAGAATAGCAGTGAGAAGTGGCAAATGTTTCCATTGAAGCGGAGCGGGGCGGATCGCGGCGAAGCGGAGCGGGGTGGAGCGGGGCAGCGTGTTCATATATTGTATTCGAAAGTCCGCTAGGCTCCGCTCAGCTCCGCTCAGCTCCGCTCAGCTCCGCTCAGCTCCGCTCAGCTCAGCTCAGCTCAGCTCAGCTCAGCTCAGCTCAGCTCCGCTCAGCTCCGCTGAGCTCCGCTCATCTCCGCTCAGCTCAGCTCAGCTCAGCTCAGCTCAGCTCAGCTCAGCTCCGCTTCGTGCCCACCACTCGGCACCACAGCCCGCTCAGCAACGCTCAGCTCCGCTCAGTTCCGCTCAGCTCCGCTCAGCTCAGCTCAGCTCAGCTCCGCTCGGCTCCGCTTCGTGCCCACCACTCGCCACCACAGCCTGCTCGACTCCGCTCTGTCCGGCTCGAGGCCGCGTGGTCATTTGTTTTATTCGAAAGTCCACTCATCTCCGCTCCGCCCAGCCCAGCTCCGCTCCGCTCCGTCCAGCCCCGCCCCGCCCCGCTCCGCCCAGCTCCGCTCCGCTTCGTGCCCACCACTCGGCACCACAGCCTGCTCGACTCCGCTCTGTCCGGCTCGGGGCCGCGTGTTCATTTGTTTTATTCGAAAGTCCACTCATCTCCGCTCCGCCCCGCTTACACTGTTTCCACTGGTGCGGAGTGGAGATTTCGAGCACTGTGATTGGCCAATTCACGGTCCGCTCGGCCCCGCTCCGCCCCGCTCCGCTTCAATCGAAACGCACCCTTATTCGAAAGTCCACTCATCTCCGCTCCGCCCAGCCCAGCTCCACTCCGCTCCGCCCAGCCCCGCCCCGCCCCGCTCAACTCCGCTCCGCTCCGCTTCGTGCCCACCACTCGGCACCACAGCCTGCTCGACTCCGCTCTGTCCGGCTCGGAGCCGCGTGTTCATTTGTTTTATTCGAAAGTCCACTCATCTCCGCTCCGCCCCGCTTACACTGTTTCCACTGATGCGGAGTGGAGATTTCGAGCACTGTGATTGGCCAATTCACGGTCCGCTCGGCCCCGCTCCGCCCCGCTCCGCTTCAATCGAAACGCACCCTAAACGTTACCGTAGACAAGAAAGACCAGGGGGCTTACCACGAACTCTTATAGCGATTCAATTACAGGAAAGTTTTAACGTTTCAGCGACTTTTTGTGCAATGACGTACCTTATTGTCATGACAATAAGAAACGTCATTGCACAAAAAGTAGCTGAAACGTTAAAACAAAACTGCTATAAGAGGTGGTGGTAAGCCCCCAGATTTACCTACGCTCGTAGCAAGTATATGAACAAATCATTACTTGTTCTGGAGACCTTCTAAAAATGGTCGCGATAACTTTTATTTGTTGTTTTGATGGATTTACTATGGAAAATCTGTCAAAACGTGCCTGAGACAGGCTTTTAGCTTAGAAATAACTTAAGAACAGTAACAACTTGTTTATGGATGTAGAGATTAGTCTCCCAGTGCAGCATCCGAGTGCATCTCGCAGTCCCAAGTGTTGAGATGCAACGTCCAGCATCCCGTCCCCACGGATCTGGCGCAATCTCGCTTTAATAGAATGGTTGCACCGCTTTCCGCCGCATCTTACCAACGGTTAAAAGTTTAGTACTGACTCACCCGTTCGAGATCACTTGGTCTTCAATTTTCATCTGCTGAAGATGACATAAGACAAATGGATGAGGACAGACACAACATTTGTCGACCACCTAGCTTCATAATTTCAGCCAAAAGACGTCCACTGTTGGACATAGGCCTCCCCCAAAGTTTTCCACAACGACCGGTCCTGTGCCACTTGCATCCAGCGGATTCCCGCGACCTTCATCAGGACGTCAGTCCACCTTGTGGGGGGCCTACCCACGCTACGTCTTCCGGTACGGTACCACCTAGCATGCTTAGGCGTTATTGTACTACCATTGTCGACTACTGGACATAGAAGGCGCAATGACTATTTTTATTACCTGATATGGCACTTAAAGATGGTTCATCTGATGGTAAGTGGAAACCACCGCCCAGGACAACTGAAACTTAAGAGGACCAGGCGCGGCGCCGACCTTTTAGGGCCCGCGAACGTGTCCTTTGAAGAACCCCATGTTGTAGTGCTGAAAACTTCAGAACTTGGAACTTTCTCAACTTCCACATATGCCACTGCCCCGCGCCAGGCATTGGGGGCCATCCATAAATTACGTCACACGAATTTCATGATTTTTAGACCCCTCCCCCCTTGTCACAGGTGGTCACATTTGCGAGACTCCCCCCCTCCCTGTGTAACGTCACATATTTTTTACAATTTCAGAAATTTTCACAATTTTTCGTTAGGAATTCAAATTTCGGTTTTAATACTTAGATAATTAGATTTTTGAATGTGACGTCACAAAACATAGGACCGTCTCCCACCTCACACTATGTCACATTTCGTTGACCCCCTCCCCCCCTTTACGTGTGACGTAATTAATGGATGGCCATTGAGAGATTCATCAGAATAATAATAGCCCACCAGATGCAGTCCCCAGCGGAGCGTTGCAACATAAAATTGCGTTTAATGTTGCATTTGGCAGCACATCGCTAATGACATGCCAGCCTCAACGCCATTTTAATTTTCCACTCTGAAAACTGACGTGAAAGCTTTCCGATAAACCACTGTTGAGTAACGATAATTAACTTTCAATTAATTAATAATAGTTAATTATAGTGCAAGGTTACCGTCCAAAATGTGTGTGAAACAAATCAAGCTTCTTATTGCACTAAAATGATGATTTATGTCACTACATAATAAGCTCTTATGGCCCTGAGTGTATTTTTCGGACACTAAAGTATACAGTTTGCTTACGAGAAAAAATACACTATTTCATAATACATTATTTAATGTATGCAACATGCAAAATGTATTATTATTTTAGCAATATTGTTATAACTGCTTGGCAAACTTTTATGTATTTATCAAAATTATAAGAATCTATAAAGAAACCTTTAAATACAGTCATCTAGATAAAGGCCGTTAGAGCCTTAACCACATGTTGTGGGAACAAATAGGTAATTTAACTCTTCAGAATATAACAAATACATCGTTATTAATCCTAGAAATGGGACAATAAATAAGATATTTCAATCGATAGCTATTAGTACCGTGCATAGACTAATTAAAAATGTATCGAGTTACTAAAGTGGGGAACGGTAATTGACTGGGGGCGTGATTTGCAACAAATTGTGGATCCCATCCCTAAAGAAAAACGTTTTTCAGTGCGAACAATTGCTCTTGAGGGAGCGTCGCCGCGTTTGTTTATTTTATGAACCTATTTCAAGACTACTTTAATTAGGTACGACAGCTTGTTTACGACAGACAATTTTAAAGTTCTACGTATCCAAATCCGTATCGCATCGTCCGTATGGTCACGATACGGCGATACGAATACGATAGAATCAAAATCAGAACCCAAATATTCTTTATGCATGTACAGTACTTATAAACCTGTCAAAGTAATGATTTGAATGAAAGAGATTCGTGAATTAGACGTTTACAATACGCAAGCGCAGCGAATGGAGAATAAAAGCAATGGACAGAGATACCTGGAACAAGCTGGAGGAGGCCTATACCCAAGAAAGGGTTCCGATCAATGGTGATGAAGGCAACAACGAAAGTGATTGAATATAACCAACATTTATACTTCTATAATTAATATTGTAATTTTCAATTTCATATCACCACATATAAAAATAATTAATTAATCATACATAATAGTCACCAATAATATATAATATTTTTAATGCATGCAATAATTTGTAGATTGGAAATAAATGGGCTTTATTATTATTATTATTATAATACGCAAGCAGTTCTGTCGCAAACTGATTCCTTAACTCGTGAGATATGTTCTGCCTTCGCTTGTTACATAATTCTGAATTCTTATCTGACTGTCTGAATTCAGAGATGTCTGCATTCATCGCATTCACCTGAGTTAAAGTAGAATCTTCAGCAAATATGCTAGAAAGACTCAATTCAGGATGCTTTTAAAACTGCCAAGTCCAAGGGATATGGATTTAGAAAGTTTCATCAAGCTGGCAACAAAATGAAAAAAGCACTCATCTTACGAGTATGTTTTTCAGTGGCCAAGATGTCCCGTATATACGAAGAGATGGATCCCATATACGCAGTATCCTGTAGCGATATCACCCTGCACTCCAGGACGAAGGGCTTCTTCAAGGGCCTCGCTGAGGAGGTGGTCGCCATGGCAGAAGCCGACGGCTGGCTGGACAAGTTTGAAGGTGTCGAAGACGGGAAGAAAGTTGATGCAGTTATGGAGAATGGAGAGGTGAGGCTTGTTTCATTATTAAAACCGTATTAAGAAAAGCGCAGGGGGCTTACCACAAGCTCTTATTGCGATTCAATTATAAGAACGTTTTAATGACGTTTCTTATTGTCATGACAATAAGGTACGTCATTGCACAAAAAGTCGCTGAAACGTTAATACGTTCCTGTAATTGAATCGCAATAAGAGCTTGTAGTAAGCCCCCAGGTCTCCAGAAAATAATGCAGGTTCTTCTGAATTCAGATACTCTACCATTCAATTCAAATTCAATTCAATTCAAATCATTTATTTTGTTTAGGCCTACGGGGGCACTTACAAATTGTCATTTTACATTTTTTCCTTAACTTCTACCTCCGGATCGGAAACGCGACCTCGACTGAGAAGATCCGGCAAGAAACTCAGCGGGCTTGGCATTTTTACATTGTTTTTTTTTATCGCCATTTACTTATTTTAATACAATGTATTTTGTTAAACAATAGCTCCAGTGTGCTGCCTTCCGAAATAAGCAAGGCAAGACACGCTACACTTTAACATGACACTGTTATAACGAAGTGTATTTGAGCGATCAGTCCCAAGCTGATTTATCGTCCAAGTAATCCGAGATTTTGTAATAGGCCTTTTGACAAAGTTTAGTTTTAACTATAGTTTTAAACTTAAATAATAACGTTTAATAATTCTATGTAAAGGTCTAGGATAAGGCATATTCAGTTTTCTAGGAGATCGCCTACAAACTTAGCTATCTCAATATCTTAAAGACCTATCAAATGTACTCATAATTATGTATACAAAGGCAGCAGACGCTAACAAAAAGGATGATAAATATCTCTAGTATATCTCGTTTCATCCCATAGTTCATTCTGATCTCAAGTTGACCTCAACATCGCGCTAACCTTATTAGTAATAAAATCCGCCGCAATACGCATGTGCCAGCTACTTGATCGAGCACTTGCAGCCAGTGCACAGCCCAGCAAGAGCTACTCTCTTGACCTATTGTCCTTAGCATTGCCAGAAGTACGGTAATTACCGTTTCGTACGGTAGTTAGGCCTTCAAATCGCACAATGCAGTACGGTCCACTGATTGCACCGTATGTATGCTAACAAATAGAGTACCTAATGTCATCACATCAAAAGACTAACTACGTCATGTTTACCGTTTGTATACAAGTTACAGTATTTTTTTACACGACTGCCCAAAAAAGGAGTATATGTGTTTAGGGTTCATGTATGTATGTATGTATGTATGTGAGATTCTTTATTCCACCATAACTTAAATGCCTGAATGGATTTGGATGTATGGGGTATCGTTAGAATCCTTAGATTGTTCCAGGTAACACTGGGTATATTATTTATGAAAACAATATAGTATGGCGGCATTATGGCTCAATTTTGAAATGTGAAAAAAAAAATGTTTTTCTTCCGTTATTACAATATGGGTATCAAATGGAAGGCCTTGATGAGCACATTCTAAAACTGTAGAATTTATAGGCATAATTTAACATAGGTATGGTTCATTTTTGGCTGTTGCCCCTAAAATGCATAAAATAAAAATAAATACTTTAAAAAATTAAAAAACACGACTGCCCTGCCAAAAAACTAACTAAAAAGTATAAAACAAGTGCAGTGTCATTGCAGTCGGGGGCCCTCTCAGATTAAATATGTTCCACAGAATGGTCCCCCGACTGCAATGACACTGCACTTGTTTTATACTTTTTAGTTCGTTTTTTGGCAGGGCAGTCGGGTTTTTTAATTTTTTAAATTATTTTTTTTTTTGTCAAATACGATTATGCCAGCGGCAACACTGGTTCCTAGAAATCCTAGATACATAGGTATAAAACCATTATCTAGTTTCATTTCAATTTAAATTTCAACTCTAATCCACCAATAAATTTAGTTCAGTTTTCAATGCAAGTAATAAATGGATTCGATACAAGTATCGAAAAGATTCAAACTCTAAAAACTATTCTTACAGTTTCAATCTTGAATGTTAGTCTTCAAGGTTATATTTCCAATGGAGGGGAAGACAATTATGATGGTAATGAGACTAAAATAGTTTGCGGCGGTACAATGGCTATCCGTGCAATGTTTTAGCGGCACAAACACTGGGGACTCGGTAATGAATGAGTATTAAAAATAATGGGACTGTATTTGGATGCGCTGTTGCGTCGCATTCCGGTGTTCGTTTTGTAAAATAATTGGAAATGCACAAATACTGCAAGGTATTTCAAACCGTGTGGATTTTGTGGTTTACCGCGCTTAATGAAGTTTGGATGGACACGTTTAAACTAGAGATGGGTTGTACTAGGTAATTTTGGGACTAGGTGCACCCTAGTATTTCAAAATACGTGATCCAAACACCTGTTCCACCTATTCCACCTAGTCTCAAGTACTTATCGGCTATGGTTCGTGTACTTAGTCCTTAGATCCATAATAGAACTCGATACATGAGATCAAATGGGAACAAAAACTGCCTTTTGCTCTCTTCAGATGTCGCTACTGCTTACAATATGTCATTCTCCATAGTAATTATGTAAACAAACTTGTTTAGATTAATATTATTTCATAATATATTGATTGCGTCGTCACGCTCTCGCAATACGGTACGGTACTTGGTACTTGGTGCGTCAGCGGACGTGTTGAGCGCTAATACTAGGTGGACTAAGTACTGTCAAAATTGGAATAGGTGCCACCTAGTCTCGTAAAATACCTAGTCTTCGCACCTGTTCTAGTAAATACGACTCACCTCTAGTTTAAACATCTTTATGAACAAAACGTGGCGAGTATACCAGACAGTTATTGAAGAGAAAGGGAGATATACCCAGCAGTGGAATATTTAACAGGCTGAAAAGGGCTGAGGTCACATTACAGAAAACAATAATTAGCCCTTTTAATGTCCCACTCCTGGGCACGGACCTCCCCTCAAATCGAGGTAGTCCACCACGCTAGTTCAATGCGGGTTGGTGGATTTCTCATATCATTTTGAAAAATTGATTAGATTTTCTAAAACATGCAGTTTTCACAAGTGATAATCATATTGGAGTTATATTCGCATATAGATTGCTAAGAACTCAGGTGCGAGCCATGGTTTGAACCCTGGACCTCAAGCAAGACGCGTGCTTAACCAATCGACTATTACTGCTTGATCACAGTTAGAAATACTACACCCCAAGCCAACTAGATACTTGGGTGAATGAGGCTTCCCCGCCGACAGGTGCCTAGTTAACTTGGATGAGTAGTAAAAATTGTTGTTTTTGATATTCACTTAAATGAAACGTTTTAACTTCCTCACGCATACTCCTCCAAGCCAACTAGGCACCTGTTGGCGGAGAAGCCGCTTTCACCCGAGTGCCTAGTTGGCTTGGTGTGCTAGTACTACAGATACCTTAAAACAATTCTTTTCGCAGATTATGGAATCATTAACAGAAGTGTTGTCGAGGATCCAGCCACTGTTCCGCGGGAAAGACGCGAGGGTGTCTCAAGAGCGGCGGAGAGCGGCGCAGACGGCGATGACGGAAGGAGACCTGACCAAAGCCCTGGCCCTAGCCAGCCAAGCAGTCCTCAGGGCTCCCATGACAGGTTCGACTCTTATCTAGCTCCATTTTACCATTATATTTCATTGACGATACCGTAAAAAACCGACGATACAGACAAAAATAATTGACACCGAAGGTCCACGTAAAACGGTCAGACGAAGAATGAGCCATCTTTTCTAGAAGCGTGTCCTATAATACTCATTATTTTGGCCCTAACCCGGTCATCGACCATCTGGGCATCGATCACATGACCCGTTCGTTCTACCTATTTTTCGCAATGCAAACTTTTCAGTCAACTAACTGAGGTGCGCGGGCGCGGGGTACTGAATGCTCATTGGTCATTGGTCACGACCAATCTTGACATACACGTACGCAGACACAGAGCGATTATTATAATAATAATAATAATAATTTAGCCCTTTTAACGTCCCACTGATGGGCACGGGCCTCCCCTCAATGCGAGGGGGATTTAGGCCATTATCCACCACGCTGGCCCAGTGCGGGTTGGTGGATTTCACATGTCTAAAGACATGCAGGTTTCCTCACGATGTTTTCCTTCACCGCAAGCAAGTGATAATCATATTAAAGTTATGATTCACACATAGATTTCGAAAAATCCATAGGGTGAGCCAGGGTTTGAACCCAAGACCTTAAGCCCGCAAGACGCGTGCTTAACCAATCGGCTACCACTGCTATAGCAGCGATTATACTATTAGCGATTATTACTGGCCAAAAATTAGTGAGCGTGGATTTATATAAGATCTGTCTTATTTGGTAAATGAAAACGTTCGCCCTATACCAGTAAGGTTTTTTCTTTTATCTGGTGAAATAATTTATGCTCTATCTCTCTCCGTCTTTTACACAAATCGGCTAATTATATAGAATAAAAATAGATTCTTAGTGCTATCAGTTTCGTTCAAGCAACAATGAACATTAATTATCAGTGCACACGGTTCATCACACAGAACACAAGCACCGACAAATGATTGCTATCACAGATGTACATTCTCTCAGATGCTGTAATTGCAAAACTTCTGCGAACTCAAATAAACGGACGTTTAGTGCGTTTAAACTATTTATGGTTTCAACCAACATCCACTTGGCGTTTCATTGACATGGATGATCAAGATATAGAAGATAAAGTCTGATTGTGACTGTTTACTAAAAGTTTAATTTGCTTCAAGAGTTGTCACAGGGCCCTCCCTTGTAACCAGGGTTCTCCCTCGTAACCAGGGTTCTCCCTCGTAACCAGGATTCTCCAGGTTCAAATCCCATCCTGACCGTGTTATACCGGTCTCTTACCGGCTAAACACCCACGGTAGACCTACTCTCGCCTTGCGAAGGGGTCTCGGGAACGCTTTTGCATACATCCGTGACCCTATCAGCGGTGCGCGCGAGCAGACTCCTCTTGAAGTCAGCACTGAACTGGGTTGAAATTAGTGTCCACACGCGCCGACCACTGGATTGGGTTTTTGGACTGTCCCGTTACTGTCCCTCAAGCAGGGAGTGATCGTTGCATCTCCGGTACTTCTCTGGTTAGGAAGTAGAGAGCTACATGCTGGATTAGTTCTCCGGCCACCCAGCTGCAGGACTTGGGTAGATGCGTAAGGTGTTTGCGTATGCGCTATGCGTTGGTTTGCGCTGCGTTTGCGTTGGTGCTGCGTGCTGGGAGGTGAGCGCGCCGTACAGCTCCGGTACCATTCAGGAGAAATGGTAGTCGGCTTCTCTGGCGTCCCCAGCGGGGATTGAACCGTTAGCATTCCATGGAGTGCGGGTGGTAAGCGACTCACGGCTCCGGTACCATTCTGGATAAATGGTAGTGAGCGATCACGGTGCAACTCACACGTTGAGTACTAGAGTGGATGCTCTGGCGGCAGGACCTACCGTAGATGGTCCCTGACGCCTCGTAAGGGGTTGCCAGGTATAGTGTGCCTCTTTTTGTAACCTTACGGTTGGTAAGGGGGCCACTATAATAAATCTCTCTTTTCCATAACAGGTATGGGTGTTGTCCCGTTACTGTCATCATGTATACCACGCTGCCCGTATAGACAGGCGGCTAATTCGCTGGACTGCTTTGTGCGAGTAACGTGAGCACTGGACTGGGTTGAAACTAGTGCCCACACGAGCCCAGTTACAGGTCAGCGCTGGACTGGGTTACAGAAGGACTAGACAAGTGGCTGACGTCTACAAGCGTTCGTTCAAATCGCTACGCTTCATATATGGAAATGACATAAGTCACGTGATCTACATAACAACTTGTTATTGGCGGCGTCTTCATCAGGCGCATGCCTCGCGCGAGCACTCAGTTTTGACGTTGAAACGTATAGACACAATGTCATAATATGAGTGCTCGGGTGAGGCATGCGCGGCAATTGGACGCATCTATTGATCTACATAGCGACGTTTGACATTTCCATACATTGTGAAGTCTATTCTATTCTATTCGATTAGCGTTCATGCCACTTGGCTAGCCCCTCTGGATTGTCGCGTCACTGTCATGGTATAAACGGCGCTTGATTGCGAGAGCGAGGGCCACACCACGCCGCCCTCCTCGGAGTACAAGAGCATCTTAACAAAAGCTTATAACTTAGTTGCTTCTCTAAATGAGGACATTTTCCGCACGCCTCAGCCCGTGAAGTTGTTAGGGCCGAGGAAATCTAAGTTACTGCAAACTAGATCACGGAGCTCCGTTTAACACTTATTCCCAATAAACCTAGGTAATTGCCTGGCGAGGCTCCGCAACAGATGCGGCCGTATTCCAGCCTCTACATCACATCCCGGTATTTTGAGATTTATAATAATTATAATGAAGAAACTACGAAGGTTTAATTTGCGTCCAGCGGTTGCAATGGACAATTGTTAAGAGACGCTTAGATCATTAATAAAGGAACACACAAATCTAGAGCACTTTGGAGCTAGATTTTGGACCTTTTGTTATTATCTTTGTTCCGATTAGGTACAGTTTTTCAGCGTTGCAGTGTTTTTAAAACTTAGGTACTTTGTAAATCAATTGTATATCTAATATAACTTTCGGTGGTAACAATATTGCTTTCGGCTGTTCAGGGATTATTTTTAATTTAATTATTTTTAACTTCCTCTTTAATAATAATAATATTAGCCCTTTTAATGTCCCACTGCTGGGCACGGGCCCCCCTCAATGCGAGGGGGATTTAGGCCATAATCCACCACGCTGGCCCAGTGCGGGTTGGTGGATTTCACAAGTCTAAGACATGCAGGTTTCCTCACGATGTTTTCCTTCACCGTAAGCAAGTGATAATCATATTAAAGTTATGATTCACACATAGATTTCGAAAAATCCAGAGGTGTGAGCCAGGGTTTGAACCCAGGACCTTAAGCCCGCAAGACGCGTGCTTAACCAATCAGCTATCACTGCTAACTTCCTCTTTATTAATGTATATTTGCTAGAATAGGACCCCGCTCCGTCCCGTAGGCGGTATTCTAATTAAAGTGAGAGGGAAGGCACGAGCTAGTGCCGTGCTCTTCTGCGATCTTACTGTGTAAATAGATTCCAGGTCCAGGAAATAGGACGGCGTATTTATGAAACGTCTGTAAAAATAGAAAATAAAATATCAAGTCGGGTAAAGGACTGGATAGTTTACGGCGAGCAAATTGAGTAGCGAATCTAATTTATTTTCAAATTATGTTGATTCAGCTGCAGTTTGCAATTGCAATTTGCATTAATGAAACTGGACGTATTGGCTGTCGTATTAAGTTAAAGGTAATTTACGAAAAGTACAATTTCGAATCGATCCACCTGAAGATACACGTTCCTGTGTTGGTAAATTGGATAAAAAACTTAGGTATCGTCTAAAAGTGCCTAGTGGAGTGCCCGAACAATCAGTTCAGACCTCGTAGACAAACTTCAGAACTGATTTTTGGGGCGCGGTTGCTCGGGGCTTGTGGACCCATCTAATAACTTTTTTTAATTCTGACAAACTTGTAGGCAACCCAAAAAGATCCTTCCTCCATCAAACATTGATGCACTAAGGTAACATAAACGAAAAGTGTGCACGTTGAATTTATACCTGGATGCATTTCCGATACAACACAAAGCACCACGCTAGGAATGGAATGCATTGCCTATTGTTAACTTCTCCCAATTACTTTCTTAGGCCGTAAACACACGAGCGGCCCTCTACCGTCGATAGAACCAACTGTAGCCGTCGGCTCGTCAACGGCTGCTGCTGACGTTGTTCGGCAGTAGCTGGCAGTCAACGGCAGTGCCGCTCGTGTGTTTGCGGCATTAGCTGTTATTTCCATGTCCTGGACTCGTCTTGTTCATGACACAGTATTAAAGAAGTCTTGGTTTATCCAGGGTCGGACGACGCCGCGTGTGACGGCGGCATCACACTAGCCCTCGCCCTGTGGCTTCGCTCCGAAGTCCTGCTGCGGTCCGACAGACCGCGGGCAGCTCTCGAGGACCTGAAGCTGGCCCTGAAGGAGCGACTTCCGGCGAAGATGAGGGCGCAGTACTATTGGCGAATGGGCCATTGTTATCGAGGTAAAATGATAAAGACGTTTAAAGGGTTATAGAATAGACACGGCATTACCATCCCGCGACTTCCTACGGGTGGAATTTAACTAACAAGTATTGTTAATGTTTGCTAAAATAAAAGGAGCCTATGTTACATACACATACATACATATACTCACGCCTGTATCCCAAGGGGGTAGGCAGAGACTATTGATTGCCACGTGCTACGATTCTGACACACCTCTTTTGCTTCATCCACATTCATACATCTTCTCATGCACTGCCATCGGTTGAGGGTGCTACGGACTTGACCTTTCTGGAAGAGACCATTGATTTGGCCGTGAAAAGTTCTCCTTGGGCGCCCTCTTCCGACGCATCCACTTACTTTCGCTCCATATATCTCTTTCGTCAATCGACTTTCACTCATCCTCTCTACATGGCCAAACCATCTTAGCATACTCCTTTCAATCTTAGTCACCACATCATCCTTCAACTTGCATCTCACTCTTATCACACTATTCCTTATACGGTCAGCAATGGTGACACCACACATACTCCGTAAGGAGCGCATTTCCACCGCATTTATTTTACTTTCATGCTTCTTTTGCCATACCCAACATTCACTCCCATACATGAGTGTTGGCACTAACACACCATCGTGAATCGCCAACCGTGCCTTTTTTGAGACCGCCTGGCTACTCACTATGGAGTGTAACGCACCATTCACTCTATTGCCTGCCTAAGCCTAAGTTACTCCTTATAAAATCAGCTATCTGCCAGTGAAAGTCCCGTCAAAATCGGTCCAGCGCTTTCGGAGATTAGCGGGAACAAACGTGACTAAGGAAAATGCATTTTTTATAATACTATATACTTTCATTTGCATTAAAAAGATGACTTGACAAACAGACACTTCAATTTGATTTATTTGTATAGACTGCATAGATAGACTCACGGAGAGGCTGTTTCACAATTTTCATACTTACCTGTTTCAAGATAGAAGTTTTATAATCCAAGTTTTGATTATTAAAACCTTAAAAATACACTTCTCATCAAATAAATCGAAACATTTACATTCAAATTTTAAAATTCAAATTCAAATTTGGAATTGTGATACACCATTGTGTAGACTAAACTGCCATTTATTTATTGGCGTATTTTTTTAATGATATCAATCATTACTTTTTTATTTAAATTGTAGTACTGTTTCGATTTTTTTGGTTAGAAGTGTATTATTTTTTTATTTATTTATTAGTAAGAAAACCAACAGCAGTTTATACAATTAAAGTTGTACATGAATATTAAACTTAACATGAGCCAATTACAGGTTTTCCTAGCATAACTGAACATATTATCAAACCCTCAGATTCTATAGCAAAGTCCAGATACTAGACAGAGTATGCCTATACTTTCTCGAGTCGATGCCCACTCGCTATACGACAATGTTAGAAGATTGTACTTATTAAGTACTTTTAAAGGGTTTATCACGGTGGTGACAAAGACCACCGTTCGTCAAAAAGGTTAAAATATAAAACTGATAATCAGTCAAGGAGTAAAACTATTTACAATGCCACATGGTGGCTTCACGCCCACAGATCTACGGGGCTTGATTCATACTACATGCAGTAGTATGTAAAGAGTTAGCTACTGAGTTCTGTCCGCACGGGATATCATCGGAAGGTGCAGCTAACGATACCGCGTTCTTTTCTTACATAGCGACATCTAGTTAACGTCGCATAACTAACAGCGTGAAAGCGCCTACGCAAGTATTTCTTGTTTATTGTGACAATCATTTGAGGATTAAACCATGCCGACTAGCCTATATTTCAATAGCCTCATAATCCATACCCTACTACTTTGAAATTGAATAGAAATACTCGTTGTTATTACCAAAAACTTAAACTCACTTTAAACGTGTGTCTAGTTAATTTACCCTTGTATAACTCGTGTTTATCTTGTGTTTAAGTATTTTTTTAAAAACACCGCTAGTGTTCAAATTATTGTTATACTTATATTTAGTTTTTAAATTTCGAATGCTACGTCGCGGGACGCGCTGTGTGTATTGTACCGGCATTGAGTACCTTGGTGGGTACAATGACGTCACACGATCTGTGACGTCATTTTCCGTCAGGACTCCGCAGTGCACGCTCCTGTACATTTTCTATCTTACTCACACACAGCCATGCTTGAAAAAGATAGCAATACAGCAGTTCAATTAAATTAGTTTCGTACAGGTCAGGAGGCTTACCACAAGCTCTTATTGCGATTCAATTATAGGAACGTTTTAACGACGTTTTAATGACGTTTCTTATTGTCATGACAATAAGGTACGTCATTGCACAAAAAGTCGCTGAAACGTTAATACGTTCCTGTAATTGAATAGCAATAAGAGCTTGTGGTAAGCCCCCTGATCCAATGTTTGGCATCGAAACTCAAAACTCATTACTTTTAACCACATCTCAAAAGCTGGAATCCCTTCCTTTGTATTCGTACCTTTGATAGATCCGCAAAGGGATTAAAAGCTGTGTATAATGCGATACAGATCAACAATTTACAAGAACGGCTGCGTTTGACAAACTACATTTTGTGGAATATAAAAAGGGTTGTTTCATTTTTGGGCTAAAAGATTAAGATCTTTCGCGGTGTCCTTGGAGTTGTATTAGATTGTTTTCCGTACAACCTTTGCGTAATGTGTACGGAAAAGGACGGTTATTTGATGCCCTGGGCACATTACATACATAAATACGTAACATGTTTGTTAATGTTTGCTAAAATAAAAGTAACTTAAGTTACTTCTTATAACATCAGCTCTCTGGCAGTGAAAGTCCCGTCAATTTTTTTTCAGCCGTTTCGGAGATTAGCCACAACAAACAAACAATGTTAAAATTGTTTTTTTTATAAGTACCGTACTTTGATACTAGTACTCTGATATGCATTTAGTAAAAAGCTGTGATATTACAAACAGACTGTTCAATTATATTTATTGTACAGTTACAATGGCAATGAATCCCTCGTGCAGGCCAAGTTACAGAGCCTTGAACACCGACGTAGGGTCGCCAGTCTATCAGTTTTCTACAGAATACATTTCGGAGAGTGTGCGATGGAATTACATGAGTTAATTCCCCCATCCCCATTCTAACATCGGACGACTAGACGCACGGGTACAACACATCCGTACACTGTAGACATTCCTTCGGTTCGTACCAAGCGTTTTGCTTCTACCTTCATCATGCGAACTGCTAAGGAATGGAACTCCTTGCCGGCGTCTTTGTTCCCCATGGACTACAATCTGGGTGTTTTTCAAGTCGAGAGTGAACAGGTACTGTCTAGGCAAGTATGCTCCATCGTAGACCACATCGTCACTTAACATCAGGTGAGTTCGTAGTCAAATGCTTGCCTATTCCTGAATAAAAAAAAAAAAAAAAAAAAAACAATAGAGGTAGGTGTTCTTTTTCACGCCAACCCGCAACCACCTGATGCAGTGAGGCATCGGGTTCGAATCCCGCCAGAGACACATTTCGACAACAGCCTTGTCGTAATTTCCCCACTTACGTAGTAAAAGACTGCTAAGTTTGGAACCATACAGGTTGGTATGTTAGTCTGGAGATATTTATATTCTTATATTTTCATTTCATCCAGTTCCTATAGTATCTCAAAATCTAAAATTCAAAATCCAATTAAAAACATTTATTCAGCACAGCACAGAACCACAAACAACACACGGCACATACAAAGGCGGAAGAGACAGACATAATATAAAATAGTATACATCGAGCAACATTTCAGTGTGAGCTGTGCCGAAAGGCAAGTGGCTCAGCATGTGCTGAAGAAGAACGGGGTCTCCTCCAGCGCTGATTTTCAGCCAAAGCCTCCTCATACCCTGTTAAAACATCATCTGGTTACCCAAACAGCAATAAAAGAACATCCAGTTGGTACAAAACACTTAGCTATACCTACTTTTGAATTAATAACTATTATATATAAAAAACTTATTATGTGTTATGTTACTATCTGTGACCCATCTCGCCAGACGCCCGCATCTCACGTACGGTCAGCAACGAAAGTCGCTGAACATTCTCAGTTTTTCAAATAGCTTGCACACTTTTGTTTTGTATCAAATCCATATTTTTTCTGTATCGAAACAAAATGTAGACATGTTGCTAATGTTTGGTTTTATAAAGGTTTACCAACGTTTGTAGAATAAAGAGTATAACCGATTTGAAAAATACAGAATGTTCAGCGACTTTCGTTGCTGACTGTACCTATACATATACCCACCTATT
The DNA here is from genome assembly GCA_947859195.1 of Drymonia ruficornis. Taxonomy (NCBI): domain Eukaryota; kingdom Metazoa; phylum Arthropoda; class Insecta; order Lepidoptera; family Notodontidae; genus Drymonia; species Drymonia ruficornis. The sequence continues at coordinate 636,275 of OX401907.1, read as the reverse complement.
CATAGGTAGGAAGTTGCGGGCGCACACGACCTCTCCTATCTCCTCTTCTTCTGTGCTCCAGGCACGAGGGAAGCGACCCGTGCGAAGGTGTCCTACGAGCTGGCGAGTCGGCTGCTCGGCGGCGATGAGACTGCTAAGAACCAGCTGGCCTTAGACATCCAGACTTTGGACTACACGGCACAGCCTACACAAGAGCCGGATAAACCTGGTAGGATGCCTATTCTTTAGGTCACTTATTGCACCATGTGTTGAAATTTGAGAACAGTTCAGTAATGTTAAAATAATACTGCTATAAGAGGTGGTGGTAGGGCCCCTGAGCGTTCCGTACAAACTTATTAGGAGTCGAATTTTCAAAGACGCTGAAAATTACATATACTGTCGTGGTCAGCTAATTAGGGACACAGTACTGAAGGAGGCAAACCTCGTAGCTCTTTGTAGCTCGTAGCTCTCGTCTTCAAGACCTCGTAGCTCGTATAATCATAGGAGTTTGATGCTTGTGTTAATGTTAAAAGTAGGTACACTAATGTCCATAATACGCGTATTAGTCCGGGTTGCCTAGTGCATTTTTTTTTATTAGTATCAAGCTAATTTTCCGTGATTAGCTTCATTTTGATGAGACGCCCAACAATTTCTGTACGAATAATCTTGATTGTGGTAGGTAAGAGGGGTAGCAGAGATAAAATATGTTGATTTGATGATTCTCAAAAATGTATTACTAAATGGGTTTTTTTTTTGTTAACTCTAACAATAATTATCTGAATTATTGGAAAAAATATCATATCATCTGGTTAGTAATCATTTTTGATGACCTCGTTATCGATACATGTTGGAAGGAGGGGACTCTTAAATCAAACCATACATTTTGTAGGACAAATATTTTTTCGATTAATTTAGATAATAATCATCAGATTGTACAAAAAAAACAGTTAGTAATAATATGTTGAGAATCATCAAATCAACATATTTTATCTCTGCTACCCCTCTTACCTACCACAATCAAGATTTTTCGTACATAAATTGTTGGGCGTCTCATCAAAATGAAGCTGCTCACGGAAAATTAGCTTGATACTAATAAAAAAAAATGCACTAGGGAACCCGGACTATGGTTAATGAGAGAAAAAGATTCTTACAAACTTTATGGAAACTTGACACATAATACCATCGCTCACTATTAGGTCCCCTGGTGGTCCCTAGTGGAAAAGACCTTTCATCAAGTTTTGCCTTCGTCCTTTGTCCATCAGATAAAACTCCCTATTCGTTCCATATGATGTGTGATGTGCTTCCTCCAGATGTGAATTTGTTTACAGGTATCTCATTAACCGGAGGAGCGAAACAAAACATGCCTTCCCTCTCCAAACTACTCAAGATTACTGAAGAGGAAAATAAGGTTACTTTTAAAATACAATAAACAGCTTAAAATAAGTATACTTTCATTCATATAGTATATTTTCCTATCCACTCGTGCTAAATAGTGACACTAAATTAATGAACTTAAATGTAACTATATTTAAAAAAAACATAGTCGAATTGAGAACCTCCTCGTTTTTGAAGTCGGTTAAAAGAGAATAAAATTAATGACTATAATTACTCCCTTAGTATTCTTTTTACAAAACCTTCAAAACAATGCACAATAACACTAGATTTTTAGTACGGGGATTTTGTTTCATCTAATTGCTTTACGTTACCTCAAAAAACACTCTCACATCATAACGTCAATGGATAATAATGTAATCCTTCGTCATCACCAGGGTCGGTTCGCAGTGGCGACCTCCCCAGTCAAATCTGGTGATGTCCTGCTGGTGGATGGACCCTACGCCGCCTGCCTGGTCGCTGAGTACTACGGCTCCCACTGCCTGCACTGTTTCAAAAGGTAATGTACCTTAAATGTACCTTTATCACTTTCAAAAAGTAATGTACCTTAATCACTGTTTCAAAAGGTAATGTACCTTAATCACTGTTTCAAAAGGTATTGTACCTTAATCACTGTTTCAAAAGGTAATGTACCTTAATCACTGTTTCAAAAGGTAATGTACCTTAATCACTGTTTCAAAAGGTAATGTACCTTAATCACTGTTTCAAAAGGTAATGTACCTTAATCACTGTTTCAAAAGGTAATGTACCTTAATCACTGTTTCAAAAGGTAATGTACCTTAATCACTGTTTCAAAAGGTAATGTACCTTAATCACTGTTTCAAAAGGTAATGTACCTTATTCACTGTTTCAAAAGGTAATGTACCTTAATCACTGTTTCAAAAGGTAATGTACCTTAATCACTGTTTCAAAAGGTAATGTTCCTTAATGTACCGTAAAATGTGGAGGTAATACGAATCAGTGCGATAGGGTTACTATACTCTGATAGCGTAAGCAACGCTCACCTTTCATGGCGATTCCAAGAACAGAGGAATAGTGTGTGTTCCCTCTCTATAGTCTGTGGTATAGTGGAACGTAGGTCACTCGGCTCCCTGCACCGAGTGGTTGCGGGGCCGATTCCCGTTGCGGTAAAATTTCAGAATGGCCTTTCCGTAGTCTATCGTGGTCTGGGTGTCACGAGGACCGCCCCAGTCCAATGTACGGTACCTGTGTCAGTTTAGTTTATATCCTTAACTTTAGGGCCATGCACTTGGTGTGTTATTCTGGTGGTATTTTTCTAATCAATCTGTATTTGATGCAGTCGAGCGTGTTCAGACCACGATCGTTTGTACTTCTTAAACTCTGCTCAAGAAATCTTTTGCTTTCCATGGGTTAACGGTTCTTTTGGACATAATAATAATAATAATAATTTAGCCCTTTTAACGTCCCACTGCTGGGCACGGGCCTCCCCTCAATGCGAGGGGGATTCAGGCTAATCCACCACGCTGGCCCAGTCCGGGTTGGTAGATTTCACATGTCTAAAGACATGCAGGTTTCCTCACGATGTTTTTCCTTCACCGTAGACAAGTGATAATCATATTAAAGTTATGATTCACACATAGATTTCGAAATATCCAGAGGTGTGAGCCAGGGTTTGAACCCATGACCTTAAGCCCGCAAGACGCGTGCTTAACCAATCGGCTATCACTGCTTTTTTATCCCCCCTTAATCTGCCCTTATTGTTTCAGACTAGTAGACTGTGAGAATGAAGCTCCTGTGTGGTGTCCGAAATGTTCAGGAGTCGCATTCTGCAGCGTGCCGTGCAGAGATGCTGCCGTATCCACCTACCACTCGGTTGAGTGCCAATTTCTTGACCTTTTCACTGGTAAGGCATCCAGCACTAGCTATTTGTTTCTTTGGTCCAAATTAATAACGTTAATATTATTTTTTTCCAGGCTCTGGTATGTCGGTATTAAGTCACATTGCGCTACGAATGGTAACGCAAGCAGGGCTCGACACCAGCCTATCGATGCACTCCAAATATCTGTCCAATGAAGTCAAAACAGTGGAAGGATCAGCACTGAACGACATCGAAGGAGTCACAAAGAAATCCAAAATGAAGAATAGGAAAGAAAGACTGAATAGGTCTAAGAAAGGGTTGAAGAGTTTCACAGACAAGACTTCGAAGGAAGACGAAGAAGTGAAAGTGGATGATAAAATGACATTTGAAGAGAAATTGGAACTGAAAGCGGCGCAAATATATTCGCTGTGCACGCACTCGGATCAAAGTAAGGCGGGTGACTACTTGAAGAGAATAGTGATGGCAATGTTTCTGACAGAGTGTCTGAAAAAGGCCGGTTTCTTTAACAAATGTGAACAGGATAATTTAACAAAAGGTACATTTCACCATTATATATTTATTTATTATTTAGTAACATGGAAAACTTACAGCTAATTAGTAACGTAACATAGGACACTAGTATATACACTGGAAAGTCACAAGTCTTCACTTATAGTGACTGAGTAGAACTATGAAATGTGAGAAGTACAAAGTTGAGTAGAATGCATGCAAGAATTATAAATTAAATAAATGACAACCTATTAAATAAAAAAAGCTACGGCTTAAGCATCTTCTAGCCGATGACACACTGGTGATAAATGGATCAATATCGTGTTGTTTACATAATTTGTTAAAGTTTCTGCTGGCGCGCACCATGTATCTATTTAGCCTATAGTTAGTTGAAGAATTTGGTATCCGTAGCGGTGGGTTGTTACGAATTGACGTAAGAGGTACATTAAAGTGGATTTTAGATAAGAGATATTTTAGATTATATAATTTAATGAATAAACGGAAAGCGATTGACTGCTTAAAAATAAACTACTTGTAATGTGTTGGTAATTATTGGAACTGCTGCTTCAACATCGAACAAAAAAGTTGAATGTAATACGTATGATTGACGGTCCCGTCGGCGTGGTTGGCGTGATGGCGTCTTTCACGCTGCAGGTCGTAGCTTCGATTCCTACCCGGGACATGAATTGCATGAACATGTCTGTATGTCCGGAGTCTGGGTGTATAAGGTAAACGCACCAGTAATGGTCAGCGTTCCACTAATGGTCATTTGAAAACAAAAACCTTCCAAATAAGAACCACGAATGTTTTAGGGAAAGCGGCAATACTCAACCATAAAACATAGACACTCAGCTTTATAAAAATGAATTTTGAAGTCTTAACGTCATTTATTTTCAAAATGGCGACCGTGTAAAGTAGTCGCCGTCGCAAACTCATCAATTCTTTAAGAATTTCGTTAAGGAAGTGGTATTTTTAAACAGATTTTTTAGTATGAAAAATAGTAGTGGATTTGCACCTAATTTATTATATGCATGCTGAGATGATTGGGAGACAACATTACTACGTAATTGCACTAATTTACTTCGTAGTTTTTTTTAAACTGGGGTGTCCATTACTGAAAATCGCAAAACGATTGGTTGCCAATTATGGTCAGTAATGAACACTGGTGTGACCATAACTAGCACATCATCTGTTAATCAAAAATATTGCTTAGTAATTATTGTTTATTTGCAGTTTTTTATTTTTTTTTCAAAATTAAGTCGTGTAAATAAATTATATGCGACTTAGTACATGAGCCTCGCCATAAAAGTAGTAAAAAAGTTTTAAGTAGCTGTTCATCAGTACCCCAGAATGCTATAGTAGGTACTGGACAATTTAAATATAATTTTTCAAATTTTCTGTGGTTGCTAAGAATTGTAATTTAAAATTAATTTTTTTTATAAAAATGGAAGTCTATTTTCAATTTGCTGAAAGAGAAATTTGTTCTTTTTTGAATTATTTTTCAATTTTTCTTATTATATACGTAAAACAATATTATCATAGTATTTTATTTTGTTCTAGAAAAGCATATCTGGATGAAATTTGATTAAATTTCTATTAACATTACGTAATTATCCTAATAATTGGCTTGACCATAATTGGCTGTTCATAACTGGTGTTGACCATAAATGGAGTGACAATCATTAGGTTGTTGCCTGACCATTACTAAGGCAATTTTTTTAATTTTTCAAAAATATTTTTAAATTTTTCTATTATAGATAAATGAGTTATTGAATCTTCCACAACTAAAAGATACCATCCTTCACTAATATCGCAATGAAACAGTAAAATTTAACAATAACTACCCAGACAAATGGCTAAAAATTACTTTTTTTTTTCTTATATTGACCATGATTGGGTCGTTTACCTTATGTATATTAAGTATGTATTTACAAATAAAAAAGTAGTATATGTAGTAATATCAGTTATCTGGTTTCCATAGTACAAGCTCTGCTTAGTTTGGGATGAGGTAGCCGTGTGTAAAAAATGTCCCAGGATATTATTATTTTATTATTATTAGTACATCTTCGTTGTTTTCCAGCACACAAAGCAATCGTGGAGCTGATAGTACGCAACCTGCAACTGCTGCAATTTAATGCGCACGAGATCTACGAAATGGTGCGAGGACAGCATCTCTTCACCGGCTCTAAGCCAGTCTACGTGGCAGTGGGCATATACCCCGTGGGCGCGCTGTTCAACCATGAATGTTATCCTGCTGTGGCCAGGTAAAGGTACATCTGTTATTGTTTGTAGACTAGTGACATTCGCTTTCGATTCAACTTGAGGCACTCTCACGTGCGTTCTTGGTTAATCTATTTTTTTTAAGAAATCTTCTTACCTGCTTCTACGCTATAAAAGGTACCTACTATTCAAATTTTATGTTTATAAGACCAGCAGTTTGGGCTGTGCACGTCTTGACAGACGGACAGACAGACAGATGGACGGACAACAAAGTGATCCTATAAGGGTTCAGTTTTTTCCCTTTGTGGAATGGAACCCTAAAAAAATATTTTTATAATGAAAAACCGACTTCAAAAAAACCTGGTGCACTAAAAAGCCTGAAATAATATTTCTATTACCACCACTGCCTACCCCTTCGTGAAAATCAGGCTTGATAGTATGTTATCGAGTATTTGGGGTCGGTGCCAATCTATCTTCTTACTTTTATAGTAGGTAAACTTGACATACTAGGATTGGCACCGACTCCAAATACTCGATAACATCAAAATCGGTTCATAAACGACGAAGTTATCCGCGAACAAATATTAAAAAAAAAGGTCGAATTGAGAAACCTCCTCCTTTTTTGAAGTCCGTTAAAAATACCATTAACCAACAGTTTAGCTTAGCTGGGACTTCCAACAGCTTATTATAACTACTCCTATCCATCTAGATGTCTCCCTTTTAAGAGTATTTAGAATATAAAATTCTTGAAAGATCTGCGGGAAAACTTAAATTAAGCGTCCTAAGAAATCCGTATTCATATTTTTTGTGATCGTATTGTAAATGTCCCTATAGATACTTCGAAGGCCGCAACATAGTCCTCCGCGCCACGCGGCCGCTCGCCCCCGGGGAGATGGTCTCCGAGAACTATGGTCCTCACTTCATGGTCCGCGGCCTCAAGGAGCGGCAGCGTTCCCTCACTTGCCGGTACTGGTTCCGGTGTGAGTGCACTGCCTGCAAGGAGGACTGGGCCACCCTGAAACTGATGTCTGGAGATACACCGCCTTATATTAGGTGAGATTCATCATCATCATCAGTCTATTGCTGTCCACTGCTGGACATAGCCCAGTGCACGCCAGTGTCTTTCCAAAGGTCCGGAATAACCCCCTAGCCAAGTGGCTTTGGCTACAAGCGTTTCTACAAAACGCTGTGCTTAAATGTATAGAAACGACATTACAAGTTGATAAGTAGATCACGTGACTTATGTAATTTCCATACATAAAGCGTAGCGATTTGTAGAAACGCTTGTAGACAAAGCCACTTGGATAGGGGAGGTCTGTGATGTAGACTCATAAAGCAATTAAGAATAGTCCGATTCTACCACCGGTTCAAGGTCCTATTTCCACTGAAATGCCTTCCGCTTGGAATCCGATTTCAGTAGCATATAATAGTTCAGGTCGTGCTATCGTTCTTTCCCCAGGTGTCCAAACATTGCGTGTTCTGGCAAATTCAGAGCAAACCTCCAGTGCCTCCCGAGCAGATGTTCCAAATGCTCCACATCCATTGACCGACAACTGGTCAAGATTCATATGGAGACGGTGAACCGATGCGTCCGACAATACCAGGTAAGCCAGAACTTGTGGCAAAAGTTTTAAGAAACGTGACTTTTATTTCCACTTCTCTTCACTAAGATCTCAGATTAAAGTAACATCAACAACATGGACAAACTTAGAGAGACTTTTAGCCAATTTACAATGGTTTTACAAAGCATTTCTAGGAACAAAAATGATTAGTAATGCCAGTGTAAGTCTATCATAACTCTCTATTAATTTGGAAGTAGGAATAAATATTTTATCAGTGTGAATAAACCTCCGCCACAGTATAAATATTTCGCCTTCTTCAGAAGACTTCTGTAAGGGCGAGGCCCTACTGACGCGTTGCGCTGCGTCGTCGCAACAGATCAAAGAGTCGTGGGGTGAGAGACGAAGTAGAGGGGTGATGCGCCAGTACAAAATCTTGCGACCGCGCAACGCAACGCGCTAATGGGGCCCAGCCCTACATTGTAGTATAAAATTAAGACCGCGCTTGTTAAAAGTGCAACTATATAGAACAAGCCCCATTTATTAAATTTCAGGAAGGAGCAAAACTCATGGACGAGGAACGCGTAGAAGAAGCTATCACAGTGATCACAGAAGCTGTCGATCTGTTCCACGAGGTGGCGCGCGCGCCGCACCGCGACACGCACCTTGCGCAGGAGGCGCTGCGGTCCTGCTTCAGCGCGTTTGGCAATATGCATATGGTTAGGAGCGAGAGCGGGATAGAGGAAGGAAAGCAGTGAAATGTTAAAAATATCAATAGCTACGTCTACAACACGCAAATGCCGCGCGAGGCTGCTCACCCACATGCCTCAAGCACGTGCGGTTGCCTCAGTCGCATGCCGCGCGAGGCATATGGCGAGGCAAACCACACTCTAGACAAAGAACGGTATACCTAAGCAATCAGACATCGCTCTGTCTTATCACTAGGCGAGACAAATGACAGCACTCGGATGAGGTACGGCCATAGGGCCATTGTAAACTTAAAACTTCCTTGGGCACGGCGAGCATTTTACATCGCGCGCGGCATGTCAAACTTCGCGAGGCAAGCTTCTTTGCGCGGCATGCGCGTGAACACGACTATTACACCTAGTTTTCTAGTCATAAATTTCCTAGTAGTTATTCTAGTCATGGATGCAAGATTGGTTCTAGTCATTAGTTTTGTTCGTCCAAACCACGAACGTAAATACATACTGGACTGTTCACAACTGCACAATAAAGCGAGCCGAGCGAGAGGCCCCAGTTGGGACCGTGTCCCTCTCATTTCGAGTTGCCATGCCAAAATAATATTATCGTTGGGTGGTAATTGTTAGTTTTAAAATCAAGCAAATAAATTAATGTATTATTTATCGCGACTATTGTTTTATCATATTAACAATAGTCACGATAAATACTGACACGGTCCCAACTAGGGCCTCTCGCTCGGCTCGTTTTTCTGTCTAAGAATTGTGAAGGTATAATAGACCTTAAGGCAGCAGAATAAAGTTGAATTTCTTCTCAACTAAAAACTCAACTTGTCTATCCTCTATTAAAAGATCCTTGGTCCAAACCAGTAAAAAAATCCTACTGTCTATGGCCCAAACGAGAAGTGAAACAAATAAATAAGTTACTATGGTCTGTTTTTTAATTCCGGAGACTAATTTGACAATGACAGTGTGGCTAGGTTATTGCAAATTTTAAATAGTGATGTCCAGCAATCGGAAATGATCGAAAAATATCGGAGCTAACCGTAAAATATTATTTTACTATTTATTTATAAGTTTTTCTGCAAAATCGCATAAACCTCAAGCAAACTTCTGGAATTCGATGAAATCATTAAAATTTATAACAGTAAACAACAAAATCATACAACAAAGTCATAGACGTTAAAGATGAATTATTTTATTATCGAATATGTCTATACGTACTTTCACTGTGTCTATACTCTGATTTTTCGGGTTCCGTACCCAAATGATGCCAACGGGACCCTATTACTATGTCTGTCTGTCAGCGGGCTGTATCTTACGAACTGGAATAGCTAGCGACTTGAAATGTTCACAGAATGTGTATATTTGTTGCCGCTACAACAAGTACTAAAAATAAAATAAAATTTACAAATAACGGGGTCCCCATACACCAAAAGTTTGATATTTTTGACGTTTTTATTTTAATCCACAAAATAAAAAATCAGAGTACATGTACTTTTATTTAGTCTGTATTGGCTTGAACAAAAATTTAAATCTTATTAGCAATACATACTATTTAAACAGTAACGCTATGTAAGCAATCAGGCATTAACACATTGTTTTATACATGTAAGCTAAATGTAGCATTTATGAATCGTTATTAACATAAACATTTAGCGTTACCACCGGTTCGTAATATTGCGTCCCTTGAGAAGAGCCGGCAAGAAACTCAATGGTTACTCTTTTCAATAGAAAAAGAAAAATAAAATTGTATACATTTCAAACAGCAACGCTAGGTGAGCAGGCAGGCATTTACACAATATTAAATAAAAAATAGCGAAATACAGAGCAAAGACATAAGAGTAAGCATGACCGATTCATGCCCGTAACAACACAGTTCAGCAAAGCTAAGTAAGCGTTTTATTTATTTACTCAGAATCAGATGAATCGGATTCCGAATTTGCGAATGTAACTCTATTACATTGGCTTTGCTGAAGGCCGAATGAGGTAAACAAAAGGCGTTGTCATGGCTCAAGGACAAACCTTGAAAAAATGGACGCGCAGTTTTTTTTTACAAAATATATCAATTATGTAGGTAAAAAAGTAATTAGTTTATAAAGAAACAATAACATAAAAACAAAGAAACAATTATTATAATTCCTTTGAGTAAAATTTTCTATCTCGATTTTCTATCTCGAGTACCTATTTATAATACCTACTCCATGCTGTATAAGCACGACATTTTTTAATTTTACGGTTCAAATAATCGGTACCGGAAAAAAGCGGTAGGACAACACTACATAAATAAATGTGGCAGCATTATTTTCGAGTTTGACATTTGGGGTTAGCAATTTAGTCTCCGGAATTAAAAAATACACCATAGATGTTTATTTCATTATTACTTTACAATTTTTTAGTTACCTATTTACACAATTGATTGTTGAGACTACCCGGGCGATGCCTATACACAGGAACGTTGAAACAAACCCTTCGCAGTCAATTCTTAACACAACAGAATTCATTCATCTGCAATGATTCAATATCTTGATTGTTGATCCTTTACAATACACAAACAACCAGGGGGCTTACCACAAGCTCTTATTGCGATTCAATTACAGGAACGTATTAACGTTTCAGCGACTTTTTGTGCAATGACGTACCTTATTGTCATGACAATAAGAAACGTCATTAAAACGTCGTTAAAACGTTCCTATAATTGAATCGCAATAAGAGCTTGTGGTAAGCCCCCTGGAATGTTTTAAAACGGTCTATAGAAACACTTCATATATTTAGATGCCGAATCTCGGTAAAATACCTGGAATTCCAAAATTTCAAGAAAAATACTCCAAGAACAACTTAAAGAGATCTTAAAGACAAAAATCACATTTAAAAAAATCTTAAAATTCACTGTTTAACATAGCAAGACCGACAACCCTGAAACGAGCCGCAGTATCATCTTTTTACGTAACGCGTTGGGTTCCTCCAGAACGGTGCCATCATATAACGATCGCACTAGAACATTGGCTATGTAAACTATGGCACGGTTGCCTAGAGACCGGTTTGGACACCGTTTTTGACATAGCCAATGTTCTAGTGCGGTCGTTATATGATTCCTAGGAACCCAGCGCCTTAGTAAAGATAATTGTAGACAATCTTATGAGCTTGAGAGATATTGTATAAAGCAGTCATATAACAGATCCCTATTACTTGACGTAAACTGGATTTACAATGTTTTTTGCTGTTATAGTACTTGCAATTCGTGAAGGCGACCGGCCCTTGGTTGTGTTCGACATGTGCATACACATTGAGACAGTGTGCGTGCGTGGCGGAGCCGTAAACGCACACATTAACACGTATACACATACATCTTTACACAGCCAAGGGCCGGTCGCCATCGCGAATTGCAAGTACTATAGCAAACGCACACTTCAGTGGTCAAAGAATGACTTGCAAGTACACTCCTGCTGGTCCGCGTCGCCTTCACCATCGCCGGTGCTTGAGGCCGTCCTTCGGAGATTCTGGACCTGAGACGTGAGGCCCATGATGCGCAGCTGGGCCTGCTCGAAATTCTCGTTCAAACGCTTGATCTGACACTGCATACGGCATTGCAGCTAAAAAAACAAGTCAATATGCTCGTCAGAATAGATTTATCTAGTTTTTTTATTGGTGATGTGATGCAGTTACCGTAGCCTATAGATGCTTGCAATACCCAAGGCATTACTTGCACGTTGCCGACCTGAAGGGGAGAAGGGAGGGGGAGTTGGGCTTCCGGCTCTCTCATCGACCGAAACGCAGCTGTAATAGCTACTATACACCGATATTCCGTGAGAGGGTGGTATTACCCCGATCGAGTCAGCGATGAGCTGCATTCAATAATCTAAAGCTGGGCTCCACCGCTAGTGAAAAATCAAGTTCAATTCAAGCAAGGAATAATTTAATTTTCAAGAACTTACTTCTTCCCGGGCCTTCTCAGCTGAACTCACTTGAGCCCTGCTGTTGGCTAGCTGCCTCTCCATCTCTGCTATAGTCGTTTGCATGCACCTGATGATCATCAAATAAGTTAAGATGTTAACATCGACCTACCAATCAATGTAAAAAATATTTATATTACTTGGCTACACTATCCTACTACTATTTTAAATGCGCAAGTTTGTGAGTATGGATGTATGGATGTTTGTTACTCTTTCACGCAAAAACTATTGAACGGACTTAGATGAAATTTGGAACACAGATAGTTCATTAACACATAGGATACTTTTTATCCAGATAGTATGTTCCCGTGGGATAAATTATGCGCGGACGAAGTCGCGGGAAAAAGCTAGTATTCAATAAGAATATTATTAAACTGCAACAGAACTGCCCCCCTAGCCATCATCATCATTTCCATACATTTAAGCGTAGCGTTTTGTAGAAACGCTTGTAGATGAGGCCACTTGGCAAAGGGCCGCATAGCAGGCAGGGCAGGGGCAGGGGCATGTAAAGGCCGCTTCCACTCACTTGCGTATGGTCTCCGTGCGCTCATTGGCCCGCTGCAAGGCGCGAGCTGCCTCGTCGCGCGCGCGGTCCAGCTCGCCTCCGATCTGCGCGCACTCATGCATCTTCTCCTGGAGGCGCTTCTCGTTCGCTAGCACCGCTTCCTCCATGCGGATCACATTGGCCCTTGACATTTTAAGAAAAAATACTCGCAGACATCCTTTAGGTGGATAAAATAAATAATATAACGTCACGACTTTTATACCCATTCGAGGGTAGTCAGAGGCTTGAGTGGCCATACACCACCACATTGTGGAGGTATTAAGTCAACTCAAAGCCCACGTTTCACCAGATAGTCATAACCCAACGTGACAGGTGGTAAACCTTGTCGCCGTGAATACAGGAACTGACTATTACCTAATCCCGAGGGATAGGTAGGTTGGTTCCTCACGATGTTTTCCCGCACCGTAAGCGAACTGTAAATCATGCACATAGATGAAAATTCATCCGTTGGTGCATGCCCCACCGGGGATCGAACCTGGGACCTTCTGATTGCTAGCCCAACGTGTTCGCCCCTAGGCTACCGTCGCTTCGTCGCTTTAGGTGGATGTTTGTAAATAAATAAAGTTTCGCTACTGACACACCAACTGTATGGTCCCAAACGAAGCAACGTTTGTACTATGGATACAATACAATGCACTGCCTCTGGCAGAAACCGAACCCGCAACCACCCGATCCAGTGAGCCGAACGGCCTACACTCAAACCACTGCGGCCATCATTAATCAATCAATCATTCGCAGCTCTAAAATTATGAATATACTTCTCCACCAAGCCAACTAGGAGCTCGGGTGGTATGCGGCTACCCGCCCGCCACACCTCCCGCACACCGCCACCGCCTTGCCGTGCGGGTGACGTCACATTTGACAGGCTCCTAGTTAGCTTGGTCAAGTAGTAGGTAGTTACTAAACTTTCAGTCATAATACATTTAGAAACGCTACATTCCATAGCAATCTCCTAAGACTACATAAATAGACTAACGGCCGAATACTCAAAGGCTACTTAAATATTTAAGTCCCACTTAGCAGTTTGAGATGTCGTTAACTGTCATTTTTTGTATGGCGCGTCAAAGTTAAGCAGCTCTGAAATTTAAGTTGCGTACGAGTATTCGGCCGTAAGAGGTCTTAGGGCCTCCGCAGACTTGCTAATTTTAGCATCGGCGATCGGCGATTTTGATGTTGCGTCTCGCTTGTTCGCGCTTGAAGAAACGCGACGCAGCATGGATACGTCACAAAATCGCCGGTCGTCGTTGCTAAAAGTAGCAAGTCTGCGGAGGCCCTTACTTGAGCCTGTCAATCTCAGCTTTGAGCGTGATGTTGGTTTCTGCGAGCTGCGCGATCCTCTGCTGCAGCAGCGCTATCTGCTTTTCGTCCGTGCTCTTATCCGCCGTCACCTTCTCCGGCGGCTTCAATGAATTGTGAAGTAGCACATGGACCTGTTGGCAATTCATTACGTCGACCATCAAACACAAGCTTACTACCTTTTATGATTAAGCGACTGTAGGCTAGGGGTAAACAGGTTGAACTAGCAATCAGAAGGTCCCAGGTTCGATCCCCGGTGGGGCATGCACCAATGGATCAATTTTCATCTATGTGCATAATTTACATTTCGCTGAAGGTGAGGGAAAACATCGTGAGCAAACCTACCTATCCCTCGGGATTAGGTAATAGTCAGTTCCTGTATACACGGCGACAAGGTTCACAACCTGTTACATTGGGTTCTGACTATCTGGTGAAACGTGGGCTTTGAGTTGGTTAATACCTCCACAATGTGGTGGTGTATGGCCACTCAAGCCTCTGCCTACGCCCGAATGGGGATAAAAGTCGTGACGTTACATTACTATTACATTATTTATGCCATGTATTCTCTTTCCTCGTCAAAACTACCTCAGTGCTTAAAGACAAGTCTTTAACCAATGTGTGTTACCAGTGATTACTTATGGCACTGAAACGTAGTCGTTAACTATGGGCCTCATAAGAATGGATAGCTACGGAGAGGGCTATGCTCGGAGTTTCTCTACGAGATCGAATCAGAAATGAGGAGACACGTGAAGGTCGCGGAAAACCGCTGGATGCAAGTGGCACAGGACCGGTCGTTGTGGAAAACCTTGGGGGAGGTCTATGTCCAACAGTGGACGTCTTTTGGCAGGAATGATGATGATTTTCTTTCCAACCTATTAGAAAAATATTGTTTTACCTTCTCTCTAGCACAGTTGAGCTCTCTAGCAAGCTGCTCAGCGGTATGCTCGGCGATCGCCTGCGACTGCTGTGCGTCCTTCAGTCTCATCTGCGTCGCCTTTAGCAGGTCGGGAATGGGAGCTAACTCTTGAAGCTTCTCTTGGAATTTCAACTGAAGACAGAATATTACTTTTATTGTTACGCTGATCACTTATGAATCATTTCTCTTTTTTTTTATCAAAAATTCTTAGAGGAAAAGTAAATGGTGCTAGCACACGTGACCCACTTGCCAAGCGGTTTCGTCAAATCAGCTATGATTCCTGTTTTAAAGTTCAAAAAAATCTGTTTACACTATCTAGGTGTAGATGCATATGTAATGAAGAGGATGCTGACCTTGACCCTTTGTATTTCAAGGTTGATCTGCTCGCTGATCCTGGTGTTGTCCATATCCATCATGTCCATCTGTCGGCGCTGCTCCTCGACCAACTGCTGAGCTTGGAGATACTGCCAGGAGTGACAAGCATTAGCATTTATGTGTGTGTAACGTCACGACTTTAGCATTTATGTACAAATCAATATTACAAATTGCATGATTGGCAGAACGGTACCAAATGACTTCATTCTCCTTCCATCGTATATCGACACGATAGACAAATAGTGATGAGATTTGACACTTCAGAGTTTTGGTCAGGTCTAACTCTGACGACAATACGGCCGTAATAAATCGATCTCAAGATTGAGATCGAACTTGAGATGCTGTTTTTGACAGATGTTCTATACATTAAACATCAAAACTGCATCTTAAGATCGATCTCAACTTTGAGATGCATTTATTAAGGCCTTAATTCCTTCGTCATTTCGGTGGCTTACCTTGACCCTGTAATCCTGTAGCTGATCATTTTGCTCCTTCATCAGCATCCTCAGCTCTTCGATCTCCTCGCGCGCCTCCCGGTAGCACCGCTTCAGGGCGCGCACGTTTATCTCTTGCTCCATAGCTTGCTCCTTGCTTCCCAAATTCTGGTTCGTCGTCATTGCCAGCCCTTCAAACTTCAACTCCAACTCTCGAAGCCTGTTTTCCGTTTCACGATGCTGGCACTTCTCCTTATCCAGTTCTTCTCTCTTCTTCAGTAGTTCTGCTCGGAGCATCGCGCACTAGAAGAGTTTAGTAAGACTAAGCACACGTTGTATAATGATAGTCTCTATGTTAGTACTCTCATTAGGATACTGACCTCTACAACTTTGGTCTTGAACGTCTCTTCCATTTGTTTTAGTTGGATAGTCACTTTCTGCAGTTCCCTCTCGGCTGGGGTCTACAAAATAATAATAATATAAAATATCGCCAACTGTATGGTCCCAAACCAAGCAATACTGTGGACGATCCCAGTGAATTATAATAATTAATTGAATTTCTCTTCAGTATAAAAAGGCACGTAAAGTGGGGGTAACTTTTTCCCACGATCTGGCCACTATATAGACGGTCGAGCCATCAGCAGTCATCATCCATGGATGCGCGTGCCACGCTGTAACACAAACACACACGAACATTCGCGCAAGCGCCCTGCGCAATCTAACGAATTTTCGATCCGTTTTTACCCATCCCAAGAAAAGTGCACAACGCCGCTAAAGAAGTTTTCACTTCAAAAATATTAGTTTTTTTATCTTGATCTTACTTACCGGAGGTGCATTGGGATTGCATGGTGCCGGGCACGGGGGACACACACCGCACTGGGGACATACAGATGAGTTGAAGATGTAATGTCACATATTGCAGTTCCGCCTTCTCCTTTCCACTACCTCAACCAGGCGCGGGGAACGACTTAATGCAATAAGTTTAGTAAACATCGCCAGACAAACGCACCCATCTATAGTCCCAAACTAAGCAAAGCTTGTACTATGGGTAACGTACAATAGACTGGGAGCGAACCCAGTGACATCCAGACTAGGAAAAAACGAAAAGGCAGTTTCCGAAATATGCGTCTTGCGGGAATCGAAGCCGCTACCGCCCGATGCAGTGAGCCGAGCGGCCTACGCTCGAATCACCAGGTATGCCAAACTGCCGTTCTTATGTCGTCGATATTACACCCACTCGCACGAAACGATTTGCTTCGCTGAGATGCGAACCGCTAAAGAATGAAATTCGCTGCCAAGGAAAGGAATAGAAAACTTGGGTCTCTTCCAGTCAAGAGTAGGCAAACCTTTACTGAGTCAGCGAGCCACATTTTCGGCCTCACCGTCACTTTCCAGCTGGTGAGAAAGGGGTCAATCGCCGACCAGTGCATAATAAAAAACATGTGTCACAATGTTGTATATGTGATGTCCCCGCGATGTACTTAATAGATGTCTTGTAGATATCATAGGTAGTAATTACAATCGTACTCACAGCTCTAGTCATTGGTGGTACTGGTGGACCTCCAGGCTGGAATTAGAAACGAAATCAGATTATGTTCTTCCTGGATTTATCTGATTTTTTTTTATACACTATCTGTGCGCGCGTACTGTGTACCGCGACCTACGCTTGGAATGCAACAAAAAATGTCTGTTAATATATGCTAAAATAAAAGTAGCCTAAATTACTTCTTATAACTTCAGCTATCTGCCAGTGATAGTCCCGTCAAAAGGTCGAGCCGTTTCAAGCATTAGCCAGAACAAACAGCGAGACAAAGAGACTGATAAACATTTTAATACCTAATTGCTTTTGTGTTATAAGTACCGTATATACTTTCATATTCATTTAGTAACAGACACTTTAATTTAATTTGTTTGTATTCTTCCTACTTCCTACTAATATTATAAATGCGAAAGTAAGTTTGTGTGAAACGTAGATAGTGTAGGGCTCTGGAATAAGACATAGGTAGGCTAATCTTACACATCAATTTCCATGTGGGCGAATGCGCGGGGCACAGCTAGTATTACATATGTATTCTTCTGGATGTGCCTGATGTAAAATGAACAGAGTCCAACACTGACCGGTTGTTGGAAGCAAGTGTTCTGCCCACCGCCGCGGCACGCGCTGCCGGCTCCTTTAACGTTATCCATCTCGACTCGTATATGATGGACTTCGGACTCAAGACCACCAAGCTGCTTCTCCTAAATGAATAGTAAAATAATAATAATAATATTTTTTATTTCTTTCTAACTACTAAGCTATAGCAGGCCACCGTCACTCGCGCAAAAAAGCGTTATAAGTGCCTACTGCTAGGTAGATCTCCGGAGATCGGTCAGACAGTGGGCCGCCACACGCGAGACCGAGCGCACGCACTCCGCGTTTCCCGCGCAAAACGCTGCGATACTTACGTGGGTCGTTCCGTAGTTTCGTGCAAAAAGCATATCCAGCCTAATAAACCCATCAGTTATGATATATATTTTAAATATTAATTGCCTAATAGGTAAAAGGATTATCATTTTAAAAACAGCATCGAAAATATTGGACTTTGATTTGTTAGTTTTCTAAAAAAGTTAATAAAACAGCGTGTAAAATCATTCCTCTCTGTTTCCAACTAGGGACCACGGCAGGTTCTTTAATGTTTATTTTTCTGCATCAAAGTCAAAGTCAAAGTCAAAAGGTT
The DNA here is from genome assembly GCA_947859195.1 of Drymonia ruficornis. Classification (NCBI taxonomy): domain Eukaryota; kingdom Metazoa; phylum Arthropoda; class Insecta; order Lepidoptera; family Notodontidae; genus Drymonia; species Drymonia ruficornis. Next base: position 617,842 of record OX401907.1, on the reverse strand, counting down.
TTTATTCATGTAAGCTCATTAGAGCATTTATAAATAGTCAATATAAACAATATTTTAGCGTTACCACCGGTTCGAAATGTTGCTTCCATTGAGAAGAGCCGGCAAGAAACTCAATGGTTACTCTTTTCAAAAGAATAATTGTATACATTTTCAAACAGTAACGCTATGTGAGCAGGCATGCATTAACACAGTGTGAGTAAAAAAAGAAAATAAGGTATTTAAATAAAAATTAATAAAAACTAGCCTAGAAAGCTGTGCATGCCTACTCCCACTTAACTGGCATTTGAATTGATGAGTCTAATTAATACGTTATATTGAAGCCAAATTCATGACGTATTGATAAATGATTATGATTATATAATAAACACAGAAATAATATAAGTAAAGCCTATTTTACAATTTGTCACAATAAAAACTTCATTACCATCCGCACCCAGAAACTGCATAATTTTGTACTCTAGTTATACGTTCCCAACTACAGTTCGGGTCACAGCGTGTGTCTATTGGCCAGCCAGACACGGTGCCCAGGCGAGAAGGACGTGCGTCTATCGCTGATAAAAATATTTACGATTTCCCAATTTTTATAGTGCTTTGTCCAAAAATCTTCTCATTACATTCCTTTGGTTTTACAAGATATGTAAGTAAGGAAATTATTATTATTATAAAAAATGTTTACCTTTTTAATCCATTTCGTTCATGTTTTACTTTCGATTTTCTAATATATTTGATTACAGAGTTATTCAAGAAAAAGTTAAATTTTTTCATTCCTCTCCATTTCATTACCGTCCGTACCATCCATTTTTTTGCTGGAAGGTAATGAACTGTTTTGGAAGGAAATGAACGGTTTTTAAATTGGGGCCATAACACACCGGGTAGCCATGGCGACGTCGCCAGCTACCGTAGCCAACTATTCGTATTGAACTGACGACGGATTGGCGAAGTCGCCAGTCAATACAAATTGTATGGCGACGTCGCCAGCCACCGTAACCAAACAATTTGTAGTTATTGAAATGATGACAGGTAATACACCTGGCGACTGACTGGCGACGTGACTAATTCGTCGCCAGGTGAGATACCTGTCATACATGTACCGTGTGGTGCCGGCTAAGAATAGCACCAACCCATCTCATCCCGTAGGTGTCGTAAGAGGCGACTTAGGGATTAACCGGAGGATGGGCAGCAGCGTCCTCCGAGTACATATTCTAACTACTGCGATCGCCAACCCGCCTGCCAAGCGTGGCGATTATGGCAAAACCCCCCAAATAAAACGCACAAAAAGGGACCGGCCCCCAGTCTCCGGCAGCCTCGCTAGTTCTGGCTAGCGTGGACTTCATCAGTCGAGATCTTTAAAGCTATAAAGCTTGAAAGATCTCGTCTGACGAGCGTAGATTTTACAGTCGAGATCTTTCAAGCTTTATAGAAAGATATATTGAAAGATCTCGACTGTAAAGTCTACGCTCCGGCCAGCACCAACCCAGATCCAAAACCCCGAAAGCTTTCAGCTCCAACTTCAAAACCGATTCGATGTCCTAGGGAGTAGCGTGGAAGATTGTAACGATAAGTTCGTGGAAACAGTCCATACGATCGGGTCAAAGTACTGCAAGGCCAGTCGTACAAACAGAACCAAAAAATCTCGGATCGTACTCTTAAGCTCATGGAGGAAAGGAGTGAAATGGCACTGCAGTCTTCAGATGACGCATCTGAGTACCGGCAGCTTAATAGACAGAAGTCTTTGACACGTGACTTCCGCCAATTAAATACCGAGCGTATTAAAGAGGCAAGAGGCTATCGAGCGGAACAAAGGATCCAAAGTGTTCGCTAGAGATCTGACTATTGGGCAAAGCCAGCTAACGAAACTGAAGACCGATAATGGCAGAATCGTTTCATCCAAACCAGAGCTTTTGAGGGAGATCGAGAAGTTCTATGGACAGTTGTACACGTTAATACGGACACCCATTACAAACCAGGCGAACGACCCAAGAGATTGTCCCGATTGTCAGATTAACCCGACACTATACCGAAGACATCCCGGATGTCAGCTTGTACGAGAGTAGTATTGTTCTTAAACAGCTTAAGAACAACAAGGCACCGAGTGATAATGGAATAACGGCTGAGCTCCTGAAGGCGGGTGGAAAACCAGTCCGTAAGGCCCTTCAGAAGCTGTTCGGTTCCGTCATACTTGAGGGCAAAAGGCCGCAGGCATGGAACAGTGGTGTGGTGGTTCTTTTCTTCAAGAAGGGGGATAACGCTCTGTTGAAGAATTATAGACCCATCTCACTTCTGAGCCATGTCTACAAGCTGTTTTTGAGGGTCATAATGAATCGTCTCGCACGCTCGACGACTTTCAGCCTCCCGAACAAGCCGGTTTTAGTACCGTAACCCACATATATACGCTGCGACAGGTGATACAGAAGACCGAGGAGTATAACCTGCCCCTTTGCTTAGCGTTTGTGGACAACGAGAAAGCCTTCGATTCGGTCGAGACCTGGGTTGTATTGCAGTCTCTCCAGCGATGCCAAGTCGATTACAGGACCAGAGCTCGAAACCTATCGGTTGCAGCGAGGTGTGAGACAGGGAGATGTTATCGCTCCTAAACTGTTCACCGCTGCACTTGAAAACGTTTTCAAGGTTCTGGACTGGAATGGGCTGGGCATCAACATAAACGGCGAAATCACTCACCTTCGGTTTTCCGACGACATAGCGGTCATGGCTGAGACTATGGAAGACCTCAATACCATGCTCGATGGCCTCAGTAGAGCCTCCGAACGAGTAGGTCTTAAAATGAACGTGGATAAGACGAAGATCATGTCGAATTGCCGTGTTGTACCTACTCCCGTGAAGATCGGAGGCTCTACATTCGAAATTGACGACGATTATGCCTACCTGGGATAAACTATCCAGTTAGGTAGGTCCAACTTCGAGAAATAGGTCAATCGACGAATCCGACTCGGCTGGGCAGCGTTCGGGAAGCTACGCAATATCATCTCGTCTCAAATCAGTATCTCAATACGAAAGTTTGCCACCGATGACCTATGAAACTGAGACATGGCCGCTCACAATGGGCCTTATTAGGAAGCTCAAAGTCACTCAAAGGGCAATGGAGAGGACTATGCTTGGAGTTTCCCTTCGGGATCAAATCCGAAATGAGGAGATACGCAGAAGTACTGAAGTAACCGACATAGCCCGCAGGATTGCTAAACTTAAGTGGCAGTGGACAGGGCACATTGCTCGTAGAACAGATGGCCGATGGGGCCGAAGAGTTCTCGAGTAGCGGCCGCGCATCGGAAAGCGTAGCGTGGGTAGGCCTCCCACAAGGTAGACCGACGATCTGGTGAAGGTCGCGGGAATCCGCTGGATGTGGGCAGCGCAAGACCGGTCATAGTGGCGAACCTTGGGGGAGGCCTATGTCCAGCAGTGGACGTATTTCGGCTGAGATGATGATGATGATGATGATGACCTATTTCACAACTGTTTTGCCGTGTGTCATGTCTACCCCGACTTTAATAATTTCCAAATTCATTACAATACTTTTAATGTTCATTACCATCCTGCCCTTATTCATTACAATCCTTAGACATTTCATTACCTTCCACTTGTAAAATTTCAATTGTCATTTTCTCAGTAACTAAATGAGATAAAAGAGTGCCTCCCACTTTTTACTAATCTGGTGACTATCTAAGCTTGATTAATTAAAAAAAATATACATAAAACAGACTTTTTTTTTTATTCCTCGGAACGTTCAAATTTGCACGAAACGGCGGAATGAACCACGTATTATCAATTATCGATACGATGGTTAATTTTTGTGAACTTCAGCCATTTTGTTTAATTTATTCTTTGTACAACCCTAACGTTTTCGCTCGATGACGTAATCACTCGGAGTACACGGGAATCTCGATTCTCGGCGCGCGTAGGCAGAGTGCGTTTCTTCTTGCAGCGTCTTTTGTAGGCGTGGCGTAATAATAATAATAACGTAATAGCGTGGGAATTTTAGCTTTTGTATAGAAGTGATGTATCTGTCCCTTTCTCTAATCTGTGGCTATAGATGCTCTGGGTATTATGACGCTGATCTTACTCACTAGTTCTAATGTGGAACTTTTATAATTTTCAAGTTTGCTGAACAGTTCTTCTGCTTGTGCTGAATCGATTGTTTTCCCGGTCTGCAAAAATAAACTTCATGAAACTGTTAAGTTCTTGCAATTCACCGGCCGGCCCTTGGTTGTGTTCGACATGTACAGACACAAGTGTGACAGTGTGCGTGCGTGTAGCCGTAAACGCACACATTAACACGTATACAGATACGTCTTTACACAACCAAAGGCCGGTCGCCATCGTGAATTGCAAGAACTATACGAAAATACACAAAAACGGTTTAAGTGATGGTCATCTACCTGGTCAGTATCATCTAAATCTTGTTGACATGGGAACTCTTGGTTCATCGCAGTCGCATCGCCCTGTAAACAAGTATTCTTGTCTTAAACCTTGAGAGATAAAATAACTGAACACCGGGATCCCATTTATAGACTAAAACGGAGGTTAAGCAACGCTTGGCATGGTCAACACCCATACCTATTAGAAAGAGATTTATTATAGTGGCCCCCTTACCAACCGTAAGGTTACAAAAGAAGGCACACTGTACCTGGCAACCCCTTACGAGGCGTCAGGGACCATCTACGGTAGGTCCTGCCGCCAGAGTATCCACTCTAGTACTCAACGTGTGAGTCGCACCGTGATCGCTCACTACCATTTATCCAGAATGGGACCGGAGCCGTGAGTCGCTCACCACCCGCACTCCATGGAATGCTAACGGTTCAATCCCCGCTGGGGACGCCAGAGAAGCCGACTACCATTTCACGGCACGGTCAGTCAGAAATGGGTGACCGGTGGCATTTGAAAAGAGGTTCTCCGTGCTTCGGAGAACCCGGTTGTCATCTAGGCAGGAGTTGCCTTGTGGCCTTCGGGCGACTTCAGCAACTCTGACACCAGCTGGCCTACTCCGAAACACGAACCTAACGTTTCGGCTGACGGATTTTCGTGGATTTGACATTTCTTCTTTCGTTTTTCTCTACGATTTGACATTGTTTTGATCGTAAATCCAATCCGTACTTCGGACGATCCGTCAGCGACGTATTTCGGAGTAACCCCCCAGGTACCAGGGAACCATACGATAAGAAGAAGCGGTCGTCCCCATTGAATTGAATCATACCTTAGCTGCGTCGAGCAGTTTCTGGAGGTCCTGCGGTGTTTCCACGTCAGCTTAGAAGTTACTATTATTAAAAAAAAATAGGGCAGTATGTCCTACGAGCTAGTACCTTCGTCCTAGTACCTTAGGAGATATGCACTGTAGCGAGTCACCGAGGTGTAAGTCTGTAGAAGTTACCTCCGGGTTGTTTTTATTCAGTTTCTCATGCAGAACATTGTTCTCCTTGTTCATAAGCTTCAGTTCCCCCTGCAACCTCTTGATCTGCGCTTTACTGGTCTCCAGGCTCTGGTCCTTGGTCATCAGCTCTTTGTAAAGTATATACCTGAGGATACGTACCTTGATTTATCCATAGCTCTGCGTTTACGTACGGTTAAAACATTTTTTTGTATTTTATAGGTTTTGGATGAGTGTCGGTGTCGCAGTTGTATTTCTGGTTTCTGATGACATGTGCCAACGTGATGAATATCTCGAATTTTGAATGTGACAGATGTCATTATTAGAAATACCATTCCGGCATGGAGGTACTAATAAGCCTATTAAGACCTCCATGCATAGCAGAGATTGTATGCTTTTAAAAAGTGAACAAACTCTTTGGTGATTTTATGAAACTCTATTGTAAGAATACCTCTATTTTTAAACCACATTAACTCTCAAATCATTCCACGTATTTCTAAGAAAAGCTATATTACTATAGGTATACCGCCAGCGCTGTACCGCGCCTTAGGTACGCGAGCGGTGAGACGGGGGGAGGCTCATCGCTCTCACCGTCCCACTCCCCCACCCGTCATCGCTCTCGCCGTCCCACCCTCCCACCTCCCCGCGCATACCTAAGGCGGGGCACAGCGGTTGCGGTAGTACTATAACCTGATATTTTTTCAACTAAAATAACCCGTAAATATTTCATGCCCAATAATGGTAGGGTCCAAACCTCTTGACTTCTAAATCTGCATTATCAGCAGCAAGCTTCTCCTGCATATCGTAACTTTCGCTCAGCTTTCGCGTCAGGTCAATTTCCTTAAAGAAAACACGATTATTACAACACATTTTACTGATCATTAACAAAACATGTTCAATTGTGGTCGGAGACAGTGTGGACGTACGGACATGCTGCGTGGCGGCGGCTCACAGACCACAAACCCAGGCCCGTCAGGGTTCCTGGAACCAGCGAGGAGAACTGTGGGATGGTTCATCTTCATCTCGTGATACAGAGGCGGTTCTGGAAAAATATCAGCTAATAAATAACAAAAACATGTCAACAACGGATTTGTCTAGCTGTTTCTGCGATAACCGGTCGGTCAGAGGTAATGCGAGTTTTATTCCTAACAAGGAATATGTCCAAAAATGCCTTTTCGTAAATCCAGTCCATTGTACGGTACTTATAGTACTTATAACAGTTGCCTAGTTTGGGACCATACATATTCTTTAACATCAACTTTGTCTCGCAGAGCACGTGTCACCATCGGCTCTTCCCTAACCTCTTCCCGGTCGTGTCGGTGCCATCCCGTCGGACTATGAGAGTACAATTAAGCTTGCACACACTTGAGCACTTTAATATCTCCTACGCACGTAGCTAGTCTCTGTTGAAATTTTCGCCGTGGCCGAAATTCTGGCAAAAGGAATATTTTGTCTCACCATAAACACTCCCTGGTAGGTAGTCGACACACTGTTGCGGCTCGTCCCTGGGCCTCCTGTGCATCGTGTCGGGTCCCACCAGCCTCTGGATGTTCTTGGTGAGTCTGTCAAACCGCTCCATTTCCCGGAGGAGCAGCTCGTTGCGCTCCCCCAGCTCCCTCACGTCCGCCTCGGTCAGTGTTGTTTTCTGTGAAACATAATTACTATCATTTCAGCCAAAAGACGTCCACTGTTGGACATAAGCCTCCCCCAAGGTTATAATATCCTGGGACATTTTTTACACCCGGCTACCTGATCCCAAAATAAGCAAAGCTTGTACTATGAACACCAGATAACTGATATTACTACATATACTACTTTTTTATTTGTAAATACATACTTAATATACATGTACACCCAGACTCGGGACATACAGACATTTTCATGCACACAAATGCATGTCCCGGGTAGGAATCGAGCCTACGACCTGCCGCGTGAAAGGCGCCATCACGCCAACCACGCCAACGGGCCCGTCAAACACACAACATTATCCACAACGACTGGTCCTGTGCCACTTAGATCCAGCGGTTTCCCGCGACCTTCACTAGGTCATCGGTCCACCTTGTGGGGGGCCTACCCACGCTGCGTCTTCCGGTACGTGGTCGCTACTCAAGAACCTTTCTGCCCCATCGGTCGTCTGTTCTTCGGGCTATGGATAATTAGTTACAATGTTGAACGATAAATCAATGTTCCTTACCACTGAATCCTCAATCTCAATAGATTTGAAGGTTCTTTAAGTTTAACGTGCACCTGTCAGTCCAGCCATTCTCGTTTCCTTTACTCCACCAAGCCAACTAGGAGCCAGTCAAATGTGACGTCACCCTCACAACAAGGCGGTGGTGGTGTGCGGGAGGTGAGGCGGGCGGGAAGCCGCAGGCAGTGGCGGGTGTGCGGGCGGGGAAGCCGCATTCCATCCGAGTTCCTAGTTGGCTTGGTGGAGTAGTAGTTTTTCCATCATTGTATAATTATCTATTCCTGTCTATTGTGTAGTGTTTGAATTTACCTTTTGTATCTCGAGCAGTCTTGAGCGCGAATCTCTTATAATGCGAGCACTTTTCCGTGTGTCGTTGTGAATTTCTCGGATCTGGCGGGACAATGCCTCCTCCACGTCGGAGGCTAGCGGGGACGCTGTACAAGTACATTGATTATGGGACGTATGGATTTTTAACTGTGATTACGGAGCCAAGCGTTATGCAACAGAATACCGAATAGAGAGCATACTTACACGAACTGGACTTCTGAAAAAGAAAAAAGAAAAATAAGTAAGTATATTTGCTATATATTAAAATGTCGATAGGTATACGTTTATGTCAGAAAAGGAACATTAAACCCATTTGATTGAACTGCGCTCTGAACTGAATTACAGATGTCGCCCTTGTGGGCGACATCTGTAATGCCAACCATGTAATGTTATGCCGGTGGTCGGCAGATATAGGTACAGCCCATTAATTTTAGTTTGGTGGTTTTGTAACCACCAAACTAAAATTAATGGGCTGTATCTATATCTGCCGACCACTCACCAATTGGGCTAAAATCATGACCTATCACATCCCACAACTAGCGAAACGACATCGCAGTAGACCAAGAAAGAGATGGTGAGATAGGTTACACTGTAGCCATAAACAGGGAGGAGTGGAGGAAGAAAAGGGAGACCTTTACCCATCAGTAGGATGACAAAAATCCATAAACACAAGTTAGGTACCTTTGATAAAGACTTTCCACCACATTTTCCAGGTTTTTCCTGTTTCCATGGTCCGTTCTGTGTATCAGGTACCGCCGAGTCTTTCGGGTGGAGATATTTGGAGCACTTCCTGACCGTCTCTTGCCTGGGGCTCGTTGGGTGCCGCATCTCCTCAGTGATGGAAGCCTGGTCACCTCGTGCTGTACCCTGGTCTAGATGGATGGGATCCTCTATCTTAGTGGCATTTTCTCTCGTCCGCTAAAGGTAAAATTGTGGAACACTAGATGGATTGAGCTATATTGACAAACTAGCTTTTCCCCGCGACTTCGTCCGCGTAGAATTTAAATTAAAACAATCAGATCTCTGATCCCGGATCCCGTTTCCCGTTTCCCGTTTTTACCGGATCGTGGATCCCGTTTGCTGGATCCCGTAGCCCGGATATCCCAGATCTCGTATACCGGATCACGTATCCCGGATCCCAAAAAATATAGCCTATGTTACTCAGGGATAGTGTAGCATTCTAATGGCGAAAGAGTTTTTGAGTTTACTTATTACAAACATCCAAAAATACATACAAATCTTATCTCTTTATAATATCAGTGTAGAAATACGTCGAATTGTCTACTATACTTAACAGACAAATACTTATTATTAAAAAACAAACACTTACTTACGAGATAAACACTTGACAGATAAGTTGAAGATAATGAGTTAGCATTGTTTACCTCTTTGGCTTACTAATATTTTGCAGTTTCACAAAAAATATCTACTACGCTCAAAAAATTGTCGTAGGTCCAATAGGTACTTTCTAGATAAGTTTCTTGTCTTTCTAATGAAAGCCTCTAGCAGCCTCCAGACTATAAACAAGCAAGTCTCAACAGATTTAACGTTTTTTTATTTAACGGGCCCGTTGGCGTGGTTGGTGTGATGGCGCCTTTCCCGCTGCAGGTCGTAGGTGCGATTCCCACCCGGGCATGCATTTGTGTGCATGAACATGTCTGTATGTCCCGAGTCTGGGTGTATATTAAGTATGTATTTACAAATAAAAAAGTAGTAGGTACTATCAGTAATATCAGTTATCTGGTTTCCATAGTACAAGCTCTGCTTAGTTTGGGATCAGGTAGCCGTGTGTGGAAAATGTCCCACGATATTATTATAAACGCCACCAACTAACCAACTGGCTCTCTGAGGAAGACTGTTCCAAGTTCCTTGCAAACTGTTCCTGAGTTGCCCCGTTCCTGTTGCCAGTGATCTCCGGCGAGCTGGTGGCCTGGTCCAGGGAACTGAGTCTCGGGGACTGATCTACGCGGGCAAGACGCCGCTGTTTAGATTGCTTTATTCTCTGCCATTGAAAATAGGAAAGTATATTACAATTAACGTGAGCGATACATCGCCATTTGACTGCAGCTCTACTGGCTTGACCGGGGTAGTACCACCCTCTCACAGAAGATCGGCGTAAAGCAGCTATTACAGCTGCGTTTCGTACGATGAGTGAGAGAGCAGGAAGTCCAGAAGTTGTCAGAGTTGGTCAAGCCACCCGAAGGCCTCTGACAAGGCTTAACGACTGCTGCTTAGATGACAACAACCGGGACCGACTTTGTACGTGCCCTCCGAAGCACGGGGACACTCAGTTCAAATGCCAATAGGTACCAGTATACTAAAAGTATTTGAAGCATGTCTACAAGATATTAATGATATTTGTAACATACCTTATCGAAACATCAATACAAATACGTGTCTATTATAATTTGAATTGTCTATTTTAAAAGGGATTAAAATTTAAATACTTTTTTACATCTTATGTATTTTGTGGTTTGGGCTTGTGTCATTGCTTAGCCAACTAGATTATGGCTATTCTATTATATGTTATATGTTCCAACAGAAAGTAGATACCTTTTTAACACACTTATTATATTCAGATTAGTAGATGTAACATATTGAAACATTATACACACTACGTATAACATAATATCTGTATAACTTTGTAAGAGTTACGTCAGCCTCGTCTTGAAATATAGATGTCTCTCTTCTACCTTACGAGTCTTACGACCGTGTGAAGGATGGCACTATAGTTCAATCAAGTTTACATTCTATAAACACCTATGTATCTACCAGAAGAACGACTTCAAGTCTAGGGATGAGGAGATATTTAAGGAACTGTATTCCGAGGTTAGTTAAACAGGGCAAATACATCAAATATAGGTATCGCGGAACAGGTATTAACAGATAACATTTGAGCATTATTCAATCTCAAAATACCATAGGTCATATCGCTGCTTCAATTCAAAAGTACCACAAATCAAAGTGACACTTTTTTAGAGGAGAGCTAATCAAAGAAAAAAATACTATTTTTTGTCTAATGCTTTTTTATTTCATATCAAATATATACATATTATACATCGTTAGAAGCGTATATTTAAGCAGCACTAAATGTTTTAAGTAGTTTTATAATAAACTGAATGACGGAGGAGATATAAGCATATAAGTTACTTTTGAATACAAAAAATATGTTTGAAATATACTAAACATGGAACAAAACAACCATAAGTCAAAAAAATTATTGTATTAATAATGTTTCTCTATAAAACTTTTAAGGAACACAATAAAAATCGCCATGCAATTCAATAAAATAACTAAAATGCTATCTTAAATTTAAAACAAATCAAAGTTTTCCAAATTAAATTCTTCGAAACTGTTGTAAAATAATCATCAATTATTTTTTAAGTTCAATTAAAAAATGATAACATGAAAGTAAAATACTAAAATTGGCCAAGCTAATTAGCAAAACTAGGTAACGTAAGTTTTTTAAACCTCAAAATAAAACAAAGACTTTATAAACATGAAGAAAACACTCTTTGACTGGAACTTGTATCCTCAGAAGTGTCGCTATCATAATCGCTGCCTAGTTTGGTTTCCTTTTTAACCCCCGACGAAAAACACGAGAGGTGTTAAAAGTTTGAAGTGTATAAGTATCTGTGTGTCTGTCTGTGGCATCATAGCTCCTGAACGGATAAACCGATTATTATTTAGTTTTTTTATTTTGAAAGGTATCTTAATCGAGAGTGTTCTCAGCCGTTTGAAGACCTCTTTTCTAGTTGATGAAGAGATACAAACGACTCCCTCAGGTCTGATCGGTTCGAAATTTGCAATCCTGTTACTTGTCAATGATATTACAAAAGTAAGTAGAAAGTAGTGTTGGAAGGGGTAGACCTAGGCGGACGTTTCGAGACCAAATCAGGGACGTCTTGAAAAAAGGCCAGGTCAAGAGTACCCTAAACCGAAGAGCATGTATGAAGGGAATAATGAAAGTGGACGAAGCGAAACGAGTATGTAAGGATCGTAGCAAGTGGAAAGAAGTGGTCTCTGCCTACCCCTACGGGAAACAGGCGTGATTGTATGTATGTATGTATGATATTGACCTGATGCGCAGGCATCACCAAAAGAACTCCACAACGGTGTAAGGCATCTATTGTTTACCAAAATACATTGTATTTAAATAAGTAAATGGCGATTTAAAAAAAACTATGTAAAAACACAAGCCCGCCGAGTTTCTTGACGAGATCGCGTTTCCGATACGGCGGTAGATTTTAGGAAAAAAAATATGTAAAATGACAATTTGTAAATGGTCTCGGTATAACATAGTACCAAAGCCACCCACCCGCCGCCGGCTCCTTTTAAAAGATCATGCCGACATGGTGGTTCAAAAGGAGCCTGGCATTTAAAAAATTACTTAAATGCATGTTATAATTACAATGCCGTGCACAAAAATGCTAATGTAATGTATCTCATTACAAATGGCCTTATCGATTAACCTATGTATTAAAAAAAACTCTGTTAAATAAAAGAAAAACGAGTGTATTCCGGAATAAGGCGCTTTTGAATTGAAATAATAATCATTTATAGTAGTTTTTTTATATTCAAAGTAAATTATTTCTAAGTACCGTAATTCATATTAAATAACTTAAATGCAAAACGAACACAATGTGTCATAATTTTATTTTGATCAAAAAAAATAAGTTCATTTAGGTATATTTTCTGTGCAAAACTACCAGTTTTTGAAATATGGTTCTTTTGATTTAAAAATAGTGGCATACTGACGTGAATCCTTTATTCAAAGCTGAAGTATTCCGAAACATGTTCGTTTTCTGTATAAAAATTTCGAGATATGGCACTTTTGCACAAAAGAAACTTGCTTTTAGTTCAGTTGTCAACGCGCAACTCACATTATGGCAGTTTAGATCATATTTCGTGCGTTCAAAACGAAAATTCAAAAGAAACGGTTGCGTTTTTTATGTATATTAAAATGCAAAATCAATGGGTGTCTTTTTAAAATATAAAAATATAAAGGATTACGATTGGATTTTTGCAATAAAAACATTTTTGATTTTTTTTTATTTGTGGTACTTTTGAATTGAAGCAGCGATATTAATGTTATTTCTATTGTAAGTCGATTTGTATGTAACGCACAGTGAAATGCAGGAACTCTGTCGAGAAGGCCACATACAGATAAGCGAACAGACAGGAAATGCAATTTTTAGTGCCTATAACCATCAGATTATCCACCACTAACAAAGAGAACCAGACTATCCTAACTCCACCCTCTATTATTATCACCACATCTGCCAACCCAGGTTAATATTAGCGTAATAGTATTATTAATAATTAAATGTCGTTCTCACTTTACCTTCATCACAAAATGCGCTTACTACAAAAAATAACTAGACATCAAAATAAATAATTTAATTAACACGATCACGTCAAAAAGTTGCCAAAAATAAAATGGCTGGAGTGACAGTTGCTTTTTTTATTACTTAATGGCCAGGCACTATACGCCTACTTCTAACGTACCTATTGAACCTCCTTGAACGTCACTAAATCCATAATCAAAGAGGGGTCACTATAATCATCGCTTATGTAACGGAGCTTTGAGTGCGTTTGAGGCGCATGACGCGCCCGAGCACTCAGTTTTGACGTGGGAATGGGGACGCATAGACATAATGTCATGAGTGCTCGGGCGATGCATGCGAGCCATCTGAACGGACCAATTGAATAGTAAAAAAATACATATTCTGCGTATACAATTATTTGCGTACATCTAAAAGTTTAAAGTAGATGCTTAAGTATTAAATGAAAGTCCTGGTTTACACAGGATATTAATTCCAAGCGGCAAGGTAGCTTGCAAGACAGGGAAGAGGAATGGCTTAATATTGTTCGCAATAAATACACCTGCCGCGGTGTTTCAATCTTTAAACTCAATACCGACAAGTGTATACATAGTGTGTGTGTAGCCTTATTCAAGCTTAACTACCACGCACAGCTATAGCTGTATATTTGATAGCATTGTCTATCGAACATCTTATTTTATCTACTATGCATATACAGGGTGAATTTTTCAAGTGTGCGTGGATGGCCAAATCCGAAACTGTGAGGAATAGCGAAAAGTAGTCAAAGGAGTCTCGGGGCCGATTTTGATGAAACTAAAACTGCATCATTGGATTTTTGAAAAAATAATATTCGTAGCCAGGAATCGAACTAGTTGATTTTGAAAAAAAAACACATACCTACTGTATTATTACACCATTCGATAGTGTCGTTGATAAGGAACGAATTCTGGGAAGTAATGACATACGCCAAACTTGAGGAATCATCATATCATTTTTGGTTAGTTTATAATAATAATAATAATATACTGGGACATTTTTTACACACGGCTACCTGATCCCAAACTAAGCAGAGCTTGTACTATGGAAACCAGATAACTGATATTACTACATATACTACTTTTTATTCGTAAATACATACTTAATATACATATACACCCAGACTCCGGATATACAGACATGTTCATGCACACAAATGCATGTCACGGGTAGGAATCGAATCTACGACCTGCAGCGTGAAAGTCGCCTCCGCGCCAACCACGCTAACGGGCCCGTCAAAACCAATTAGTAACCAGTTTAACCGAGAACAAGTTGACCACCCCGATTTGGTTGGTGCGGTATCAAAATCAAAAAACTATATTAAATTCGGAACAGTATTTTTTGGGGTTCCCTACCCAAAGTGTGCCAACGGATCCCTATTACAAAGCCTCCGCTGTCCGTTTATATGTCTGTCCGTGTGTCAGCGGGCTGTATCTCACGAACCGTAATAGGTAGAGAGATGAAATATTCTCAGAATGTATTTCTACTGCCGCTACGATACCAATACTAAAAATTAAATAAAACTTAAAAATAAAGTGGTTCCCCATACAAAAAACTTGATATTTTTGACTTATCGTCTTATGGTCGTTTCCATACAAAAGACTTCAACGTGTGATTCTCAAGATCACCACTTTTGGGTATGTTTCTTTATATTCTACGGAGGTACGGAACCCTTTATGTGCGAGTCCGACACGCACTTGGCCGGTTTTTACATTATACTCGAACAAATCGGCAAATGCAAAACAGTTGACTGGAGAAGAGGTATGATTCAGTCATGGACCAATTACTAAGGGGACTGGCTCTAAGTAACTCGGCCGAGTGGTCGGCCTAGTACTAACATCGACATAAAACGAAGCGACTAGTTCAACTATTTACCGGTAGATAGAACAATGCAAATGAAAAAACAATGACCACGTTTTTATACATATATCTAATAAGGGCACCTCTTTCTTTAGTCTTTACTCTGTGGATTCAGTTCTCTCAATAGTATGCAGTAGATAAATATATAAATAAATAAATATAACGTCACGACTTTTATCCCCATTCGGGGGTAGTCAGAGGCTTGAGTGGCCATACACCACCACATTGTGGAGGTATTAACCAACTCAAAGCCCACGTTTCACCAGATAGTCAGAACCCAACGTGACAGGTGGTGAACCTTGTCGCCGTGTATACAGGAACTGACTATTACCTAATCCCAAGGGCTAGGTAGGTTTCCTCACGATGTTTTCCCTCACCGTCAGCGTACTGTAAATTACGCACATAGATGAAAATTCATCCATTGGTGCATGCCCCACCGGGGATCGAACCTGGGACCTTCTGATTGCTAGCCCAACCTGTTCACCCCTAGGCTACAGTCGCTTTTTATGCAGTAGACATAGCTCATATCATATCTTAAGGTACAAATTCCAGAGTCGTCCATGACAATACCAACCGTGGTAGATCATTATTGAACGCTACAATGTTGCGTACGCGCACGACACTCGTAAATCTACTTAGCGACACCGCCGCGAAGGCCGCGCACTAGAACGGCGCCTACATACGTAACAGCAATAGATACTGCCAGTTTGAAGAACATTAAAAATATTAATTTGAAAAATGGTCCATAATATGGGTCATAATATAAAGTAGTACAAGGTATACGGTAGTAATTTACTTGAAGCAAGAAAACATCTGTTTGTCTGTTAATTATTCGAGGTCTGCTGGACTGTTTTATGCGATTTTTAACCGACTTCAAAAAAGGAGGAGGTTCTATGTTCGGCTGTATGTATGTTTTTTTGTTTTTTTTTTTTTATGTATGTTCACCGATTTCTCCGGCATTTATGAACCGATTTGAAAAATTCTTTTGCAGTTCGGTAGATCGTAGCTCCAAGTTGGTCCCATAAAAAAATAATTCCTAGAATCAACCCCTAAGGGGGTAATTTTGGGGGGTGAAGGTCGTCTAAAAAAAATGTTTTTGTCCGATTGACTTGAAACTTAATGTGTATATTTTGCATAACAAATAATGAAACTCATGTTTCAGGATTTTAGAAAAATCCCCCCCCAAGGGGTAAAACGAGGTGTTGAAGTTTGTATGGAGAGTTACCGTTTATCTCTAACGTTTATGAACCAATTTTCTTTTCAAAGTGTTATTTGGTAGGTGACTAAGTAGTTTTGGTCCCGTAAAAAAATAATTTCGGAAATCTACCCACAAAGGGGGAAACTAGGGGTAGAAGTAAGGTAGAAAAATATATTTGTGTCCGATTGACTTCAAACTTAGTATGTATACTCCATATAATAAATTAAGAAACTTTTGTTTTGGAATCTTGGAAAAGTCACCCCGCAAAGTGGTCATTTGGGGTAATAAAGTTTGCATGGCGCCACTAAAAATCATGAAATAAAATTATTTTTATAAAAAAATAAAAACCGACTTCATAAAAACCTGGAGCACTAAAAAGCCTGAAATAATATTTCTATTACCACCACTGCCTACCCCTTCGGGAAAATCAGGCGTGATGATGTGTTATCGAGTATTTGGGGTCGGTGCCAATCTATCGTCTTACTTTTATAGTAGGTAGACACGGCATACCAAGATTGGCACCGACTCCAAATACTCGATAACACATCATCACGCCTGATTTTCCCGAAGGGGTAGGCAGTGGTGGTAATAGAAATATTATTTCAGGCTTTTTAGTGCTCCAGGTTTTTTTGAAGTCGGTTTTTATTTTTTTATAATCAGTATCATAATATATGGAACACACATTCCAATCCTAAATAGCATAGTAATATGTATCTTTTTTTTTTGGGACTAAGCCCGCCACACATTCCCGCCGCTGTTACTCCTGTAAGCCAGGATCGACAATGGTGCCCAACGATGACGTCAAGGTTTGACCCTCGACGAGTCCCGGGGACAAGCTAAGTTGTCTTGGAACCCGCACGAATTTAATCAAAAGAAAGGATACGAGGAGTTGGCAGGAGGTTATCCACTTCCCTCCTAGCAAAGCGGGAGACAAAAATAACAGTATAGGTATAGTAATATGTATGTATGTATGTAATATGTTATTGTTTTTAATGTATTATGTTGAAAAATCAATAAGCGTAGAGCAAAATATAGCCAAACTAACATCTATTATACGATCCTAAATTAAATGTGTATGCTATAATAATAAACCATTTATTTTAGGCAACTAAGGCCCATATTATAAATACCTTAAAGACTAACATACATATTATAATTAAACATATTATATTATACATATTAGCTATGGCTACCGTAGAATGCACTGGAGGAGATATCAGGGGAATTTTGAACCGACCATGTTCGGAACCCGACGGGAATCAAACCCGTAACCACCCCGCCGGAGTGGCCTCCGCTTGAACCGCTACATCAAGCTATTAATCGTAATCAAATGAAATATAAACGAATATATTGAAGTAAAACAAATAGGCTACATCGGATTTTTACTAGTGAAGGTCGCGGGAAACCGCTGGATGCAAGTGGCACAGGACCGGTCGTTGTGGAAAACCTTGGGGGAGGCCATTGTCCAACAGTGGACGTCTTGGCTGAAATGATGATGATGACCATTATTATAGATCAGCCAAGACTTC